>CM042546.1:2962809-3562809 GCA_023630585.1 Cranoglanis bouderius | reverse complement strand
GCAAATACACAGTCACTTAATTTATAAGTATTCTAAATATCTTAAAACTACTGCTGTTTCATACGCTACAGTATATCAGATATAATTTGACTGGTAAACAAACACAACTGGTTTGTGACCACTGACCTGTTCTTGATCAAAGACAAGACTTGATCAAAGACTCAATGTGAGTTATGACCTCACATTGCCCATATGCTTTCTAAATCTGGCCGGGATGCTGGTCTTCGCAGTGTCAGTAGTAAGAAGTCGGAATGTTGCACCTCAGATCATTGCAGTTAGGTGAATGTTCAGCACCTGTCAGCCATACCACAAAAGCAGTAGCAGTGAGACCAAGACATGTGCACACACCACGAGCACACATTTTCTCCTTTGGGCATGGGCTAAGCTGTTGTCCCTGTAAAGAAGGAAATTGTAAGAAAAAGAAAAAAGAAAAAAAGAAAGAAAGAAAAAAAAAAGATGCATCTCTGGAAGAGTGTGTGGAAAAACAAGTGTCAATACAATATCAGCATAGCAGTGTGTGTGAAATGAAAGCTGTGTGGCTAGCACTGCAACATTTTCAGGAACCCCTAAGGAGGTTCACAAAGACTAGTGCAGACCAATAACACTACAGTGGTGTTTTACACCACCCATCAAAGGGGTGCGTAATTTCAAGCAATATTGAGGGGAGTGTGGTGGGGTGTGGCTGGCGAAGTCTAAAGCTGTATCCTTTTCCTTTGCTACTTCTGCTGTGAATGGCAATGCAGCATATCCAAGAGACTGTAAAACTAGTTTGTTTCTCCATTCTGTCAGAACAGGCCATTTGTTAAAGTTGGTCTGTTGTTAATGCTACTGACAGACACTGCATGCCCATGACCTATCGGACAGGAGCTGCTGTCTCAGATGCATGGTTCATTGTGGCATAGCAGACCACATAGCCTGAAATTGCATACTGGCAATTTCAACCCTAGCATACTGGAATGTTTACAAAGAACCAGCTTTGCTCTTTGTGCAAGCTCCATCAACAGCTTGGCCATATGCAAGCAAGTGGGAATTTTTATCATTATGGTGTGTAACACTGGGCATAAATCCATTGGCTTTGTACCATTAACATTGTTTTTTTGTTTTTGAAGTTTTTGCAGATTCATCTAGAAATTTCTCTTTTTCTGGGTCTACCCTAAAGATGTACAGTATGTGGCAGCATTGTCTGCTCACTGGATTCTGGATGATGATTTACTACTTTGAGCACCTGAAACTGGTCAAAATATTCCCTTAGGGAATGGACTGCTGTGTCAGGATGCATTGTCTGTGTCAGGGGCCAGTGTTCAAGAATGCCAGGCTGTGGCTAAACCTAGCATTTATGCCAAAGGTGTGGGTACTGCAGTATATTAACAAAAAAAACCAATTTATCTACTCTTGCAAATTAGAATGCACTCAGGCCAGTACTGCGAAGGCTATTAAAAGTGCTCTGGAAGTCACCACCATTTGGCAGGTCACTGACGAGCTGTTTGTGTGTTTTGGGGAGCACCATAAAGAGTATCTACTGTCTAAAGACAGGTCAGTCACTGGGTAAAGGAAGCAATTGCACTGTCATAGTATTTCAACACAGGTCAAGAGGAGCCTTCTACCATTAAATCCCATTTGATAGGTTATGGCTGTCTCCTGGGCAACACTAAAAGTAGTGTTACTCTTTTCTGGACGTTGCATACAGTAAAATCCTGTGATTTATTTTCTAGATACTTTCCAACACAAGGGGAAAAAGAACACATACACAAAAAAACACACTTTACCAACATATTTGAATGTTTGTTTGTGTGTGTGTGTGTGTGTGTGTGTGTGTGTGTGTGTGTGTGTGTGTGACTACAACTTTTAATGCCCCTGTAGACAACCCTCAGGCCCAGAGGATGGCTGCTGGTTTACTGAAAAAGACAACAAATTTTTCATAGTATTTCATAGAAATACTCATCAAGAAGAGCTGCAAAAATAAATCATCATGTTGACAGCAACTTATACCTGCCTCTATGTCATGCTGTGAATAGCAGACTCACTTTGTGACAGGAGAATGAAAGTGTTTGCTTACACTAATTTATGTGCTGTAATTCTTAACATAAGAAAGGAGATAACCATGAAATACAAAGCCAAAACACATCTTTTTACAGTTTGTGTGCGTGGTTTTCTACCCATCATCAAAAAAGTTGGGACATGGGCAACAAAAGGCTGGAAAAGTAAGTGTTACTAAAATGAAACAGCTGGAGGAACATTTTGCAACTAATTAGGTTAATTGGCAACAGGTCAGTAACATGATTGGGTATAAAAAGAGTATCTTAGAGAGGCAGAGTCTCTCAGAAATAAAGATGGGATGGAATCTGGATGGAAGCATATGTTGCTCTAAAACCTGTATATACCTTTTAGCATTGATGGCGCCTTTCCAGATGTGCAAGCTGCCCATTCCATAGGCATTAATGCAACCCCATGCCATCAGAAATGCAAGCTTTTTAACTGAGCGCTGACAAAAAGCCAGATGGTCCCTCTACTCTTTTGTCTTTCGGTGGCGTTTCTGGATCATGTTCACATATGGCTTCTTCTTTGCATGATAGAGCTTTAACCTGCATTTGTGGATGACACGGCGAACTTTGATCACAGACAATGAGTTCTGGAGGTGTTTCTGAGCCCATGCAGTGATTTCCATTACAGAATCATGCCTGTTTTTAATGCAGTGCTGTCTGAGGGCCCGAAGATCACAGGCATGCAGTATTGATTTTCACCCTTGTCCCTTGTGCACAGAGATTTCTCCAGATTCTCAGAATCTTTTGATGATATTATGTACTGTAGATGATGAGATATCCATAGTCTTTGCAATTTTACTTTGAGGAACATTATTCTGAAATTGTTCTACAAATTGTAGACACAGTTTTTTCACAGATTGGTGAACCTCTGCCCATCTTTACTTCTGAAAGACTCTCTAAGATACTCTTTTTATACCCAATCATATTACTGACCTGTTGCCATTGAACCTCCAGCTGTTTCCTTTTAGTAACACTTACTTTTCCAGCCTTTTGTTGCCCATGTCCCAACTTTTTTGAGACGTGTTGCGGCCATCAAATTCAAAATTGCCTTTTTTTTCTTAAAATGGTACATTTCCTCAGTTTAAACATTTGATATGTTTTCTATGTTCTATTGTGAATAAAATATGGGTTTATGAGATTTGCCAATCATTGCATTCTGTTTTTATTTACATGTTACACAGCCTCCCAACATTTTAGGAATTGGGGTTGTACATGGTAACCTGTTGACCTGTTTCAGTCACATGATTTTTTTTCTCATAGACGGCATATTTATGACCATTGGCAGGATAACAATGGCTGGAAATTGAAAAACATCAGAGAAACAATACCTGCAAAAAACATTCATTGGTTTTGATCTGTACCAAAGCCAGGAAAAGTTTATACAGATCTGAAGTCAGCACAGACATTTACATATATATATATATATATATATATATATATATATATATATATTTAATCCACAATCCATCTCTATACACTAGTGAGTGTCTGAAGGCTGTAAATAATACTGAATCTTACTGGTACTTCACCGCTGTATGGGTTGCCGAAACAAAGCTGTGGCACATGAAGGATAAACTTTGGGTAAGTAAACAGCAGTATTACTTTATCAGACTTAATGAATAAAAACAAAAGATTGTGTTGTATTGCAAGCTAAAACTACCCAGTGAACTGTGTAGCCTAGGGAGATATGTAGATATGGCCAGCAGAAATGTATTATTCAGAAAAACCACTGGTGAAGCAACAAACAACAACATTAAGCTTAAAACCACTACACATCTGTCACCATTAAATGCTCAGATAATCATATATACAGTATCTCACAAAAGTGAGTACACCCCTCACATTTTTGTAAATATTGTATTATATCTTTTCATGGGACAACACTGAGGAAATGACACTTTGCTACAATGTAAAGTAGTGAGTGTACAGCTTGTATAAAGCTGTATATAGTTGAGAGTGTGAGAGCAATAACACCAAACTTAACACACCTGCTCCCCATTCACACCTGAGACCTTGTAACACTAACAAGTCACATAACACCGGAGAGGGGAAATGGCTAATTGGGCCCAATTTGGACATTTTCACTTAGGGGTGTACTCACTTTTGTTGCCAGCGGTTTAGACATTAATGGCTGTGTGTTGAGTTATTTTGAGGGGACAGCAAATTTACACTGTTATACAAGCTGTACACTCACTACTTTACATTGTAGCAAAGTGTCATTTCTTCAGTGTTGTCCCATGAAAAGATATAATAAAATATTTACAAAAATGTGAGGGGTGTACTCACTTTTGTGAGATACTGTAACATTATCATATATAGCCAATGTAACTATCCAGCCAAATTACCCAATATAAAGTGCTCATTACAGAGAATGGAGTGTTATGTTGGTATCCCATTTTACTGTTTGATTGCTGCTAAAAAATCTTCAGGGTCTTTTGCAATGAGTAAAATCGAATATATTTCTTTTTCGATGGCTATTGTTGCATCCCACAGTGCAGCACATTGAAGGCATATTGATTAACTCCTAAAATCTTTCGGTCATAAATATGGCAGCGTGGTCATACAGTGACTTCACATGAAACAGATCTATATCTCCAATGTAGCAAGAGGTCTCAACTTCTCAACATCAATCACTGAACAAGTGATAAGTTTCAACTAGATCGAACTTCTCTATCTACTCTGTAATGGCAGAGTGTGTCATATCCTAATGGACTCTCCTCACCCCAAATCTCTTTGAAATATCTCTCCTTTAAAATTCTGTTCCCAAGGGCCATCACCCTGACAACCTGGGACTTGCGCATCCTGTTTCTATCAGACAGAAAAAAACAGAAGAGATTAGATGAAAGGAGAAAGCGTCAAAATGAAGAAGCGGGGGTACTACTTGCCTGAGTCTGTTTAACATGTGCTTGCTCGTCCCTGCTGCTTTTATCACTCATAAACTCATGTCGGTGACTTCATTCTTACTGTGTGTCTTATATCCAATCCCCAAAGGCTTCAGTAATTGCTCTGTACTTTTGAAAAGCCATATGGCTCTAAGAGGAGGTGAGAAGCTGTACAAAATACAGTTTGCACTGTCTAGAGTATGATTTAAGTTCCAGTACTTCGCAATGCCTCAGTATTACAGATTACAGGAATAGTATCTGTAGTGAGAAGCAGAATAAATTCATCATGGTCTAGATATAGATGGCATATACAATACATATAGCCATGGCTCCATGTCAACACAGGGTATGTGAGTGTGTTGTTTGATTGATTTATTTATTTATTTATTTATTTATTTATTTTTAGCTTTTATGTCTATGAAACTACAGTGTGATCAGTAAATCAGTGGATAGCTGACCAACATTCACAGTATGATGGCCACCTCTATCCTTATAGTATTAAAGTATGTATGCTATTGCTTAGTAAAAATATCTTGAAATTAAGCAAATTTATACAATATTTATCATTATTATATTACTATTAAACAAACATAAGATTATTACTGTTATGTATAGCCGGTGCAGGCTGAAGAGTCAGGGGAGAGTAGTCAGGATGCATGCGCTGGGGAGACGTCAGTTAATGCAGCAAATTTTATTCTCACAAACAAAAAGGAGCAGTAATCCAAAAGACAGGGGTAAAAAACACTCAAAACTCGGAAGTAGGCTACGCTTCATTTTGCAGCGTAGCGAGAGCGGGAGAAAGAGAGAACCTAACAATTACAACTATTTCTAGCTATATATTCCTAATTCCAAGCTTAAAATGGTCTTATTGTCAAATAATTTCATCTATTTCCTAAATAGCAGTAAAACTATCTGCTAATAAAATAAGACAACTTTAAGCTGAAATGAGCAAAAGTGTCCAAAAAAAAAAAATCTGATTAGTAAACTTATATTTGCTGTATAATAATCTGTATAACAGTCTGTACTGTACAGGATTTTGCAGAGTTATTCGCAGAAAAGTACTTGAATTGGTGAAATCGCAATTGCACAAAATAGTTTCACATGGTCTTTGGCAGTGATGTTTGTTGGTAAATGAAACCTTTTAGCTGTACTCATGTTCGACACACGTGAATCGAAGAGGGCTTTGACTGAATGTGCGTTGTGTTGACGTCACATGACACGTCTTGCCCCAAATCTGCGGAAAAACTGCAGTAATTTTGAAAAATTGCGAGCTCCTCCTAATACTGTGGGGTTTGCTTGATTTTGCATTAATTTCTGCCATCGCAAAATCGCGAAATCCTAGGGGGACTGGTATAAGCTGTATATCTTCTTGTGCAGTGTGCCATTCTGCGTTAATCTTACTCATGTTTGAGTGCTTGAGTATATAGTCTGTTATACCTTTGCTTATTTCAGCACCATCTGTAATTATTTGCATATGGTAAACTAGATTAAAGCACATCTGACAATAATAGAGGAAACGTAAAGAGAAGACAGCCCAGTATTTTATGTATTCACTTGACATATCTCCCCCCACTACTGTGTCTGTGTGTGTGTGTGTGTGTGTGTGTGTGTGTGTGTGTGTGTGTATGCATGTACATCACTTGGAGGAGGCCCATGGCATTTTATTTTTTTAAATTTCTTTTTCCCGCAGCTGTGTATGTGTATTTCTGAATTAATGCTAGAGAGAGAAGCCAAGTTTTCATCTCCAGCCTGCCAGTGAGATGCTCTGTGCTGTCAGGCCAGCACACCTGGACAACTGGACGCACAATGCTACACACTACACGCAGAAAATGAGCAAGCAAGAAAAAAGATCTCAAATATTGGCAAATATAGCTCATCTTTTCTATAATTTGATGATTATAAAACAAATATATGATTGTTGTTATGTAGCACAAGGGAAGGACTGGATGCAAGTGCTGGGGAAAGTCAGTTTATTAGGAACATAACCAAAAATATAGGAACACAAAGGCAGGGTCAAAAAATAAACAATAATCCACGGAATAACCGGGCAATAATCCAGAAAATGGTCAGGCATTAATCCACAAAAGAACGAGGCATTAATCGTGGAGACCTCCTGCTGGGTCTCCAGCTGGAGCTCAGGGCTGGAGGTTGCCACGTTAATCTCCAGGTGGCACTCCGCTGGGGAGACCTCCTGCTGGGTCTCCGGCCGGAGCTGGAGGTTGCCACGTTAACCTCCAGGTGGCACTCCGCTGGGGAGACCTCCTGCTGGGTCTCTGGCTGGAGCTCTGGGGGTGCCCGCCTATGGAGCCGTTTATGGACTGAAAAAACAACGAACATACATACACATAGTTAACTCTACTCTACATTAATACAATACTCCGCTTTGAAGCGGACAAAAGAATGGCTTTAAATACATCTAAGAAAATGAGACACACCTGAAACTCATAATGAAACAATAAACGGTAAACCAATGAACAAACAGGGGCGGAGACATGATGTAAACAAAGAACCAATAAACATACAGAGGCGGAGACATGACGTAAACCAAAGCAAAGAGCACATGGCGGAGTAAACAAACCTAGAGTCTATTTATGGGCGATAGCAGAAGTGCGCTACTCGCTAGACTTAGCCGTAGTGCTAAGGAATGCGGAAATGCGCTAGTGGTCGTTTTCCTAAGTAGAGCCGAGAGAGAGAGGACGACTCTAACAATTATTAATACAATTTCTAGATATTGTCTTATTCTGAATGATGAAAATATAAAATTGTGTTATTTTATTGGCACCGTTTATTTATTTATTTTTTAGAAAGAAGCAGAATTATCTTCCATTTGAATATAAAATTGAAATAGGCATAATAAGGTTGTATTTGTTTTATAATAATGTACTAACATTATATTAAATATATTTGCCTATATTAATATTACAAGATATCTTTTCTTGCTATCTCACACACACACACACACACACACACACACACACACACACACACACACACACACAGAACATTGCCATGGGGCATCAGCCAACCATATGCACTGTCGATTAGTGATCTCTATCTGTCCTGCTTTCATTCAAACTAACATTCAAAGTGTTTTAATCTCTTATTCTATTTGTCTTATTTCTACTTGCATATTATTATCTTTCCAGTAATTGCTGTCACTTTTACGTCCTCTCAAACACAACGCTTAAAATTTTTTAAAGGGGGTAAATTCTCAATTTTCTTGTATTATTATTATTATTATTATTATTATTATTATTATTATTAGTAGTAGTAGTAGTAGTAGTAGTAGTAGTAGTAGTATTGCCATAGCTTTTTTCATTTGAATTCAAACTCTCAGATGAATTCTATATAAATACTGTATCATTACATCAATTTCTGGCATCTTTCAGACTGTTTAAAGAGACAGTCCACTTGGAGTAGGTAAATTTGATGCCCTAATTGACTTGCCAAAACAAACGTATGGTAACATGAAATGTCTGGAGCTGTGAAAAACTGAGATATCTTTAGCCTAAGTGTATGCATGTGTATATGTGTTGCCCCCAACTACAGTTTTAGTCAGCTGATATTCATAGAATAGTTTAGTTTTAATGTATTTGTAACATATATAGTTTGTTATAATTCTATATCTTCAAAAACGTTGCTATAATTACTGTTTGGCATATGTGAATATAAAAAACCTTTATGCTGGTAGTTGTCATTATAATAGGCACTTTAATCAGCCTGGAGCTGATGTACACAATCCATCCGTCCATCCATACCTACACAGGGTCACGGAGAACCTGGAGCCTATCTCAGACTTGGGGCACAAGGCGGGGGACACCAATCCATTACAGGGCAAAATCGCACAGACATTCACACACTACGGACAATTTGGAGATGCCAATCAGCCTACAGCGCATGTCTTTGGACTGAGGGAGGAAACCAGAGTACCCGGATGAAACCCCCAAAGCATGGGGAGAACATGCAAACTCCACACACTCATGGCAAAGGCAGGAATCGAACCCCCAACCCTGGAGGTGCGAAGCAAACGTGCTAACCAATAAGCCACCATGCCCCCGGTACAATATCCTATCCTGGCATTTTTTGCACAAACATGGCCATACCAATGATGTACTGCAACACAAAAGCTTGAGTAATGGAGTGGATGAGATACAGAGGTAGAGTGGCAGTAACCTGCAATTCATGAACATCCATTGCCACTTGATGAGTAGAAAACAGTAACGGGTGAACTGAGAATATTTTTATAATCAAATCTTAACCCCTTGAATTATAATCAAATTGAATCTGAGGCATGAAAAATTTCCCATCCCTAATATCTATATACATAGAAATATATAGAAAATATATTAACAAGGCTGCCACATGATCAGTGTTCCAACTGAATTGATATAAATAGATACAGATATAAATAGAACATTAAATTCCAAAATTTTTCATGTTGTCATTATAAAGAAATTACACACATACAAACAAGACAGGCTTGCCTTTTCAAGCTTGTGCCTAGCCACTTCCTGTCTCATTCTGTAGTCATTCGTGAAGGTCTTGATCATAAAACAAAATAACACTGTGTTCATTCTTAGAAAATGCGGTTGTTATGGCAGGCTTTGGGAGGGCATGAGTCACCATGACATTAATTAAATGTCACGCCACCCTTCTCCAGCAGTCTGGGTACTCAACCCGGAAGTGCGGCTGAGCCGACAAAGCCAGCAGGACACGATGCTTGTCAGGACTTGGGTCTTACTACATGCCTATGTTGTACCTGTTGAGTGCTTAGCATGTCTTAGGAATAGCCTTCCTGATAATGTTCGGGGTTCAGATACACTCTCTCAGTTTAAATCCAGATTAAAGGCAAATTTCTTTGGCCTAGCTTTCACCTAATCGCATCTCATGACTTTGTACTTCTGTCTTCGTTGATAAAATGATAACAAATGCACATGGCCATTTTTGCATGACATACAATGAATAGCTGCCATGTTAATCCTTTTCCATCTGTTTTCTATTCCTTCTATTTCCAGCTCCAGTTCAGAACCAGCCTCTAGGAAGATTCCAGATGACGCCAACGCCTGCGAAGATTTTGGATGATACCAACATCAAATCGTCACATCACAAGCTCTACGCGTGTTGCTCCTGGGGTGGCAGTGGGCCTGGCCCGTTCTGCTCTCTGAGCCGGCCTGGTCCGTCCTGGTGCCCTGGTTCTGGGGATCTCGTCACTGGGGGTCGCTCGCTGTTGCTGATGATGGGCCCATATGGACAGCCTCCACAAACAATTCACAAACGGACTTTTGCGCTCGGGTCTCCATTGGTGGACAGTTCATGACTTCAGCAGAATTATTGTTATCCTGGAAGAGATCACTACTATCAAGATAGAAATGTTTCATCATAGTATAGATGAACAGTTAGTTAGAACAGTTAGGCCAGTTCATTTTTTTTTTTTTTTGCTGGATGGATATGAGACGAAAGTTTAGAATTCCAGCTTTTATTTCCTATTATTTATATGTAGACGTGTTAAACAACATAGAACATAGCACATTTTGTATCAGACCACCCGATTTGTAGGGGAGAAAAAATATTGGAACATGTGACTGACAGGTGTGTCCTGTTAGATTGATTCTTTAAACAATAAATAGCTCTGAACATCTACTCTTGGTTTTAGGCTTCGGTTTCACCTGTGAAGACTGCATTTGTTGTTAAAAAGGATGAAGATCAGAGAGCCTGGAAGCCTGGAAAATCATTACAAAAGAAGAAACCAACAGTTTGGTGATGTCAATCAGTCGCAGGCTTGATGCAGTTATTGTAAGCAAGGGATATGCAACCAAACATTAAGTGTTATTAACTTGAATTTACTTCAAGTCTTATCAGTTCCTATACCTTTGCTCACCTAAAAATTGGGTGGTCTGATACAAAAGGTTCTATGGGTTATTTTGTTTAATGCATCTAGATGTAAATACCAGAAAATAAAAGCTGAAATCCTAAACTGTAGTCTCATATCCATCTTTTGATCTCAAACCCAAATTTCTTTGGTGTATAGCACAAACAATTGAATTGACCTTGCCGTTCCTACAGTTTCAGAGGGGACTGTAGATTTCCCCTCTAAGGGTCCCAAACCAGTAAAATGCCTCCCACAGCATAGACAACTTTCCCATATATCACCCATCTTCTTCTAAACATTTAATTCAGTGTCATTGCAATATAATAGACATTTGAGAGATTTATTTTCAATGACTGGGGAATAGAGTACTCCGCAAAGGTCTTAGTCACATGTAAAGAAAATTTAAATACTCAAGTGTGAACCATATAAGTTTCTATGCATCAAATAATCGATAGATATAGCAGTAGACAGCAGAAACCCAAATCATATCAATATTTGGTGTGACCACCATTTGCCCATATTATAAATCTGCAGTGGTTTTCTTCTATGTGCAAGTAACTTATGTTTTAATATCAGAAAATAATTCAGTAATTATGAATACAGAAGTTTACACAAAAGCCTCCACACCTCATCTCAAATAGAGTTGTGTTCTTGTAAACAAAGTGAGTTCTACTTCTCATTGCCCAAGTAATGTCAAACATATTCAGTAATATTACTATAAGCATATGTAGATCTTCTTTGCAGTATGCTTAGGCTCATTACTTTGATGTTGAATGTAATTTCCCCAATGACACATTGTCCAGAGGGTATTGCACAATGTGTTTATATTTCTATGCATTAATCAGAAATAATGATGCCTTGAATAAATACACATCATCAACTTCCGATGTTGTTACATGTCCCAAAACTCCTAATGATCTTCCATCATGGTTCAGAGAGTGTTTCATTGTTTCGGTGACATACATACTGACCTTTGTTACCTCAGAATTTTCTTGGATCTGAAGCAAGAAACCTTTTTTCTCTATCAAATAAACCCTCAAAACCTACACAATGTATGCACTTATTATGCGTGTTATAATATTTTGCTAAACTATTGTCATTTTAAAAAAAAATAGTAAAATGTATATTAGTGCATATATAATCATCCTTGTATTAATGTACACTTTTAACAGGCTCACTTTATTTCTGATATAAGTACTGGAAAAAACTAATCAACTGTCCTTCTTTCCAAATACAGTATATTGCTAACCTGATTCTCCATGGAGTCCATTCGAGTGCTTCTTCAGTCCTTTTTCATCTTGAGATTGAATTACTGCAGTCTTCCCCTGCGTGCCATCTGACTAATCCAGAATGCAGCTGAAAAACATGGGCTCAAGCTCTCTCATAACAGCCTATTGCTGTGCCTGTGTAGCAGTTAGAATTTTATTATCAACAAAACATGATTTTCACAAGAACTGTAAGATGCGCAGTAGGTATTTCTCCTATGCTATTTTATTTTTTTTTTGTTATTTTTGTATTAATGAAATGATTTTGAGCTTGAGCTGGAAATATATGACACTTTTTTCACTTGTAACACACAAAAATGATGATTATTGAGTAGTTTCAGCCTATAACAGCAACTTTGTGGAATGTATTTATCACATCACGTAGTGCATTAGCTGCTTAATGTGAGGGGCATAACTAGCATGACTAGATAGTTTCCTTACCGTGATGGCCTATTATTTTATTTATTTATTTTTCAAATAAAATTTATTCATTTGCGCAGGGTAATCTGGCAATCGTCTTTTAACAAAGTGAAGACTTTTATAGTGTTTTCCAGGTATGCTGCTCCTTATTCTGTTTCTTTAAAACCATTAGTCTGTTATATTAAAAACCGTTAGGCTGTTTTATATGAAATATTCTGCTTTGTAGTACCTATTCCTGATTATTGACTGTTTGCACCTTGTGTATCGTTTTTGGATCTATTTGCGTGTCGTTTTTGAATAACGCATTTACCTGCAACTGCAACTGCCTCTAAAGCCTGACAAAACTTATGTGTTATGAGTTCATTCATAGAATTTTGTTACAGATGCCTTGAAAAAATAACCACTCATTGACAAAAAACCTCTCAGGCAAATCTGGAGAAAGTTGTCTATGGTTTAGGCCTTGATTATGACAAAAATATTCAGTATTTTGGAAGACAGGCAAAAATTATGCAACACAGTCAATGGTGCATGTTTTTTTTCCACTGTTCTGTATGAAAAAGCATTAATGATAATGAGCTTCTCCTAAACATTACAGTCAGCCCAGGCATGAAGTGTGATATTTTATGTGAGTCGTTAGTTATGGATTTGTTAAATAGCATTTAACTAAAAATTTGAATGTTTTAGAAAGCAGTCATTGTATTCAAGCCTGCTTTACTTAAAAAAAAAGAAAAAGCTTAACAAGATGCAGTGTTATTTGTACTTTATGCTATTAAATGTAATCCCTATTATATAAAATCTATAATATATTAAATCTCTATTAAATTGCTTCATATGGAAAAAGATTTCAATGACAGTTAAGAATATTTGTTATTAAATATGGTCAAACCCAAAGTCCAGCTCCCCTGAGGAGTGCTATGAGCAGAAACACATTTGCCATGGCAAGGGCAAATATCAATATAGTTTTTATACAAGGGCTGAGATATCAATGTTACAAAATTGCCTTATGTCACAAATTTGTTGGCTGTGATAAGCAATCCCAATAAATTTAATAAGGTCTATGGTCCACTATTCAGTTAATATCTGCTCAGCAGTCAGCCTAGGGTGGTTTCATTGATTGATGAAGTAGAGGTAGAGGGGGCAAAATACACTGTGCAGATAGCCACAGATAGTCTGTTATTGTAAACCTGTAAAGTGCATTGAGGATCTGCTACTTTGACTGATTTCACATAACTGATTTCACTTAGAGAATTGTGTAATTCTAGTGGAGTGATACCAGTAGTCTTCCATTTTTTTTTTTTTTTTTTTGTATTGTTTCTCTGCCTACTGTTGTGTATGAAAAGGCATTAATGATAATGAGTGTCTCCTAAACACTATGCTTTATCTGGGCATGATATTTTATGTGAGTCATTAGTTAGGGATTAGTTATGCAGCAGTGGTCCTATGATAGTCTTTTTTCATTGAGATGAGGTAGAAAGGGTCAATACATTGTGCCAGATAGCAAGAGAAAAAGACACTTCAGTCAATGATCATACACCTATAAAGTCCATCGTAAGTCTGCTACTGTGACTGACTGCATCATTAACTAATTCTAGTAGAGTCATTCCAGGAATCTTACCATTTAAGATAATTTGGGCCACTGTCCCCAAGTCATTCTTTTTTTCACCCTCCAAGGTAAAAAGTGCTCATCCCTGACATGAGAACAAACAGAGTAGAAACTAGCTGATAAATTGTGCATGCCATTAGATGAGCTTTATAATTATTATAATGAGATCCATTATAAAATAGATAACCCCTTTCTAAAAACATGGAGTGTGGATAATGAACCCAAATGATACACATGCATTCAAATTCAAATTGTATTGGTCACACACACACACACACACACACACACACACACACACACACACACACACACACACACACACACACACACACACAACCGTACACAGTACTATGTGCCGTGAAATGCTTTTTAGGATTGTCCAATTATCAGACAATTCTATACATTTCCCAAAGCCTCCATAATTGTGAGATCATCAACCTAAAATAGGTTCAAACTGCCAATGTGGCTAAGAATTTTTCACAAGATTTTGCTGTTGATTTCACAAGTTTGAATCCAACCAATTCAAAAACAACCAGGTGATGGAAGCTGCACTAATCTACTGTCCTTCATGTCTGCATCCTTTGACCTCCTTTCTCCTCATGATGTACCAGCACATAAAACTGCAAAAAGAGCGCTGCCTGCTTATCAACATTTTTAACACTGAGGTGACTAGTGTCATCAAGGCATTTTGATATTCATGCTGTGAGGTACTATACAGTGTGAGTGAGATTGTGTGAAGTGATTTTCACTCTCATTGAGTGTCTCATTGACACTACAGATGACAAGCTTTGTCTTGTTGTACAGTGTAAGCCTCATTTAAGACTGTAGACCCCTGACCTCATCCACACTACACTGTTACTGTAATTGCAAAACTTATTTTTTTAAAAACTCAGCAAAATTAGGCAGTGTAATGAACAGCTGAAAAAGACATGTACAATTATAACCACACGGACCTGGAAAACATACTGTATATTATTTGAAAAATAACTCTATATATATATATATATATATATATATATATATATATATATATATATATATATATATATATATATATATATATATATATATATATATATATATATATATATGTATAGTGTGTAGAAGGTATGAATCATTTCTGTCATTCCATGACTACTTTTCCATTTCTCCCCTTTTTATATAAAGTATGCAGTGCTTATTTATTGCAAAACTAAACTTTGCATAATATTGACTTCCCTCTTCAACTTTTCCACATTTTAGTGTTACAACCTGGAAATTAAATTCACATAATGAATTTAACTGTACACAACTATTTTGATTGGACGAGTGGCATTTCCTATAATGGCACTGGGAGGTTTTACCTTGTGTATCACTCTGCTCATCTGTTTATGACACTTAAAATTCCATTTCCTAGTTTGAAACTGTTACTACAGTAGTATTAGCATGGCAATTATACTTTTTAGGAATATAACGTTCGGCTTGAAGGAGATGAAAAGGAAGAAGGGATGCCAATTTTACCGGGAATGTACAAATCAATGTGAGCTAGCTAGCCAGCTACCCGACAAGCTATAAATTTAATGTGGCTTCTTTAGGATCTATTTCCACTAGCGGAGCAGAAATAAACTGAACATTTCGCTATATTTTGTCTGAAATGTCACTTACTTGATATTAATTTCTTGTTTATAGGACTGTTGTATAAAAGCAATATTGCACTCACAATCGTGCAGTTATACTGAATATCTGGGATTCAGTGTAAGTATGAGCCCGCAGGGTGAATGCCATAGGAATTCACAACTGTGTTGATGTGTTGATGTTCAGTATAACCTCCCTCTTGCTCATGCGATATTGTTTAAATGTGCCATCAATTTGTGGAAAAATCAAAATATTGTTAGCACAAAAATGGTTGCCCAGTTACCAGTGAGGATGTGCCCAGGTGATCAGTTTGTCTTGCAGGCTTGGGGGTACATTTATTTTGAATAATTTGACTGAATAATACAGAGGATGGCTCTCCTGTGTTCCTGATTTCTCCTGGTTGATGTTTCTGGCATTCTGAGAGCACCACTCTCACTTGTATTTTAGAGGCATCCACTTGAATCTATGCTGAATGAGAGAAAAGGCTCAGGATGTTTAAGAATAGAATTCTTGAATTGCAGAAACACTTGGACAATCCAGATTATAGTGCCTTCCTGTAATGAGGAAGTGAGAGGAGCCACAGCAGAAATGAATCCACAAATGAAGTGACTGTAAAAGTTGACAAAAGGCAGGAATTGCTTTGACTGTTTTTGGAACTATCCACTAAATGACAGGGCTCACTTTATCCTCATCCATGAACACCCCCCCTAGGAAAGTGACCATGGGTACACAGAACTCACATATTACATGTCTCTTATTAAACATTTAAATGATTTCAGAACTTGTTTTACATGTTGAACAAGTGAAGGGAAAGACACTAGAATATGTATCAATGTACATGATGAATTTCCCTAGAAAATCCCAGAGGACATCATTTTTGAAAGCCTGGAAGATGGAAGGGCATTGATCAGTCCATAGGGCATGATCTGATATTCATAGTGTCCTGGGGGAGCGCTAAAGGCCGTGAGATTGAACAGTGAATATAACTGTGGCAGCGGGGACATGATTGATTGTTGGCTGTGGATGGAGAGGAGGTGGGTTGAAGGTAACAAGTGATGATTCTCACCTGTGTGTGATCATGGAGAATGTTTTGTGTCAGCTCTGACAGCTCTGTCTGCCTATGACGCACAGCATTCTTCTGAAAGGACAAAACACACACATTAGTAAACTCGCTGTGATCACACACAGGTGAGAACGTGTTACCTTCCGGTTCAACCAGCCTCCTCTCCGTCCTCAGTCGACACTGGACAACACCCCTGTTGACATGTTAACCTTGTCTGAGGGCTTCACTGATGTATTCATCCATGGCTTTATATTCTGTGGTTGACAGGGGAACGGGACATGGATGAGGCAAAGTTGGGCTTGACAGCAGGTCAATAGCACAACTATATAGCAGGCATGTAGGGAGGTCACAGGCTTTCATTTTGTTAAACACAGCTCTGAAAAGGAATGACCTGAAGGATAGAAACTGGACTTGACTCACCATATAAGGCAGTCCCTCCAGGATTTTGCGATCGCAGAAATGAACACAAAATCAAACAAACGCCGCAATATTCAGAGGAGCTTGCCATTTTTCAAAATGACCACAGATTTGGGCCAAGACATATCATGTGATGTCATCACAACATGCATTCAGCCAAAGCCCTCTTCGATTCACGTGCGTCAAACATGAGTACAGCTAAAAGGTCTCATTTACCAACAAACATCACTGTGAAAGAGCGTGCAAAACAATATCGTGCAGCTGCAATTTCGCCAATTCAAGTAGTTTTCTGGCAAAAGAGGCACAAAAAACTCTGCGTTCTCTCACAAATTTTGAAAAAAGCCACTGCAAAATCAAGCATTTTTGCCCACACCAATCAGAAAAAAAGTGTGTGTGGTGAATCTCCATGTGCTTTTCGGCCTGATGTACACTGGGATGTGTTTCACACCGTGTGATGGCTTGAGTAGGTGTTTTCCAGGCGTATTGAAGGATGATTCATTTGTCCAGTGTGGAATGGATATCGTGATATGCCAGCTTAGTGAGGACATCAGAACAGAGTCCCTGACAATAAGCCACAATGAGGCTTTGACTGTGAATAGGGAAATCAGCTGTGTGATAGTGGAATTATATCACAAGTGAACTTTTGGCCAGAGACATAAAGGGGTACAACTGAAAAGTGCATTTAATGTAGTGTGAATGGAGGCTAACTGCTGTTACCTTTGATAGTTATTATCTCTTTACAGAGTTATCTCAAGCAACTGAATTCAGTCCTCTGGTTCGTTCGGGGAAAAAATAGCCTGTTTGTAATTATTTCAATTTGTAGAAATCTTATATCGGATCTGTTAAGCATTATACAAAGTAAGCACTTGATCATTATTTAAATATGTTTATATAAACTCCAAACTGTTCAGCATGATGTTAAGAAGACTAGCTTCAGAATGTTTGTTTGGTTTAGACACTGATCTCATTTATCTTTCTAATCTTTTGGATTTGCAATTTGGTGGTTGGAAACACAAAATAACTACGAAACGGTGATTGAAAAGTGGAACCTTGCCTAACTTCTATGCCAATAACAATATTTAAAAGTGTAACGGCACCTGAAAAGGTCCAAATCTAGAGACAGGTGTGAATTAAGCAAGGTGAAAAGAAAATGTTCACACAGGGTCTCGCCCATCGTGTTGGTTCTAAAGTTTTGCACAGCCTTTAAAGAAGAAGAACTGATTTACAAGACAGTTTTCATCCAGACATGCCCTAAATCTTTCATCAGCTAAGGCACTGTTTAAGGCTTACAGCGATGCACTGACAGACCAGCCCTTCCTCCATTTATACTGTGCCATTTCTTTTGTCTTAATTGAGTTTCATTTGCCTAATTTTTTTAATATTCTTTAATTAATGGCAATAATATAAAACGACTGGATCTCACAAAATATTTCTCAATGGTATTCTTAGTCCCTGACCTAGTGCAACTAGCATGAGGATATGTTTGATATAAAGACTCCAAACAAATCAAGATTTACATAAGTCAGTCTTCTTATGTGTAAATTTACACACACTCAGGAGCATAAGTAGGATACAAACGTTTTTGCAAAATGACGTGATCTTCATAAATACCAGATTTCTTGTGTAAATGCCCTTACGAACGTTTTTACGAACAAATCCATTCATATCCAGCTTGATAAATGAGGCCTATTATGTGTAGACTATTTGGGCAAAGGCAGCAACGGAGTTTCTGGACACTTTGAAGGAGCCCAATTTATCATACTTAGATTAAAATATTCTATTAAGGTGCTGTCAATCTACACGATATGTCCAAATACACCTGACCAGCACACCTACAGTATACAGTACTGTGCAAAAGTTTTAGGCACCCTATTTTTTTTTAGTACAATCTTTGTTATAGATTTTTTATTTGATGACTTCTACATTAGCGAGTCAGTACAAAAAACATTTTAGATTCCCAAACATTAGTTTTCTAGCACAAAATTAAATGTTACAGGAAAATGTTTGTATGTCATTAAAGAAAGCAGCATATTACATAAGAGACACTTTTCAGACAAAAAACACAATGAAGGCTGCTGGGTTTTGCTGTAAAAATAAGAAGCGAGTGCGAAAGTCAAAGTCTCCAGAAGAACTGTGTCTGGTTCTGTAAGACGCTCAATAAAACTTACCAGCTCATTTCCTTATAAAACTGCACTAATTGTACAGGAGACTACTATTTTTATTTTAATTTGCATTTTTTTTTTGTCACACCAAATATTGACTTTGTTTCATTTACTACTGTTTGCTGCTCTTTACTGTGTATTTGTTTTTGTAGAAACATTTAATTTAATTATTTTGAAGGCATCTTTGCTCTACAGCATTTCTTTGCATGCACCTAAAACTTTTGCACAGTACTGTATGCATTCCTTTCCCAAACTGTTGCTACAAAGTGTAAAGCACACAATTGAATAGAATGCCTTTGTATGATTTAGCATTATAATTTTCCTTCACTGGAACTAAGAGGTCGAACCCAAGCCCAGCATGACATTGCCCCGTGCACATATCAAGGTCCATGAAGACATGGTTTGCCATGGAAGTGGAAGAACTCGACTGTCCTGTACAGAGCCCTGACCTCAACCCCACTGAACACCTTTGAGATGAACAGGAACACTGAGTACAGCCCAGGCCTCCTCACCTAACAATCAGGCCCTGACCTCACTAATGCTCTTGTAGCTGAATAAACACAAATCCCCACAGCCACGCTCCAAAATCTAGTGGAAAGTCTTCCCAGGAGAGTGGAGGATATTATAACAGCAAAGGGAACCTAAAACTGCAATGCGATGTTCAGAAATCATATATGACTGTCCACAAACTTTTACAAATAATACCTAAATACTATAATCCAAAATAAGTTCTTATGAGTGATAATGTTCATTTTATACAATCGTTTTGTCCAGGGCCGTCCCATGCATGGGACATTACCCAGTGTGAGTTAAATGATGCGGGGCCCTACTTAGCGCTCATTTCAGTCGTCTTAATATCAAATCTTGTATATGATATTTATCACTACTACAGTGAATCATTGATCAAATACACATAAACAGAATTTCAATGCGCAAAACCAATTATGACCGTGTAGGCATCAGTAATATGTATGGGCATGTCTTACCACAGACATCTCACATCTCGCTGGTACCAGCAGCACCACCATTGCCATCTCTTTCCACATCAGGAGGAATGACAACCTCAACTAAGCCCGCATGTTCCTCTTCCTGCTCCTTTTCCCGCTCCCCATCCCGTTCTGTTTCGCACTCCTCAATCCTTGTTTCCAAACGTTGTCTTATAAATCGATCCAATGAGCCTTCTAAAGATGCCTTTAATTCTTGTTAAGACATGCTTGTTGCCATTTTTAAACAGTTTACTGCGCAGTGTGCTGCGCAAAGTAGCATCACACACTTAAAAAACAAACAAACAAAAAAAAACCCCAGTATGCTTTCTATAGCTCAGATAATATTTTAGAACTGTCTTATTTCATAAAATCAACTAAAACATTGAAATCAATCAAGATTTTATTTAATAAAAAAAAATATTTTAAATATTTGCCCTGGCTGCTGGGCCCCCAGATGTGCATGTCCTCTCCCTTTGTGTCTGTGTGGAGTTCTCCGGCTTCCTCCCACCTCCAGAAAGCCCGCCATTGGGGTGATTATCTGTGCGAAATTGGCCTTAAGTGTGAATGTGTATGTGAATGTGTCTAAACATGGTGCCCTGTAATGGCCTATCATCCCAGTGGTCCCAGGATACCCTGCTGAAAAAAAACCCCATTAGAAACCATCACAGAAATTCTAACGGTTTCCACTACAAATGTCATTACAAACCATTAAAACCATTACCATTAGCGGTCTTGAATGGTATCCTCTAGACATAGCATGCCACCAAGGCAACAAATTACCAGTGGAGACCCACAGGGACCATTACAGTTTCCATTAAAACCAGTTCAATTCCCATTATAGCCATTAAAACCATTACACATTCTGTGAGGGTTTCTATTGTTGTTGTTTTTTTCCAGCAGGATAGGCTCTGGATCCTCTACAGTCTTGACCAGGATAAAGCACTTAGTGAAGCTTGAGTAGGTGAATGAATGGGTTTTGTCTGTTCTCTTTAAGATGGATAAAAAAAAAAAAAAATGTTTTCACACATAGTTAGGGTTTACTTTATTATTAGGCTTTTTAACGTACGGTTGCAACTTCAGGACATTGAACAAATGTATTTTAATCCTGATTTTGTTACTAGAAGGATTAAAAAAAAACAGTTTATCTGTGTGTAAAGTGTTATAGCCAAGGTGTTATGGTACTAACCGTAATGTGCCATTTCCTCAGGAGGGCGCCATCGACTCACTGTGTGTGTGTGTGTGTGTGTGTGTGTGTGTGTGTGTGTGTGTGTGTGTGTGTGTGTGTGTGTGTGTGTGTGTGAGAGAGAGAGAGAGAGAGAGAGAGAGAGAGAGAGAGAGTGTGTTTTTTGGGGGGAGAAAAAACGCAGCTGGGAGAGACAGGGAAAAAAAAAAAAAAAAAAAAAAAAACTCTTTTGATCCGTTCGTCCTGACGTCAGCTGGAGCGGCTCGGGCTCGGGCTCGCGCACACGCCGCGCGTAAACTCAGCATCAGCTCTAGCAGAACAGCGGCGGCTAATGGGCGCAAAAGCGCGCGCGACTTCTCCGAGGCACTTACGCGGATATCGAGCGCTGCGAATAACCGGAATAACAATGAACGCAGTGACTTTTATACTTGTTCTCGCTATGGGGATTTGCGGCGAAAATCTCGAAGGGCCAACAGGTAATAGACGTTTCATCATATATACATATCTTGTCACACAGCTGATAAGCAGCGCGTGGCTGCGAAGTGCGTGATGTAAACCGCATTACTTACCGCCTGTTTGATTACAAGTTTGCACAAGTTCTTAGAAGCATGGTGTTGGTGCTCAGCATGCCTTACACGATTAAAGAAGTTTGTTAACGGCGTTGCATAAATTTGGAAGGATGATTATTATAATTTTATGCCATTGCACTGCGCATTATTATGGTTTCTCATGAGGTGGTCCTGATGCTGGCGAAACACATCATTTTGCTCCCTTCTTTTCTCTTTTATAATTATTTTGATATTGAGTTATTCATTTGAGGTTGGTTTTGCACACAAGCTTTCCCATGTGCAAAGCTGAGCAGCTGTTAATAGCTACTGTATCATAAGTGACAAGTTCTTGTGATCACTGTTTTTAATTGCAAGTCTCTCTCTCTCTATCTATCTCTCTCTCGAAGAGAAAGGAGTGAATACATGCTTCGAACTTGCCTAGACCCCAGAACTCTTTGCCAATACTAATTACTTGTAGCCTACTTAGAAATTCAAATATGAGGTCACTCTGATTCATGACTTTTAATCACTTCATCACTAATCACTGTAATCAGTGTGAGACCAAGCACAAAGCTTTAATCACTGATGAGAGCCCCAACTAAGCAGCACACCCAGACCTGCTTACACCTACAGTGTCAGGCTAGGCAATTCAGGCACAACACTGTAGCGGTTAATATATGGAGAGTTTAGAAAATAAGGTCTTGAAGACTCAGAGTCAGAATCAGTTTCTAGGAATGCGACTCTGGTTTCCAGTATCTCTGTAAGTATGACTATGTAAACAAACAACAAACAGCATCGATGATAAATCGGTAGCAGGGAAGCAGTTCCTTCTAACATGTAACTAATGTGCCAAGAATGAGAGTGTAAACTGAAAAAAAAAAAAATTACAGAGTAAATAGCCTAATTACAAGTACAAGATTTGTTGTTTTTAGCACGCATTACGCACAAGTCGTGCAGTCTTTGTATACAGGTAATCGTATTGCACGGTCGAAGAGAGAAGTTATTATTGACAAAAGTGCACAATTATTAATAACAAATCCCACACAAATGTTAATCATATTGCTTGGTTAGCTTGCTACCCAGCTGAAAAAAAATCAACAGAAACCCTCATAGAATTAGTAATGGTCATAATGGGAATTGTATTAGTTTTAATGGAAACTGTAATGGTCCTTGTGGGTCTCTACTGGTAATTTGTTGCCTTCTATTGGTGGCATGTTATGTCTACTGGATACCGTTAAGGGCCAGTAATGGTAATGGTTTTAATGGTTAGCTGATGGTTTGTAATGGCATTTTTTGTGGAAACCATTAGAATTTCTGTCGTGGTTTCTTTTGTTTTTCTCAGCAGGGTATGTAGACATCATGAACATCTTTAGGCTTTCAGTAGTAGTGTAGCTGCTGCGTTCCCAGTTTCCAGAAAGGATGGCTCCATCACCATCAAAGAGCAACCTACTCACCTAAGTATAGCTGGCTTGTTATCCACAAGAAGTAGCTAGGCACATCTTTTTGTGGATTAGTAGCTTTATATTTGTGTACTGGGAAATCTCAGGATGAATAAATAAGCAAACAAACAAATAAAAAGATAGATAAAACAACAAAGTGTCAGAATTACATCACCGAATGCAGTCATGCCATTTTGAATGCCATTGAACTCTTTTTTTTTTATTTCTTTATCCTTCAAGCGCCAGTTTGACACACTGATATTATAAAGTGCAACCATGTTGAATTAGAAATGAATAATCAAATCGAGTCCAATCAAAGAGCACACAGAGCATGCCAGAGCCCACCCTCCCAGCAATGATGGATGAAAGTGACAGTTTTAATTTCAAGGCGTTGAAATTGTTGCATGCGGCATCATTGAAATAATTAAACAAACAAACACATATTTTTGTGCACCCTTTACTCAGTGATGCTCACTTTTCATTGTATTATTATTTATTTCTGCTAAGACTGCCTGTGTATAGTTATTTATTTAGGTATTTACTTCCTAGTCTGAAGTATTTCTCCATAAGTGACACCTGTATGCAAACAGCATCGTATTCATTACAGCAAAGAAATAGGAGCTGTTTGTTTGCTAAGTATTTAATTGCCCAACTTATTACAGCTGATATTTCTCTGTGCATGCTCGTGCACTTTAATCGCGCTGCTGCCTCGGCCGAGACACAAATATATTCCTCTACTTCAGTCGAGTTAGTTTACACTTAATGAATCCAGTTCCAGTTGTATATCTCTGTTAGGGCACTGGTTCTTGAGAAATGCTCTAGTTCTTTATTGGGTCCTTTGTGCTCTTCTCTATCCACGTCAGTCGGATTGAGGAAGACAGGATTAATCAGACTGATCAGCAGGCTTGGTGACATTCAGACTTCATCGAGCATCACCCAGAGCGAAACAGTATTTCCTACTAGCGTAAGACACGCCGATGGCAAGGGAGAGGAATCGTTGAGTGGATGCTTTTGCAATTACTTTCAACTCATTAGCCCATACAGGCGAAACCACTTTCGTGCTTTTTACTTTACTCGCTATATAGGTATAGCAGAGAAAATGCAGGATAATGGATGAAAGTGATGAGTAGTAGATGATATTAGATGATATCTCTCTCTCTCTCTCTTCATTTGGTGTGTACATAAACGTTGGCGTAATTGTGGATTATTTTAATTGGCATTTTAGTTAAATCAGTACTACGTGTAAATTAGGTAACCTCAGTGGTCTTTCCGTGCACATTAACTGGGGAATTGCTGCGGGTGATTATGAGATCAGGCTCAGACGGCATTTCCCTGACTCTGTGTGTGTGTGTGTGTGTGTGTGTGTGTGTGTGTGTGTGTGTGTGTGTGTGTGTGTGTGCGCGTATGTGTGTGTGTGTGTGTTGCTGGTGACTGGGAGCAATGAAGGTCAGAGTAGATGTTCCTAGATGATCAGACCAGTATGAAAGTGTACTAGGTGTGTACTATGTTCAAGGACACACAGGTAACTAAAGTTCCTGGGTTTCTGTAACAGAATAAAAAAGTAAATAAAGAATTATAATCAGCCGAGCGGTCTTAAAAGCAAAATGCACTTTGCCGTATAGCTAATGTGGAGACGCTGTGAGTCAATGGATGCCCTTACCACCCGTATGCACAGACGCGTCCACACACATTCCATTAGACCTCTTTCCTTTTACTTTGTAATGAAGTGAACTGTTTTAGATTGTGCCAGTTTTATATGCGAGTGCAGCACTAAGGTAGGCAAAGACGACCCTCAGTTCCGTCCTCTTAATGATGATATGCTCATAATTCATACTACCAGAAGCACATTTATATGGTGTCAGTTTCACATTAGGCTCTGCAAAAGTTAATTGCCAGTCCAATGGATGAGCAGAGGTACAGGATGTTTGTCATGCATAACTGGTCTTCATATAACAGATGTTTACATATAGTTCACAAAACACAATAATAACGGCATTTACACAAATTAAGCAGTTCAAAAGTTTAAATACGCTTGATTCTTAATACTGTGTGTCGTTACCTGGAGGATCAACGACTGTTTTTATGTTTTGTGATAGTTGTTCATGAGTCCGTTGTTTGTCCTGAGCAGTTAAACTGCCCACTGTTCTTCAGAAAAATCCTCCAGGTCATGCACATTCTTTGCTTTTCCAGCATCTTCTGCATATTTGACCCCTTTCCAACAGTGAATGTATGATGTTGAGATCCATCTTTTCACACTGAGGACAACTGAGGGACTCGTACACGACTATTACAAAAGGTGCAAACATTCACTGATGCTCAAGAAGGCAACACCATACATTAAGAGCCAGGGGGGTGTAAAATTTTGAACGGGATGATCGTTTAAATTGTTATTTTGTCTTCTAGGAAACATGCAAATATTTTATGTAGCTTCTGAAGGGCAGTACTAAATAAAAAAAAATATATAAGATCTTTAAAGAAAATAATAATAATTTATCCCTCCTTTATCCCAATGATCCCTCTTTATTTATTCTTTTTTTTTTTTCAAATGTGAGACATATGTCACCAAGTACATGGTGTTTAGCACATGCGCACATGTAAAATCAGTCTCATCAGCCTCACCGACTACAACCAGGCAACCTGACACTGTCACATATACAGCATGAAGTCTCACAGTGAGTTTACTCATGTATCTGGTTTGTTCACCTTTTGTAATAAAGTCTGCTCGCACATGCAGATGTCTCCGCCACCTGACAAAAGTTATATAGACTAGCTAGGTGCACTGGATATTTTCATTAATTTAGCTTACTTAGCTGCTTCTCAGTGTGTACAGTAACTTAGCTGTTCATGCTACTAGCGAAAGAATAAAATATCAGTTTTAGTTAACAATGTTTTTTTTCACATTTCCTGGAAAAACAGTAAATGCCTGTGACTGGCATCCTATACACGGTGCAGTCCCACGTTTTTCTGTTATAGGCTCCAGATCCACGGTGATCCTGACTAGGATAAAGCAGTTGCTGAAGATGGATGATGGAATCAGTAAAGGATAAATCCACTGCAAAATGATATGTTAGCAAGCGCAATTTGTCATGAAGTGGATAGACGGACGCAAGTTCAGGTTCAGTGGTTTTATTAAAACCAGTGTGGCAGGCAAAGTGCTAGACAATACTCAGAAACGTCAGGCAGGCTAAAGGTCAGGCGATCAGCAAGCAGGCATAAACTAGACATGACTAAATCGATAAACATGAAGCAGTCTATGGTTAAACAGTAATCAAGAAAGGCAGAGTACAAAGGCTTGGAATCATCACAAAGACACAAAACTGGAGGGAGATTTCTCATAGTAACAGTGAGAGCTTGAAAGAATCACTGACCATTTCAAACCTGAAATGATTAAAAATTGAAATCGACTGAATTATTTGTGTTTTAGAATCTCGTAATGAGAAATATTAGATAAATTTGCCTAAATCTACGATGTTTTCACTTGCAATGTTATTTAAGGAATAACTTTTTTCCAGTGTCCAGTGTGTTTTGGATATTAATACAGTGCATCTGGAAAGTATTCACAGCGCTTCACTTTTTCCACATTTTGTTATGTTACAGCCTTATTCCAAAATGGATTAAATTCATTATTTTCCTCAAAATTCTACAAACAATACCTCATAATGACAACGTGAAAGAAGTTTGTTTGAAATCTTAGCAAATTTATTAAAAATAAAAAATGAAAAAATCACATGTACCTAAGTATTCACAGCATTTGCCATGACACTCAAAATTGAGCTCATGTGCATCCTGTTTCCACTGATCATCCTTGAGATGTTTCTACAACTTGATTGGAGTCCACCTGTGGTAAATTCAGTTGATTGGACATGATTTGGAAAGGCACACACCTGTCTATATAAGGTCCCACAGTTAACAGTGCATGTCAGAGCACAAACCAAGCCATGAAGTCCAAGGAATTGTCTGTAGACCTCCGAGACAGGATTCTATCGAGGCACAGATCTGGGGAAGGGTACAGAAAAGTTTCTGCAGCATTGAAGGTCCCAATGAGCACAGTAGCCTCCATCATCCGTAAATGGAAGAAGTTTGGAACCACCAGGACTCTTCCTAGAGCGGGCTGCCCGGCCAAATTGAGCGATTGGGGGAGAAGGGCCTTAGCCAGGGAGGTGACCAAGAACCCGATGGTCACTCTGACAGAGCTCCAGCATTTCTCTGTGGAGAGAAGAGAACCTTCCAGAAGAACAACCATCTCTGCAGCACTCCACCAGTCAGGCCTGTATGGTAGAGTGGCCAGACTCCTCAGTAAAAGGCACATGACAGCCTGTCTGGAGTTTGCCAAAAGGCACCTGAAGGACTCTCAGACCATGAGAAACAAAAATTGAAGTCTTTGGCCTGAATAACCAGCGTCATGTCTGGAGGAAACCAGGCACCGCTCATCACCTGGCCAATACCATCCCTACAGTGAAGCATGGTGGTGGAAGCATCATGCTGTGGGGATGTTTTTCAGCAGCAGGATCTGGGAGACTAGTCAGGATCGAGGGAAAGATGAATGCAGCAATGTACAGAGACATCCTTGATGAAAACCTGCTCCAGAGCGCTCTGGACCTCAGACTGGGGCGAAGGTTCATCTTCCAACAGGACAACCACCCTAAGCGCACAGCCAAGATAACAAAGGAGTGGCTACGGGTCAACTCTGTGAATGTCCTTGAGTGGCCCAGCCAGACCCCAGACTTGAACCCGATTGAACATCTCTGGAGAGATCTGAAAATGGCTGTACACCGACACTCCCCATCCAACCTGATGGAGCTTGCGAGGTCCTGCAAAGAAAAATTGGATAAACTGATTTAAACTGATTTATTTTCACCCAAAAATAGGTGTGCCAAGCTTGTAGCATCATACTCAAAAAGACTTGAGGCTGTAATTGGTGCCAACGGTGCTTCAACAAAGTATTGAGCAAAGGCTGTATATATATACACTTATATACGTGTGATTTTTTCGTTTTTTATTTTTAATAAATTTGCTAAGATTTCAAACAAACTTCTTTCACGTTGTCATTATGGGGTACTGTTTGTAGAATTTTGAGGAAAATAATGAATTTAATCCATTTTGGAATAAGGTTGTAACATAACAAAATGTGGAAAAAGTGAAGCGCTGTGAATACTTTCCGGATGCACTGTAGGAGTTATATTATTCGCTTTTCATCCACAGTGGTTTGCTCCAGTGGCACGATGTAAAAACTGCTTTACTAACCTCTAAAATAAAAGCATACATATAGAAAAAGGAATATGCTTTTATTTATAGAGCTGCCACTCCATACAGCTAACACAGACCACACGCTGTGCACAGAGCTGCATTTCTCTTGTGTGTTTCCAAAAGTAATCATTTAGTTCATTTCTCATATTCATTGTACATGTTTTTCATCTTTCTTGAAAGAAATCTTCCTAGAAAATCATACAGGCATTATAATGACAGTGTGTCCAGCTAACTTTTCTGGTCTTTCTGGAATGTAACAGACCCAAAAACTGAAGAAAATCTGATTAAAATATATTATTAGATGGCTATATGTTGGTATAATTTGTGAATGAAAAATGACTTCTTTTTCTAGCAGGCCGTGTTCACATGACCTCCACTTCTGGTATAGACCACGCCCACTTCCAGTCTAAATCCAAATAAAAAAACAGATACAAATATTTTGAACACTACACAGATACAGATATCTCTCTGTCTCTCTTTTCCTTTGTTCCTTCTCTCTCTGAGCCTCTCTCTTTGCTGTTCTCACTGTAATTCTATCATGATATACTGTATATGGCATCCTGCTCACTGACAATGACATCTTTCAGTACATAAACCATTATAGCAATACAGTGTATAAAAACATGTTTAAGTGAACAAGGGATAATAATGTGTTCTGTGTAAGTTACAATTAAATCTTAAGCGAGTGTGTTATTGATACGCCATTCATTTAATTCATTCAAGCGGCACACTACACACAGAAATAATTCTCAGTACTAATATATAGTTTGATTTGCACAACACTGTCATTGATCTCATGCAAAATCAATCAATGATTCAAATGAACAAGAACAGTTATGTTGTACGTCATATGATTGAAGTTATATTGATTAACAAAAAGTACAACTGCTAACCCTAAGTTATGATTTGAATTTTTTTTTAAAATGTAGCAAAAGTAAGACCCTACGAACAAATCATCCACTACTGTGACATTAATGCACAGAGAGTATCCCTGCCCACTCATCTCTTCCTCTTCATTTTTCCTTGGAGAGCTCCACAGGAAGTGACTCGCACAGCCCTACGAGAGGGCACTTTGGGTCCCACTTTCTGTCAAAAATACATCTTCGTCACCGGCAGGGTGTTATTCCTCAGATGTCTCTATGCCAGCAGGCACAATCTTTCAGTACCCGCACACTAACATCTGCAGTGACTCCGCCCAAAACGTAAATGCCTGAAAAGCTATGCTGTAGTTTTGGCCAAAGTGACCTGCACTGATATCTGAAAGCTTTTTGCAACAGAACAGGCAATTCCAAGGACAAAGGTTTTCAGCCACTTGTACAGATGTGCAGACACATCTGTAACCGCCCCTAATGAAAATGTGTTGTTGTACTTGTGAACCACTGTTACATAAATAGGTCTGATACGTATATAACACTACGGATTATCGACTGCATCTGTAAATGGGCTGTACTAGCGGTTTGTTATTGTGATGCCAGTTTTGGCACCAGTTGTGACAGATATACCAAGCCAGGGAACGACTTTCCAACTCACACTAGCAAATATACCTGTAAAAGGCAGTGCTTCAGCTGCTTTGGCAAGGGTGTGAATTTTAAGCAAAGTGAGGGCATGGATTTTAAGCTAAACAATGTCAGCGAGATTAAAGTGAAGTATAGAAAATTTGATTTAAACATGATTTATGTGGCACAAAATATTGTGCTTTCAGGACTGTGGCATATAGAACACAATACCGCAGCACTGCTACTAATAATACTAATAATAGGACAGATTACGAATAAATAAGCAGTTTGTTACACAGTACATACAAACTAAACCTAAAAGAATCAGGATAAACAACAAGGCATACAGTCAACTCCAGAATTATTGGTTCCCTTAGTAAAGATGGGTAAAGAAGAAATGAAAAAAACAAAAACAAAACAACAACAACAAATGGCCTGTGGTTAATATGTTTAGTATCACACTGAAAATCTGAAAGCAATCTAACCTTTAATTAAAAAAAAACACAAATTTAATTGATGCAGTGAATAAAATATAGGTTGTTTTCTCATTTACACAGAACAAGTAGTAGGCTAGTTCAATTAACATTTAATATTTAATGAGTTTAACCTATAATACGTGTTAGAGAATATGAAGAAAGATGTAAAAACAAATTAAATAAACCAAAGATAATTATCAAACTGTTTTAAACCCCCAAACCCCCACCAAAAAAAACAAAAAAACAACAACAACAAAAACATGCCATAAAATACAGAATGAAGCTTGAACAAGAGGGTGTTTGGGTGACATATTACATGCTTTCTGAACACCTCCTCCACACACAAAGTACCTTCATGAGTTTCACCAGACGCAGATGCTATTCCGCCTATGCGAAAAGCAGTTAGCTTGTTGAAAGTGGCTGCATCTGGTGTCATGTTTCCGTTAATATAAAAATGTAGAAGTCTAGTAAGTTGAAGTTTGAGATTGTTCTGTTTATTGGCAAGACAGTGAATGTTGGAGAGAAGAGCGGACACGAGAACTTGTAGTCTAGCGTGGCTCCACTGGGAGCCATATTTGTCCACATCAACGTGTTGTACAGATAAGGTGGAGTTCACGCTTTCCCCATTTCATCACTCTGGTGAAGGTGAAGATAAATGTATCCGTCCATAAGGCTCTGCCCTAGAACTTGACCCTCTCAGGTCATGCAGCAATGATAAAAAACACAGGAAATGTAGGGCAGACCTATTTTATGATTATAGTCACATTATAATTGGTGTAAAAGTTAAAAAAATAAATAAATATATGGATGCATGGATATGGATGCATGGATATTTAAACAGGTACATCAGTGGCAGCCACGGCGCTAAGCACACAATGGCTTCATTAACATATTAAGTATTCGTCTCTCATATAAATGAAATTAAAAAGTAAACCAAAGTAAAACAAATATTGCTATGCAAACAGTCAAATGTGTAAAAAGGATTAGTGATAATAGATCACTGAGGGATTACTGTAAACGGTTGTAAAGCATAAACTGAAGGATAGGATTCAGGACAGCTCAGTTTCGTCATATTAATGAACAATTAAAATGGCCCCGATTTATCAAAATTGCATAGAAATGAGCACAGATTTGAGTGCATGGAATGAAAGAATAAGGGCCAATAACAAAATAAACAGCTGTGCGTCATTTTATTGGTGTACGTATAGGTGCTGGTTCTCAATAGTCATCATGTTTTGGATGAACAGTGCTGGAGGAAGAAAATCTATTGCAGTTCCCTATTTTTCATCCTAAGCCATGATTTACTATTGAAATGCAGCAGGGAAAGTGATTACAGGTACAGGGGCATGTCAAAGAACATAGAAAATCTTATAAACGACTTCTAAAAGAAACCGCCATAGTATGATCCAGTATAACACACTGGGCAGAGTGGTGAAATGGGAGATATTGTAATGAAAAATATCGTAAAAAGCAAGATGTTACCAAATGGTTATTGGACCAAGAATTCAAAAGCTTACTCCAAAGAAGATTAGTATAGGAGAAGAAGAGTGCCAAAAAAATTGGAAGAATGACAGAAATTGGGGAAGTAATGTACTTTTCTATGTATAAATCTAGTTCCTGTAGGTTAACTGGTAGAGCGAAGTCGACAAGTTGCTTTGGATGAACATGTCCAGTAAAGAAATAAACATTTTACATTTCCAAATGTATCATCCAGTTACTTCTAAAACAAATTTCCAACTATGATTTAAACCTGCTTTGGCCAACACTTCATCTCAGACTAGCTGCTTCCAAATAAAACTCAGCTTCAGACAACCATTTATTTGATTGTTACTGCTTGTGCCGTAGGTGTTGGTATAGACTTTATGGGCTGTCAGAGTTTTGTCAGCTACCTTCTTAGGCCATGACTGAGTAGCTGTCAGTAGCAAGGAAATTGCAGTCATCAGCTGTTCAGATTATGAATGTGGGTGGCCTGAAAGCAGGATGACCGACAATACTGTATTTCTTAATTGTCTTTTCCATGTCCAAATGAATCATCGGAAAAAAGAACGAAGCCATCAGGAGCTTACACTGCAACCTGTCTGTTAACATTTTACACAATGTCTGGAATAACAGACAGCATAATATTACCAGAAACACAAATTATACTGCAAAATTTGTATTTTAAAGCAGTATTTCAGAGTGAATTTTTATATATAAAGTTCTAGACGTTTTCTTGCACCAGCCCTATTAATTTGCTGTTTTTTCTTTTAGCAGTGTGACTGGGTGTGACATTTATTCTATAAAATAACTTCAACAAATGAGGGTTATTCTGTTGGAATTCTAAAGTGGACATCAGAAAAGTGGATTATAGACAGAAAAAAGAAGACTGTGCTGGCATCTTTAAATTTCTTGAAAATGTCTGGTCAACTATAACAATGTAATTGTGAACGATTAAAAAGACAATAGCAGGATAAAACGGGTATGACATTTAGGGCCACGTGTACGTAAGTGTCGCAGCCATGGCCACCTGCAATGCATCTAATATTAACCTTCAACTTACTGAGGCAGTAATTCATTACACCAACTGCTCCTTATACTGCATATTAATCTCTGCATGAGGCACAAAATGTGGTTTAAAGCCAATGTGAAATGCAGGAAATGGACAACCATAAAGCTGTCAAAAAGCACAGGACTAAAAAGGAAATTCAAGTGCAGAAAGAAAGAGCTAAATGCATTAGTACATAAAGTTCCTATTTAAAAAAAGAATCTTAACAGATTGAGTCTATATGCAATGAGCATTGTCAGATTTGTTATAAATGTAGCCAAGTATTGGACAAGTATTAGAATGCAGAATTTGCCAAAATAGTTCAGTAACACCTTTACTGAAGACCATATACAGTGAGGGAAAAAAAGTATTTGATCCCCTGCTGATTTTGTACGTTTGCCCACTGACAAAGAAATGATCAGTCTATGATTTTAATGGTAGGTGCATTTTAACAGTGAGAGACAGAATAACAACAAAAAAATCCAGAAAAAAGCATTTCACAAAAGTTATAAATTGATTTGGATTTTAATGAGTGAAATAAGTATTGGAGCCCCTATCAATCAGCAAGATTTCTGGCTCCCAGGTGTCTCTTACACAGGTAACGAGCTGAGATTAGGAGCACTCCCTTTAAAAGAGTGCTCCTAATCTCAGCTTGTTACCTGTGTAAAAGACACCTGTCCACAGAAGCAATCAATCAATCAGATTCCAAACTCTCCACCATGGCCAAGACCAAAGAGCTGTCCAAGGATGTCAGGGACAAGATTGTAGACCTACACAAGGCTGGAATGGGCTACAAGACCATCGCCAAGCAGCTTGGTGAGAAGGTGACAACAGTTGATGCGATTATTCGCAAATAGAAGAAACACAAAATAACTGTCAGTCTCCCTCGGTCTGGGGCTCCATGCAAGATCTCACCTCGTGGAGTTTCAATGATCATGGGAACGGAGAGGAATCAGCCCAGAACTACACGGGAGGATCTTGTTAATGATCTCAAGCTGGGACCATAGTCACCAAGAAAACAATTGGTAACACACTACGCCGTGAAGGACTGAAATCCTGCAGCACCCGCAAGGTCCCCCTGCTCAAGAAAGCACATGTACAGGTCCATCTGAAGTTTGAAGGTGTTTTTCTGCTAAGGGAACAGGACAACTGAACCACATCAAAGGTACGATGGACGGGGCCATGTACCAGTCTTCAGACCTTAATCCCATAGAAAATCTGTGGAGGGAGCTGAAGGTTCGAGTTGCCAAACGTCAGCCTCGAGACCCTAATGACTTGGAGAGGATCTGCAAAGAGGAGTGGGACAAAATCCCTCCTGAGATGTGTGGAAACCTGGTGGCCAACTACAAGAAACGTCTGACCTCTGTGATTGTGAACAAGGGTTTTGCCACCAAGTACTAAGTCGAAGGGGTCAAATACTTATTCCACTCTTTAAAATGCAAATCAATTTATAACTTTTATGTGTTTTTCTGGATTTTTTTGTTGTTATTCTGTCTTTCACTGTTAAAATACACCTACCATTAAAATTATAGACTGATCATTTCTTTGCCAGTGGGCAAACATACAAAATCAGCAGGGGATCAAATACTTTTTTCCCCCACTGTATATAAAATGAATGCAAACTATTTCTGTTTACAGCATGCAATACGACTATCGAATATATGAATATCTGAACAATATAGAATAATAAATGAACAATTCTTAATGTATAATAGACATTTTCATATATATATATATATATATATATATATATATATATATATATATATATATATATATATATATACAGTTGCAATCAAAATTATTCAACCCCCATTGCAAATCAGGTTTATTGCCAACATTTACAGAATTTCAGCTGTTTGCAATGAACGAATCAAACAAAAGCAATTGAAATAGCTCAACACAACAAATGCTTCAAGTGGTTTCCCCAAATTCAACTGAAAATGTAACTTATAATGACTTCTCCAGTCTCAAAATTATTCAACCTTCAGAATAGAATCACTGACAACAGCACAAATATGCAAAACAAGTGTTGTCTCAAGCACACCTGATACAATTAATCAAGGGCTTCATTAGTTGCACCAGGTGTGTTTGAGCTGTAACACATGAAATGAACACATGAAATGAACTTGAACTGGCTAGGGGTTTGTTGAGTGTCATGTTTGACTGCATGTTAGAAATATGGCTAGGTAAAAAGAATGGTCTAAAAAGTTAAGAGAACAGATGATTGCTCTTCACAAACAAGGAACAGGATAGAAAAAGATAGTGAAGGCACTGAATGTTCCTAGAGACACTGTTTGAAGCATAGTTCGCAAGTTCAAAGTTAAGGGAACAGTGGTTACACTACCTGGACGGGGCAGAAAAAGGAAGCTATCAACAGCTGCAACCAGATTTCTGAGAAGGCAGGTTGTGAAAAACCCTCGAGTGACTGCAAAAAATCCTGCAGCAAGACTTGGTGGCAACAGGCACTGAGGTTTCAGTGAGCACAGTATGGCGCGTACTGAACGCAGAAGGTTTCCATGCCAGAACTCCAAGACGTACACCACTACTGACCCAAAAGCACAAGAAAAGTTGGCTCCAATATGCTCAAAATCATATCAATAAGCCACAGAAGTTTTGGGATTCTGTTCTCTGAAGCGATGAAACAAAACTGGAACTTTTTGGCACGATGGATCAGCGGTATGTCTGGAGGAAGAAGAATGAAGCATATGCTGAAAAGAACACTCTGACCACAGTCAAGTATGGTGGTGGCTCGGTGATGCTCTGGCACTGGAAACCTGCAGCATGTGGAAGGCAAGATGGATTCATTGAAGTATCAGGAAATCCTAGGAGAAAACTTCATGCCATCTGTGAGGAAGCTGAAGCTTGGGCGTCATTGGACCTTCCAACAGGACAATGATCCCAAGCATACCTCAAATTTCACCAAGACAAGAATATTACTGAACTGGAGGCCATTGCTCCTGAGGAATAGGCTAAGATTCCTCAGGAACGCTGCCAGAAGCTGGTGTCTGGCTATGCATCTTGTTTGCAGCAGGTCATAATAGCAAAAGAGTGCTCTGCTAAGTCCTAAAGATGCTTTCCATGAAGGGGTTGAATAATTTTGAGACTGGAGAAGTCATTATGAGTTGCATTTTCAGTTGAATTTGGGGAAACCACTTGAAGCATTCTTTGTGTTGAACTATTTCAATTGCTTTTGTTTGATTTGTTCATTGAAAACTGCTGAAAGTCTGTAAATGTTGACAATAAACCTGATTTGCAATGGGGGTTGAATAATTTTGATTGCAACTATATATATATATATATATATATGTTCTTTTGGAGAGCAGTGGCTTTCTCCTTGCAACCCTGCACACCATTGTTATTCAGTGTTCTCCTGATGGTGGACTCATGAACATTAACATTAGCCAATGTGAGAGAGGCCTTTAGTTGCTTAGACGTTACCCAGGGTTCCTTTGTGATCTCGTGGACTGTTACATGTCTTACTCTTGGAGTGATCGTTGTTGGTCGACCACTCCTGGAGAGGGTAACAATGATCTTGAATTTCCTCCATTTGTACACAATCTGTCTGACTATGGATTGATGGAGCCCAAACTCTTTAGATGATGAAGTATATATATTTTTTGTCTCGTTTGTTTAATTTGGTTCTATTTGTCTATGTTTAGGACTTGTGTGAAAATCTGATGATGTCTTAGGTCATATTTATATATATATATATATATATATATATATATATATATATATATATATATATATATATATATATATATATATATATATATATATATATATATATAAATAAAATTCTAAAGGGCTCACACGCTTTCAAGCACCCCTGTATATAACATATGAATGTATTGTAATGTGTTGTTTTATTATTACATGTCATGAATTTATTTATAGATAAAGATACAGCTTTCTAAGAAAGTGTTACCAGTAGTTCTTTCAGCAATATTCTAAAAAGATCTTGTACCACACAGCAGGCAACACTGGCTTTTTCAGGAGTCTCTCTCTTGGTCCTGCATAAAAAGCTAAATTAGTGTCATCACCTATGTCAAATAAAACTGCACAGGCAATGCAAAATTAATATAGAAGAGAGTGGAAAAGCCAAAAAAAAAAACCCCAAGAAATATGTGTGTGAGACAACATAATGTCTCCATCCTGACTCCATTCCCACAGGTCCTATCTCTATCCTGAGTTTCCATAGGCATCATCTCTGTAGCTGTCCCAACAGAGTCATATAGTTATTTGTTATGCAGAGCTATGTGCTATATTCCACTATGTGCAAAGAGGTCCTTGTTTTTCATCTTGGTGGTGTCATGCCTCCCAAGTTTTGAGTATAGGCTTGAAAATGTAAAAATGTCAACTAAGTGATGTCTATCTTGTTTTTTATGCTAACATGTTTATCATATGACTTATGGTTTATGATAATACATCACACATATTTTACAGTACACAATTATATAATGGCACAAATATAATTTTTTTTACAAAATTGTCTGGCTACAGAAGTAAATTTTAACACAAATTATCCGTGTAGCTAAATATAGATAGCTAGAAGCATTTATTAATGGCAAAACCTATGCATTATTCATCCAAAATCTTACTTCTTAAATCTTTATTTATTCACATTTTACATTCACATTAGTCACAATGTGTCAGAGGTATTCAAACTGTGGGCTGAACCCTCCTAGTGGAGCATGAAAGAATTTCAGGGGGTGCAGAAGAGATGGAAAAGATTTTTTTTTTTTTATAAAAAATTAAAACACTGTCTCAGACTTTCCAACCTTTACACATTCTGCACCAGAGCTCCTTGTTTTAGCACTGGCACATACTGGAACATACTCCAAAATATTGGAAAAGTGCTGTCTTTTTTCATAATAAAAATGGCAGATGAGTCAATCAACATTTGTGCAGGTGTTTTGAACACTAATTTTATCACTGGAAAATCTCGCAGCTTGTAAATGGGGCTGGTGTTGCATGCACGATGGCATCTTTGCATACTTTTGCATCAATCATAAATGTAACAATTGCCCGCTGTAGAGACGGAATTTATCTCCTCATTAAGAGAGAGGGGTGTCCCAGAGGAGAACCTCACAAAAATCCACCCATGATGCTGCGGGTTTGCGCTAAGCTTTTGCTGCCTCCAGAACAATAAAAACATGTTATGTCGAGTACACAGAAATATTATGTCATGATCATGAGGAAACAACTTTTATGTCAATATCACGAGAAAACAACTATTTTGTTATGTCGAGATCACAAGAAAATTCAGTTGAGATCACAAGTAAACAAGAAAGAAAGAACAAATTCATGGCCTCTTATAATAATGCAAAAGCACTTGTGAGTTGAAGAGAATTTTCTGAATAAAATCGACCATCAGATTGAAAAAGATGAATAATACCTCAGGAAGAAGCAAATACCTGGAAACCATCATACCTCAGGAAGATGCAAATATCTCCAGAAGGTCTGTTCATTCCTCATATCTTTAAGCAAGAATTAACTGAACTCATTCTAAACCAGCCTGCGAGCTGCACTGTTCACCACTGTACACAACTGAGAGAAAAATCTAGGCCGTGAGCAGGTTTCCATTAATGTGTCAAGTGAGTTTACGTTTTACGTTTTAACATACGGTGGAAAAGAATAACCCCCCTTTAAAATAATCACATTTTGTTGCTTTTCAGCCAGACACAGTTTTTGTTTCATCTAGCTGTATTTACTCAGTGCAACTTATAACATCCAACACCAACATGTCAGAAAAAAAAAAGAAAAGAAAAACAGATACACTGAGTTGGAAAAAGGATCACCCCCCTCCTAAAAATGACTTGTAAACTCAATAAGGTGTAGCTAATCACATTCTCAATGGCACACGAAGCCATTTGACTTTCAACTGTGATCAGCTGTGGTCATTTTGATTAGCTCAGCATGAAAATTGAATTATTTGGCCTCAACACCAAACGAAATGTCTAGTGGAAATCCAATAGCACTCTCCATCCAAATAACACCATTCCTACAGTAAAGCATGGAGGTGGTAATATCCTGTTATGGGGGTGTTTCTCTGCAGCAGGGACTGGAGCACTTGTCAGGATAGAAGGAAAATGGATGGGGCAAAATACTGTCAAATTCTTGAGGAAAATCTGCTGCCCTCTGCCAGAAAGTTGGCAGTGGGAAGAAGGTTTACCTTCCAGTATGACAATGACCCAAAGCACACAGCAAAACTGACCACACAGTGGTTGAAGGAGAAAAAGGTGAATGTCCTTGCATGGCCTAGTCAGAGCCCAGACTTAAACCCCATTGAAAATCTGTGGAATGACTTGAAGACTGCAGTCCACAAACGGTCACCATCAAATTTAACTGAACTTGAGCAGTTCTACAAAGAAGAGTGGGCAAATATTGCAAAGTCTAGATGTGCAAGGTTAGTAGAGACATATCCCAACAGACTAAAGGCTGTAATTAAAAAATTAAGGCAAATTAAAGCAAGGGGGTGATTCTTTTTCCAACTCAGTGATTCTGTTTTTTAATTTTTTAATTTTGTTCTGACATGTTGGTGTTATATCTTTCACTTGGATCTTATAAGTTGCACTGAGTAAATACAGCTGGATAAAACAAAAACTGTGTCTGACTTCATTTCAGTCTGAAAAGCAACAAAATGTGATTATTTTAAAGGGGGGTGATTCTTTTCTATACCCACTGTATGTTATGGTAGAATGCATTCTTTGTTGACAAATTCCTGGCTGTCATATCCTAGGCGGGACATGGTGGCAGGTTAACACGTTTGTCTTGCAAGCCAGGAGTTGGGGGTTCGATTCCCGCCTCCGTCCTGCATGCACGGAGCTTGCATGTTCTTCCCTGTGCTTCCTCCTGGTACTCGGGTTTCCTCCCCCAGCCCAAAGACATGTGTTGTAGGCTGATTGGCATCTCTAAATTATCCATGGAGTGTGAATATGTGTGCGATTGGGCCCTACAATGGGTTGGCACCCTGTCCAGTGTGTCTCCTGTCTTGTGCCCCGAGTTCCCTGGAGGCTGATGTGAACCACCTGGGATAGGCTCCAGGCTCCCCACGACCCTGTGTAGGATAAGCGGTACAGAAAATGGTTGGATGGCTGGATGTCATAGCCTAATAATATCAAACAGGCTTAATCTAAAATCAGAATCACTTTATTTGCCAAATGTACACAGGAAATTAATTGGTAGATCAGTGCAAGAACATGTAATGTGCAAACAGAAAGTGTATTAACAGTCCTACAAAATTACATACAGAACAATAAACAGTAAATACAAAATGAAGGTGTCCCAGGCCCAGCTTGCTTCTTGGCCCTGATATCGTCCAGCTCCTGAACTGATAGATGTTGTTGACCAGTCTGCACTATTTGCTGCAGTTCAAACAGGCTGAGGTGAACCACACAATTATTGATGAGGTTAAGATGCTTTCAATGGTGGATCTGTAGAACTGAGACACAACCGGTTGAAAAATGTTGAGTTTCTGCAAAATCCATAAAAAAGAAAATCTGTGGTTGTTGTATTTATCTCCCATTTGAGGACATATGGATATTTTTTTGGAGTTGTTGGTCTTTGGAGATTCCCAATTCCTAACAATACATATGAACAGATGATTTATGGGTGAGCATAGCTTGCAGACACTCACAGAGGAGCCAAGGTGTATACCTCCAAACTCTCACAATGCATTGTACAAATCTTCATTTAAGCAAAAGTGTACCACTGGGGTTGAGACCCAAAACAGTACTCAACCCAAATAATAAAAGTAGTGCAAAAGCAGTATGGAGCGGTTTGAGGATTGGTTGTGGAATACTGTAGGTGTGATGTTTATAAGCACTTCTACATCCAGAGGTTTTTATTCAGTGTTTAAATAGAAAGCAATACAAGGCTAATTTCAATCTAATATTGGCACAAATTACCCTTATATACAGGGTCAACATCTAAATGCTTCTTTATCACATTATAACATTATTATTGAATGAGAACATACAGTATTTTAAAGTGCTGGACTAGTATAAGCCCTCCGTTTGTTATTTATTTCGATATTCCTCCTAGATTTTTTTTTTGTGCTCATTAGTGCCTACAAAGGAGAGGGTGACACTTCCAGGCGTGCCAGAAATGCAGCATCTGTCACAACAACTGCTCCTTCCTCCCATATACATGACCATTACACGGCGGCCATGAAGGTGGCATGGAATCGACTCATGAACACAGTGCTAACACTCTTCTCAAAGCCACAATTTATAATCCATATTAACTAATATAGACAGGACTGGATAATGTTTGCATTGAGCTTGCGGATTAATTACCCTTGAATAAGCACAAAGTCCCTGAGGATTACTGGGCTTCATACATATGTAGAGATGTATTTATTACAGTTGCATATAATATATCTGTACTGGTGGAACAGAGGGAAATGGTATTGCACATGGTCCATTTTAGACATCTAAAGCATATGGTTGAAAAGCCAACTTAGTTGTTGCTGATTCTACTGTAAGTATAACAGATGTAAGACGTGATAGATCTAAGAAAAGCAGAGGCATCATAATTCATTTGCGCAAGCTATTCAAAATGTTTTCTAATACTTGATTATTTCCTCTCCCTCCCACATTCCATAATGTACACATAGAAAACAAACAGTGGCCCCCACTTGACCTCATGACCTCTCTCCTGCAAATACAACTGTAGTGCTTGTTGTTTTGTCTGCTCAGCATACAACAGATGGTGTTATGACTGGTTTCTTTGAGGGGAGACGCCATCTTGCAAACTAGGCCAGTGACACCTAGATACTTATTCAATTAGAACAGCATCATTTATCTTATCTATAAGCTTTGTCTCATAGTATTACTGTAAATTACCAAAGTAAGCGTACCATTTTAGAAAGTATTGGATTCATCTGAAAATTCAACCACTAGAAACTCATTTCAACCAACTGTGTGCCTCAAGTTGAGTAGGTTGACCTTTTCCTAGATGGGGTTTTGGATTGTGTTGGTTACATAGCTGAAGTAGTTAGAGTGATGCTGATACCAGCTAAGGCAGTTATCTCAAAACTCTGTATTGATATGATTTTCCCCCCTTAATTTAACAGGTTCACATATTGATTTCAGGTGATACGATGACTTGTTCTCAGCTAACAATTTTTAAGTTTGGAAAACATTTTTTAAATGTTACAGTTTCCAGGTTTATAAATAATCCTGCCATGCCGCAACATTTCAATTATAGAAATATGAACGCTTCCATGCCATTATTACAGCATATCATTTTAGAAAATTACAGCAAAGTTGTTTCTGGAATGTTACAAGCCTAAGAAACTCTTTAAATACGGAGGTACTGAGCATTCTAATAATGTTCTTTGTTAGGTGGGTAATTACTGTTGCTTTGCAAAGATTAGGGAGGCTTTGTTCATTTCTGAGGCTTTGTAACACAACTTGTTAGACTTGTTAGTGCATTGTGATTGAAACAAAGACCATGTTATGCTATTAGAAACGTTGGACGCTCTGGCCAGTTGTATAGGGTTGAAGCAATCAGTATTTCTATGTAATGGAGTGGAAGAGGAGGCAGTGGAGGAGGACAGGTTGGAAGAAATGAAAGAGAATACAAAGGAAAGGACATGCTTCACTCAAGTCTTTCCACATGCACACTTTTCCCCCATTGGTATTTGTACATTGTGTAGGTAAACAAAAATAAAGCTTTCATGCATCAAAGGCTGCTTCCCCTTGGCACGTCTACTTGCAGGGAGGGGAGAGGATTATGGGAATACAGAGAGGTGACAGGACACGAAAAGGAGAGATGAGAGGAAATGAGTCAATGAAAATAGAGAGAGATAAATGATAGAACAAAAGATCAGAAGAGGGATATAGAAGTGATCATGCAGAGGGCTGGGAGCATATACACGCCTCGGTCACACCCTCTGCTTATTGTTTTCTCTCCCCAGGAGACCTGTTATTGCATTGCTGTTCCTTCCAAAAAGTGGGTTATGTGTTGTACTAGAATGTAGACAATGTATACAGGGCTTTTTTCATATATGCTTCTTTCATTTTCCTTTTCTCTCTTGGTCTCTCTCTTTCTTCCAGTCTCCTAGTTTATATACCCAGTGCTTTTTCCACATATCTTCCTAAGTTATGGTCAGCAAATCTCCACGCATCAAGAGTTCTGAAATCACAGATATAGATTTCTCAGAAAAATGTCTCTCTCTTGCTGGTAACAAACAGAGAAGGAGGGCAGAGTACAAAAGCTCCTGAAATCATAACAATATTACCCATTTTTTTTTGCAAGATCAGTGATATAGGTCACTGAAATGTGCCTACATGATTAAGAAACCAAAGGCACCAGATGTAAAATTTCACTATGTACCTGAACTACTAAGAGCACAAACCTGTTCCAACATTACAGTGCACCTGTGCACAAAACGAGCTCCATGAAGGCATGGTTTGCCAAGGTTGGAGTGGAAAAACTCGAGTGTCCTGCACAGAGCCCTGACCTCAACCCCACTGAATACCCTTGGGATGAACTGGAATGCTGACTGCACCCCAGGCCTCCTCGCCCAACATCAGTGCCTGATCTCAATAATGCTCTTATAGCTGAATAAACAAAATCTCCACAGCCACGCTCCAAAATCTAGTGGAAAGCCTTCTCAGAAGAGTGGAGGTTATTATAAAAGCAAAGGGTGGAATAATCTGGAATTCGATGTTCAAAAAGAACATATGAGTATTATGGTCAAGTGTCCACATACTTTTGGCCATATAGTGTACTTTCATCTCTTGGCTGCATTAGCTTCATAGCTCCGGTGCAGAGCTAAAATAACAAATTTCAGACTAGGGCCTTGTATAGTATGAACATTATGTTACTAATATGGATACCAATTTTAGAGTGATAAAATTTATGATAACTGGTGATATCAGCTGATTATATATAATCAGAAATTAAAGAGAAAGCCATAGTTTTACAAGGCTTTACTGATCTGATCTGACTTAGATCAAACAGCAGACCCTTAGGATTCAACCAATAGTAATAAATAATTGAAAGCCAATTAGTATACTAAAGGAATAATCTTAATAACGTTCATTAAACGGATTAAAGAAATTTCACATGGAAAAATAAATACATTTCCCTAATGTAAAATCTTATGGTTTCATTTGTTCCTCTTATGATGCCCTTCGTAGCTGAATGATGTGAAGTTCCTTAGTTGAATTGAAGAAACAAGGTGTGTCAAAATGCCCACATATTATGTTTGTTGGGATTAAATACCTATTGTGTTCTAATGGCAAATTTCTCCACCAGCAGCAGCTTGTGACCATAGATTTTGAGAGGCTATCACACTTGAGTTATGCTATAGGCTACCCCATATAGTAACCCCTATATAATAATAGGCAGTTGAAAATCAACAACATAGTCATCCAGCATATTGTCTAGCAGCTCATTTTGAGTAGGTTTACACATAATTTTGTTCAACTGTGTTCTACACAAGAATGTTTCCTGTTGCCAGTGAGGCACACATGGAAAATCTAATATCATTAACCAGGGTTGCCAGGTTGCAGCGAAATTTCCATCGCAACTACATCTCAAAAGACCTGAAATTATCCCAAAAGATTTTGGGCATGGGAAAAGGAAGACACATTTAGACACACTGCATGCACTTACACGTTGTTTGCTGAAATGTATTAGAGTTCATTTTAATTATTACTGTATAAGTTCAAGAGCAGTTAATTTAATTTGCATATTCTACTGCATAAACAGTTTAAACAGCTGAGCTGAGTTTATGTGCAGAAAAGTGTTCTTTCTGCAGCTTGATGCATACTGTAACTGATGTTCTATATCACCACTCCTAACCAGAAGGGTTGGTGAGAAACACCTGGATACCATCTTGTGCACATACAGGCCAAAATGCAGTATATCTCTACAAGCTTGCTCTATGTACAGTGCCTATAGAAAATCATCATACCCTGTCAAAATCCTTACCTTTTGTCACATTACCCCCTGGAGATTAAAATAAATGAAATATAACTTTTTCCAGCTGTATTTACACATTATAACCCTAATCTAAGTGAAAATAACATTTTTTTAAAAATCTGAACAATTATTAAAATTTAATTAGTGAAATACCTGGTTTGGATAAGTGATCAGCCCCTTAGAGTAACCATTATAAACTTGCTCAGGTTCAACCAGTCACTTCCCAGATCACACACTATGCTAATTGCCCCCCGCCTGACATCAATTGCAGTGGTTTTGATTACTTCATAAGAAAACCGGCTGTTCCATGATAATTCCATTACTAGTAGTGCATGGCAGCGCAAAGAATATACCATGGTTGGAAAGGTGCTTTCAGAAGGGCTCCGGGACAAAGTTGTGGAAAGGCACAAGCTAGGAGAAGGATACAAAAAGATTTCAAAGGCTTTAACTATCCCTCTGAGTAACCTTCAGAGCATTATTAAGAAGTGGAAGGCGTATGGTACCACCAACACCGTGCTTAGATCGGGCCGTCCCTCCAAACTGGATAACCGAGCCAGGAGATATTGATCAGGGAAGCTACCAAGAGGCCAATGGCAACTTTGAAGGACTTACAAGTCCTTATGGCTGAGATTGGTCGGTCTGTGCATGTGACCACAATCTCACAAGCTTTACACAAAGCTGGCCTGTATGGCAGGCTGGCAAAAAAGAAGCCTCTTCTGAAAAAGCTTTGCAAAAAAAACCAACTTTGAACTTGAACTTTGAAGAATGAACTTTTTGGACTGAACTGCAAGCGTTATATTTGGCAAAAACCAAACACAGAAAACCTACCTACTGTGAAGCATGGTTCTTGAGGAAAACCTGCAGCCCTCTGCTAGACAGCTGAAGATGGGCAGGTGGTTCACCTTCCAGCATGACAATGACCCTAAACACACCGCCAAAAAACTATGCAGTGGCTTAAGGATAGGAAGGTGAATGTCCTTGAGTGGCCAAGTCAGAGCCCTGACCTAAATCCAATTGAAAATCTGTGGATGGACTGCAAGGAAGAATGGGCAAATATTCCCCACTCTAGGGGTGCAAGGCTAATTGAGACATATCTAAACAGACTGATGGCTGTAATTAAAGCAAAAGGTGGCTCTATGAAGTATTAAATCGTAGGACTGATCACTTTTCCAACTCTGTTATTCTATTTTTTTTTTTTACATTTCCGAACTGTTGCCTTTTTACGTTACTTGAATGTTGTAAGGCAGAATGTGTAAATAAAGCTTGGACAAAAAAAGATATTTTTAATGGGTTTTAATTTCAGGCTGTAAGACAAAAAAGTGACTATTTCAAAGCGGTATGATGATTTTCTATAGGCTCTGTACTCTTTACTCGATAAATGCCACTTTCCTCTCATCTCTCCATGCTGGGTCAGTTTCTCTTTGCCAGTGACTCCTCCAAGTATTCTGCATCCCTTCCTGTGTAGCAGACTAGCAGGCCTGTGGCTATGTGCCACTATTGTGGTTGAGTGGTCTTCCCATCTTGGCCAGGATATGGGCCAATTCTCCTCCAGCCTGATTTATGCACAGCTTCAAGTCTAGTTCACACAGTCTGCTTTTTCAAGACATGTGCAAATCAACCCTATGAAATCTGCCCTGGTTTGAAATCTGCCAGTTTGGCGTTGCAGGGGTGCTACAGGGTGTCAAGAATCAGATGAGGATGCAATTTTCTATGGGATTGTGATGGACACTCCAATACGTTTACTCTGTTTTTGTTAAGCCATTTTGGAGGTGTGCTTAGGATCCTTGTACTGTAGGAAGACCTAGTTGTGATCATGATGCCATCTACTTTCTGACGTGCACCAGTCCCTTTTCCAGCAACACATCCTTACAGTATATAATGCTGCCACCGCCATGCTTCACAGTTGGTATGGTGTTCTTTGGATTAAAAGCCTCACTCTTTGTCTTCCTTAGTATATTACTAGTATAGTAATACTACTGCTGATCATTATGGCCAAACGGTAAAATTTTTGTTTCATCTGACCAGAGAACACTCCTCCAAATGGCTAGGCTTTCATCCTGTGATCACCTGCAAACTTCAGTCATTTCAGTTGTTTCGGAATTGGTCCTATAGAGCAACTGGACTTCTGCAGGGCCACAATTTTTTTTCTGAGGTCTTGGATGAGTTGCTTGGATTTTCCCATGGTATCATGGGCAAAAAGACCCAATTCCCATTCCCAATTACCTCCCTAATTATGACAACTGGCCAATCAGAAATTTCTAACGGTCATTACATCAATTTCTGGAATTCCCAGACTGTTTAAACAGACAGTCAACTTTGCATCTGTGAACTTTTGACCCACTGGAATTCTGATATAGTGAACTGAACCTGAAATAAATCTTTGTCTGATAGATTGTTTTAAAATGACCTGTGATATGAACAAAGTAGAGGCCCTAAGTGACTTGCCAAAAGAAAGATATGGTAATACGAAATGTATGCAGTTGGGAAAAATTTAGTTTGAATGTGTTTAGACTAGGTGTATGTAAACCTTTGGGGTTATTACTTTAATTGGGACACATGCTGTATGTAGGCTGTCTCTCTGTGATTTGGACTCCATTAAATATTCCATAACAGCCACAAATTGCCTCTACTTTTCTCAATCTTTTCCATTTTATGTCTCTGTCACTGCCCCAACACCCAACACAGCACTGGGATTTATTCAGATCAGTTGAGCTGGAGATACCACCTCATCCCGGTCTGAGACTGTGGTATGGGATTTGTCTGTATTTGTGTGAGTGTATATGTGTATGTTGTGTACAGACACAAAATGAAATGCACAAAGTTGGACTTATCTCTCATTAGCAGAGTTTACAGGAATGATAGGTGCAATTGAATGTGTTCTCGTGAAGGCAGTAAAAGAGTGGGACAAAGACAGATGGGGGAGTGTAAGCGACTGATGTGTGTGTGTGTGTGTGTGTGTGTGTGTGTGTTTGTTTGTTTGTGTGGACATGCTACAGCAATGGCAACACTAGGATCCTTGTATTAGCAAGCTCACAGCAGGGCCAGTGTGTTCAGCTGCAACTGACAGCCCTGTGTTCATGGGAGTGTGTATGTGATGGTGTGTGGGTGGCTGTGAGAGTGTGTACAATTGGCAGATGTAATTTTCACCACCATCACCATTCTGTGTATTATTCACTCTTCCATCGTCTCAACTAATTCAATTCAGTAATGGTTCATTGGCATGACTGTTTCAATTTCAGTTTACCAAAGCAATTAGCACTTGTCCTATGCCCATTAATATTTCTTTCTCTCTTTCTTCTTCTTTGTAGCAGGTTATGTCTATGAATGCTGTCACTGACATTTCCACCACTAGACAATAGGTTTTAGTTTCATCATGTTTTAACCTTAAACTTACTTGTGTGTCAAGTGTTTATCTTGAATGGATCCGAACATTGTATTAAACCTGGAGGTAATCCGTAACTCACATCCGTGTCAAATCCGTCACGGATAATTCACCGCCAAGCCACCACAGGGCCCCTCCCTGAATACTAATGAATCACATGGATTATCATTGTCTTTGAGAAGCCTTGCCAATGATCGTATTTGTTTATGTATTGAGCCTTTTGATCTGTGTTTTGCATCATCTTGTTTGACCCTTACCTTGCTTATTTGACTACTCTTTGGATTGGCTCTTTGTTTTTGATAATACTATGGATTATTGTGTTGTGACCCTGCCCTGTCTTACATTGATTCTTGGATTGTGAACTGGATGTGAACTGTTTTTTTCTTTTTTCTTCTTTTTTATCTCCCTGCACATGAATTCTCAACTCCCCTGAGTCCTGTTTGTTACGCCAAGCTGTGTCCATGACCTTCAGAATCTTTAAATGCATCCAGGTCAAGATCCCTGCTGATGTCTGTCACCTTTATGCAGTGAACACAAAGCAAAAACTCTTAAAACTGCCACCATTGTGCCTCTGATGCATAACTCGGCAACAGAGCTATGATGTATCATATCCAAAATGGAAGAAGTGGTGATTTATCTTCAGTATGCTTTTGCTTTAATGATGAAGGATATATGTAGCAAAGACAGAGCTCTGTGCTTAATGGAATGTTTATGTACAACTTTAAACAAACCTTCGTATTCAGTAACTTCACTCATGTTAAATAGCACCCAGTAATTGGAAAAATGAATTATATTATTATTATTTATTATTATTATTATTATTATTATTATTATTATTATTATTATTTTACAAGAAACAACTCTGCTGTAAAACAAATGCAGGACCTTAGATCCATTGTTCTACAGTATAAAATAGCAGAGAAATGTGTTACTAATCACCTCTATTATTGAGATGAGACGGAGCAAGATGAGAATAGACTTTGCACTGATCCATATCTGGACAGTTTTATGGCTCACTATCTCTGACATAGTGCTGTAAGGTTCTAAGCTTGTAAATGGATGCTTGTCATGAAAGCAAATTCAGGCCAAGAAAGACAGAATAGACCATTTTGCCTCCAGGGTGAATCATTTTTCAGACTATTACAGCAGTGGTAGATCATTCAGGTGATGTGCTGATAATGCTGAGGTATCATTAGACCATCATATTGACCATTGTCTGTCTCCTTGGACAATGACCCTGTTAGTGCTTTTGTAAAGCAAATCCAAAGTAGATTGTATTGCTTTTAATGGCTACTGTATATTGTTATTCTTTACTGTGTAAAGGATAAAGAAGCATAAATAACTGAAAATGATGCAGTACATTTTCAAATCTTCCACTTTTCCCTTGATATGATTAATGAATTGTTGTCTAATTGGAGATTTTCTTGTGTGCCTGCTGTCCTCATACCCATCACCTCACTGTTAAAGACTGTTCGTTCTCTCTCTCTCTCTCTCTCTCTCTGTGTGTGTGTGTGTGTGTGTGTGTGTGTGTGTGTGTGTGTGTGTGTGTGTGTGTTTGAAAGACTGAGTAAATGATCCGTGAATCAATGGTGGCCGAGTGGCAGGACGATGTTCCCATGGCAGACTAAGCCACACTCACCCAGGATCATGCTATTTAACAGCATGTTTCTTGCAATCGATCAACACAGATCATTTCGCTCCTCTCCTTTGCCATTTGATTTCACTTTTCATCCGTATTACTTCTCAGGATCATCTTTATTTTCTACCTAGGCTCAGCTCAATGGACATTCCTCCCCCTCATCTCTTGTTGGAGACCACTCTATCTTGGACCTTATTTTCTTCTCAGTTTTTCCACCTCACTATCTATCTACTCTAGGTGTTCTACAGATAAACCCCCAGCTATAGACCACAGGACAAAATTCTTGCCACAGTGTTCCACTTAGAATTCTACTTGCTGAAGGAATTAGAACTGATGTGACAGAGGAAATGCTTCAAAATGATTTGCAGTTTAAATTGGTCTTGAAACGTTCAAGACAATCCTCATAAAAATCCTCACTGTTCATTATGCCCTGTCACAGTTAAGACAGGTTGATAACTAGTGTAAAGATGATTGGTTTCATAAAAAGCTTTCTGTTAAATCACAGATGCTTGCCTATTTCCCAAAATGACTGTTCCCGACCATGAAGTATGGTTACAATATAAAAATGTTTTCCATTAAGTAACATTACTTACAGCATTAGTTCACAAACATCACAATCATTAGCAAACTTGAACCTAAGCAGTAATAAAAATATTACTAATGTTAAATTAATTAACACTTGTGTTTAAAAACACTTAAAATGGAAGAGTGGCCAATCTGAAATAACACCTTAACCAACATGCTCTTAATAGTTAACTCTTTTTACTAGAGGTCAAAAAAATATGTTCTGTCTGTTTGGGGGTGCACATTGAATTTACTTGTGATGGTCAGTGACTCATATGAAAGTAGACTCTCAGGGCTTTAAGAATTTGCAGTTTCTTATTATTTAAGCCTACTAGACTTAAATGTTTTCATTTTATTGAGGCAGTTGTATACAGTATTTTACTATTAAAAAAGCTTTAGTTGTGCTTTTATGTAGTTTTATCTCTGTACCAGTGTTATTGTGGAGAGGTGTGAATTGTTTGCCCAGCAGAGGGCTCACACCCCTCCCATTTCCCATCACTCTGCTTACCAGCAGCTAAACACAGACTCATGATACTCTACACACAGAAACCCAACAGTGTCCTGACTAATCTTATAACAAACTTGCTATGATAAAATAATTCATTTGTTTATACTGATTGAAAATGTCCGACATGTCAATTTCCATTCTGCCGGTGGAATGGAGCGCCAGTGTACTGTGAGAAAGGGTTAATTAGTGAAATACCCTTCTTAGGTCAGAACAATAACTTTGTTGGGGACTGATATACTGTAGATGAGGCCCGGTGCCTGGAACTGGAGTTTGCACCTCTGCAACATTATAATCAAGACCCAATCATCAGATGTAGTTAATGTTTTTGACTATAAAGCATCCCATGATCAGCCCCTGTCCTTCAGGGATGTGCTCTGGACACTATTGTGGTGGGATACACTTAATTTCACACATGAGATGGAAACACATACAACCTCGAACAGTGCCGTTGCATGCAGGACTGGTTGGTGGTAATTCGAGGAGAGAAGGAGTAGCCATGACGTCTACTGGCATTTCTCTTTTATCTCTGATACCTTTTCCACTAATCCAGTCATTGGCATGCTATCCAAGGATGCACCTGTAATTGATTAATGACACAGACAAGCACACCAATAAAGCCAGAATGCTATGCCAAAGAGAAAATGTCATTTCTACCAGCAGCAAGGTTGTGTATGTTCACTGTGGCCCAAAGCCCAAAAGTCCAGGGAAACTAGAATCAAAGTAGTCAAGGTGGGAATGCAACTAAACCTGCAGGAGGTAGAAACAAAATTAATATGCCAGTTACTGCAGTAAGCAGAGCTATCATTGTTGGGGCAAATTTGCTGATTCATGGTCGGAAATACAAGGTGCCCATTATGTGTGTTATTGAAACAAGAACAGAAGCCCTTGTAATGTTCATGCAACTTAATTTAAAAACTCAGTTGGGAAACAAATTGACCTACTAACAGAATGCAGAGTATGGGAAATGGCATTTCTGTGGGGTATGATCTGAGACTCAAGGTGGGCAATAAAAATATAGACTTGACTGTATATATAGCTTCCAACTATGACTACAATTGGATCATGAATTCAGGTTGGAAACCAATATAACCAATCAAAAAGGACCTAAAATTGTGATGTCTGGGGACTTGTTGAAGAACCAAGGCCTAGAGTAATACCAGTCCTTGAACACATGCAGTGGATATAAAAAGTCTACACTCCCATGTTAAAATGTCAGTTTTTTGTGAAGTAAAAAATTTTTTTAACTAAGATTAATCATGTCAGAACTTTTTCCACCCTCAATGTGAAATTACAATGTATAAAAATAATGTAAAAAAACAATCAGAAACCTTTTAGGGAAAAATAGGAAAAATGTTACAATACACTGGTTGCACAAGTGTGCACACATTTTTTAAAATGGGGATGTGGCTGTGTTCAGAATGTTCATGTTCAAAAATAGTTATCATACAGCTGTCATCAATGAAATTATTCTGATTAACCCCAAATAAAGATGAGCTGTTTCTATAGGATTTTCTTCACATCTTGGTTTTATCTGACTGCTGAAGCCATGATCTGCAAAGCAGGCAAGCTTACAGTGCATGTATGGTATCTCACGTGTTGAAAAATATCAATCAGGAGTTCTGTCAGTGTCAAACTGCTGACAAAGAGACTCAACTTCTTTATCATCATACGCTGCTCCAGCATCCTGAGGTCAGTATTCAGGAAAAAGCACCTTTAGCTCTTTAATGAGCTTGCTGTAACCCATCCAGTGTCCTTCTCCGCCTCCGTATGATAGCATGCAGTTCTCCAGGCTTCTCACCAGACTCCCTAAAAAATCTTGTGGTTAATACCTTTGTCTTCTCTTCATCCTGGATGCAGAGGAACACTTTGGAAGATGCTGTCATTTGCTGCATTTTGACTGTTTTGGCTATGACGATCTGGTCTATCAGACATTGCCTCAAACACCCTTGACTCATGACAAATGGCTCTATGTGCCACGATAATGGTACAGTCTTGCTTTTGGTGCTCCAAAAACAACTCAGACAATTCTTGAAGTGCATCATACATGAGGCCGAGATTTTGTATGAAACAGTATGAGGACAAGCACTTAGCTAGGACACTGTACCTTGCATGGGTAACACTGTCAAGGAAAGAATCTTCTGCTGTCTGACTGAAATTTTTGTAGAGGGCAGGATAATTTTTCCATACAGCTTCGACAGATCTAAAATGCATATCCCGGAGGCATATGATGGTTTCTCCATGTGGCCTCAGTGTTTTTTATGGAAGGCCAAAATGTACTTTCTCAGTTTGGAGGATCCCTTGCCCACCAAAGAACTGTGGTTGAGGTTCCTCCTGTCCCGCCTGGTCAGTTCATCTTGCCAGTGAGCGGAGCTTCACCTTGCCAGTAGGTCCACTAGGATATATTCAGTTTCCGGCTTTGTGGATCTACTGGTCCAGGTATTTGGGGAAGGACCGCCTGGGCAATCGGTCCAACCAGTCATTCCTGGAGTATTACGAGAGGAAGCAGGCAAATGTGGCGGCCTGCACCTCTCAGCCCCGGACCCAGGAGTGCGCAACCGAGGGCTGCACCCAACAGTGCCCCACCTGTCGAAAACAGGGAACAAGGAGCTACTACTTCTGCTCGCAGGACTGTTTCAAGGACAGCTGGCGAGTACACAAGCGGCTCCATAGGCGGACACCCCCAGAGCTCCAGCCGGAGGCCCAGCAGGAGGTCTCCTCAGTGGAGCTGCCTCTGGAGGTTAACGTGGCAACCTCCAGCCCCGAGCTCCAGCCGGAGGCCCAGCAGGAGGTCTCCTCAGCGGAGCTGCCCCTGGAGGTTAACGTGGCAACCTCCAGCCCTGAGCTCCAGCCGGAGGCCCATCGGGAGGTCTCCTCAGCGGAGCTGCCCCTGGAGGTTAACGTGGCAACCTCCAGCCCCGAGCTCCAGCAGGAGACCCAGCAGGAGGTCTCCCCAGTGGAGCGGCCTCTGGAGGTCCATGAGGGGACCTCCATTCCTGTCCTGTTCCTGTCGGAGTTTCACGAGGAGACCTCCACTCCTGTCCTGCTCATGTCTGAGGTCCACGAGATGACCTCCTCCCAAGCCAAGCCCATGTCAGAGGTCCACAGGATGACCTCCTCCCAAGCCAAGCCCATGTCAGAGGTCCACGGGATGACCTCCTTCCAAGCCAAGTCCATGTCAAAGGTCCACAAGATGACCTTCTCTGAAGCCAAGTCCATGTCAGAGGTCCACGGGATGACCTCCTCCCAAGCCAAGTCCATGTCTGAGGTCCACAGGATGACCTCCTTTCCAAGTCCAAGTCTATGTCCAAGTCCAGATCCAGGTTTCTGTCCTGACCCATATCCTAGTCCATGTCTCAGTCCAAATCCATACCTTAGCCCATGCCTCAGTTCAGACCCAGAGTCACATCTGGAATCTAGTGTAGTTTCCAGTCCAGGTCCCAGTCCTGTTTCTAGTTTAGTTTCCAGTACAGGTTCAGATCCAGTTCCCAATCCAATTTCCAGTGTAGGTCTCAGTCCAGAATCCAGTTCAGAGTCCACCTCTGTCTCCTGTCCGGTTTCTAGTTTCCTTTCCAGCTCAGTTTCTAACTTAGTCTCCATCCCTGTCTCCAGCCCTGTCTCTAATTTCATTTCCAGTTCTATTTCTAGTTTTGCTTTCAGTCAAGTTGCTAGTTTTGTTGCAAATCCACTTTCCAGTTCAGGTTCTAGCTTTGTTTCCAGTTCAGTGTCCAGTTCAGTTTCCAGTCCTGTACCCAGTCCTGTACCCTGTCCTGTCTCCAAGTCTGTCTCCAAGTCTGTCTCCAATCCAGGTGCCAAGTCTGATTCCAGTCCTGGTTCCAGGCCAAGCTCTAAGCCAAGCTCCAAGTCAAGCACCAAGCCGAGCACCAGGTCACGCATCACGCATCACTCCAAGCTCCAAGCCAAGCACCAGGTCAAGCACTGCACCAAGTTCTCGACCAAGTTCTCGACCAGGGCCGAAGGGACAACTCGACACGCTCGGCTCTAGCCTCGGGACACTGGACATCGTCAGCCTCAGGTCCTGGGGGGCAGATGTTAGGATCCTGCCCAGGGGCCCAGGTCCGCCAGAGCGGTCAGAACTTTCGGCGCTTCGGGAGAAGCGCCTTTTTGGCTCTGTTAGAGTTTCCCTCATTTTCGGAGTCGCTTGAACACTTCCGCATTCCTCGCGCCGCGTTACTGAAAACAGCGCGAGCTTCATTCACAGAAACCCCGCTGGACTATGCATTCATGAACTCTCGCTTTGTTTATATCACCATGTGCTTGTGCTTTGGTTTACGTCATGTCTCTGCCTCCTTTATGTTTATTGGTTCTCTGGTTTGTGTCATGTCTCCGCCCCTGCTCATTCATAGGTTTGCCGTTTATGGCCTAATGATTAGTTTCAGGTGTTCAGTGTTTAACGTCTTTTGTCTTTGATTGTTCTGTGTATATAAACCTCATTCCGTTTCCGCTTCCTCGTGGAGTATTATAATTGAACATAGCTAAGTAAAGATAAGTAAGTGTACATTCCTTTGCAGTTCTTGTTTACCACACGTTTCCTGGACTTTGGATTATTGCCTTGCCATTTTGTGAATTACTGCAGTGTCATTTTGTGGATTATTGCCTTGTGATTTTGTGGATTACTGCCTTGTCATTTTGTGGATTACTACCTTGCCATTTTGTGAATTACTGCTTACCGTGCTTTTGTGTTGAGTTTATCCCTGTTCCTTTAGTTCTGACTATCCCTAATAAACTGAATATTTCCCCTGCGCATGCATCCTGCCTCCCTCTGTCCGTGTTATGTAACACAAGTGTTCAAGTTCAAGTTCACACCACAAGACAGTAAAGTAACTCCTAAAACAGGACAATGGGCACAGTAAGTAACAGTGTTGCACCGACCAGTACACAGTTCTAGTATGAAAGTGTCAAATATAACAGGTAGTGCAAAAAGATAGTGCAAGAGAATAACAATATAATTAAAAGATGCCGTGAATCTAAACATAACATATTATGGCATAGTATTCAGCAGATTAGCTTCTAGCATATCTGGACATAGCAGTGATTGCGGTAGCAGCCAGGTAAAAGTGTATGATAGTGACAAGAAATTAAACATAAGATTTTTATAAGTTTAGCAGCAAAAGTACAGGTAGTCATAACAAAATGTGCAAAAATTACAAGGAGAGTGGGCTGGTGTTCAATTCAGTGTGTGTGTGTGTGTGTGTGTGTGTGTGTGTGTGTGTCAGTCCAGTCTCTGAGTATTGAGGAGTCTGATGGCTTGGGGGAAGAAACTGTTACACAGTCTGGCCGTGAGGGCCCGAATGCTTCGTTACCTTTATCCAGACTGCAGGAGGGTGAAGAGTTTGTGTGAGGGGTGTGTGGGATCATCCACAATGCTGGTGGCTTTGCGAATGCAGCGTGTGGTGTAAATGTCTGTGATGGTAGGAAGAGAGACCCCGATGACCTTCTCAGCTGTCCTCACTACCTGCTGCAGGGTCTTGTGATCCGGTATGGTGCAATTTCCAAACCAGGCAGTGATGCAGCTGCTCAGGATGCTCTCAATAGTTCCTTAGTATTAGTGTTTTAGACAGAAAATCCTGGGTAAAATTAACACCCTCCAAGTCACATAATTGTTGACCGACTATTCCATGGGCACTTAGGTCTTCTAGTTCAGCAAGTTTAACAAAAATGGTTTCAGGCCACTCCATGCCGGACAGCTGAAATCTGACTAAATGATCAAAGCACTCTTTCTGCTTAAGCTAGTTGCTTCATCAATCATAAGACCAATATTAGCAGCAAAAAAATCTTAGCAGCTCTGTATTTTTGCACACGCCACATTAGAGTGCAAATTTCATCCCATGTCAAGATCATTTAACACGATTTCACTCTCGAAGTCATATGCTGGTCTGTGGCACTTCGCTTCCTTGTATTAGTGATTTGGCAACATGTGTTATAGTCTGATGAGACCAATTCCAAAAGGTATAATTATTCCAGAATTCCAAAAGGTATGTTTGGTGCAAAAAAAGCACATCACCAAAGGAACACCATAGCCATGGTGAAGCATGGTGGTGGCAACATTTTCGGTTTCATCCCTGCTGATTTTTCGGGACCCAGGCATCCAACCTTTTTACAAACAGCGCAGCCCAGATGTGACTCCTCCATGACAAGCCAAGGATATGACATCTTTTTTGTTTAGAAATCTCCTTCGGTCCATATTGCCTCCAATCTTTGACCATCTCCAGTGTTTGTCTGCTCACCTCCACATGCTTCTTCCCCCAACCCACCTGAGCTCTCTGCAGTTGCCAACTTGCTCTGTTCCTCACAGGTTATTTCAGCACCATAAACTTGCACCTTTGCTGTCACTGGAATCTAAAATTACTCTGGCCTGTTTGGTTTCAGACGTTGAGCCCTGTTTAAAATAATCGAGTAAATTAAGATGTCTCTTCGCCATCGTTCTGCATTGGAAACTGGAGTTCTTCTTCTTCTTCTTCTTCTTCTTCTTCTTATTTTACATTTAAAATGGATATACTAAGTTATTTATTGACATTATCATTATTATACTTGATTTTTCATGAAACATATGTACAGGTTATCACAGCACAAACGTCTTTCAATGGCGTGTGAGATAACAGATGCTCCAAAACAGGTGCCGGATCCAGATCCAGCTTGTTCCAGATCTGTAACTCAATGCATAGACACTGGTTATGCATTACCTCCCAGTAAGGCAACATAACAAACAACATTTGAATTTCAGGTAGAAGAAGAGAAGCATTTCAAAGAAGTTTCTGAGTGGGCATCATCTGTAGTCCTTGTCCACAAAAAACGGTGGAGTCAGGTGATGCATAGACTATTGGAATCTTAAGGATACCTACCCACTTCCAAAGACTCATTATGATAGAGGTATCAGCAATCTTCTCTACACTAAATCTGTAGAGTTGGTATTGGCAGATTGAAGTGCACAAACAGGACAGTTACAACACTGCCAAAATCTGTGAGTTGTATGAGTACACAGTGATGCATTCTGGGTTAGGCAAAGCCCCAGCATTTGTCAGAGGGTGATGGGGGTTGTGCTCAAAGGGTTGCAGTGGCAAAATCTTCTGATTTGCCTTGCTGACAATCATCCTTGGAAATAATGTCAACGTTAGCTTAAATAATCCTGAAATGGTCATTAAGTGCATGGGCCAATATGGATTGAACCTCAATCCAAGTGTCATTGGACAGTAGCTCTGCTACTCAGTTGCATCATCAGTTGCAAGGATATCAGCTCAAACCCTAAGCTTGTCCAGGATGTCAGGGCCTGGGGCCCTCTGAAAAATTTCCAGGAGCTCCAGACCTTTTTAGGGCTCTGCAACTACTGTGGACATTTTGTTCTACAAGGTCCTACTCTGAGGCCCAGCAAAAAGCTATTGAGGAGCTAAAAAGTGACTGACAAAAGCAGTCACTATTTCCTATTCTACGTCAAGAGGAAGCTTAATTCTGTGTACAAATACTTCTAACTGCAGCATACTGTCCTAGATTTAGAATGGAAATGAGAAATTTCCAGCACAAGCAAGCTCTCATCTCCAAAGCATCCAGCAATGGTACTGTGTAACTAGGTGTAGGAACAACACTTCATTGAGTGTAACACTTCTTCGTCTCTTTAGAAAAAAAGTGTCTGCAATCTAAAGAAAGCACAAAAACTAGTCAGCTTGATAGGAAGAGGTCCACTGCAGCTGTTCTAGGCTGGTTCGGTGCATCTGGATATTAATTGATCCATTCCCCTCTCAAACTGATCAAGGCTGGAATTTCAGGAGTGACCTTTTCTCACAGGTTTGTCACCTACTTCACGTAACAAAAAACAGGACCACTCCATATCATCTCTCTTCAAATGAGAGAGTGAACCAGACATAAGGCATCTTCCTTTATGTGACTGACCTTGATGGCCCAAGGACCTCTCCTCCTGAGTTTGTGGAAACCTTGGATGGGATATCAGGTGGGGGAATTTGCTTGTGTGACAGACAGCATAAGTGCTACAGCAGTCAGTAGAGACTTCTCTGTAGCCCCAGCATTGGACCCATTAGAGTAACTAGATCGTCTAATTACAGGTTCTGTCAGCAAAGCCTTCACTGGGGACTGCATGAAGTGCAACATGGGCAGGTTGCTAGCCTGTCAGCTAATAGAAGGCGAAAACATCAGCAGGAACATCACAACAATATCATTAAAGAAAGCTGAAAAGAACATAATACTGCTAATAGCTGGCTAAGTTTTTTAAATAACCACAGCAATTCCCAAACAACCAAGAGCTAAGTTTTAGTTTATTCCTGTATGGCTTTTTTCTATGGATGTATAGCTTAAATTTCTGGGCCTATACTGTACCATTTGCATCACTGGAATGTGCCCTAAGAAGTAAGATTAAGAGACACGCCCCTACCTTCTCACAGTCATGTCTGTAATGAGAATATGTTAGATCATTTTAGAATGAAAAATTGTTCATTTAGAATGAAAAAATGGGAAAGGCTAATATAATATAATATAATATATCATCATATAATGTAATTAATATATAAATTGCATCTCCTCGATAGGAAGGTAACCACATGACCTGTTGTCTGTGGTCTGTGTTTGTACCCTGCTGAAAAAACCCCCAATAGAAACCCTCATAGAATTTGTAATTTGTAATGGCTTTAATGGTTATAATAGGAATTGTATTGGTTTTAATGGAAACTGTTATGGTCCCTGTGGGTCTCTACTGGTAATTTCTTGCATTCTATTGGTGGCATGTTATGCCTAGTGGATACCATTAAGGGCCAATAATGGTAATGGTTTTAAAGGTTAGCTGATGGTTTATAATGGTATTTGTAGTGGAAACCATTAGAATTTCTGTGATTGTTTCTATTGTTTTTTTCTGCATGGTACTGTCACTTAGTTTTACAAAATCTAAAGTCATTCTGATTCATTAACCTATAAAGAAAAGTCTATGTGAAATGTATGACTAAAGAATGGAGTTCTTCTCTCCCATTGTACAGAATAATTCAAATTATGTCACATTTCAGTCATTCCACTGTTGTCTTCAGATCAATCCCATGAACTGTTTCATCAATGTATTTCAATTATGTGTGTGTAATATTAAAACGTTTAATTTCACACTAGAAGGATCTGCACATTAACGTAACAACAGCTTGAATATTAATACAATGCTGCTCTGTATAGCAGCATTGGAATTCATTACTTCAATTACTATTCATTTGTCTTTTATCTTTGGACCAAAAACTTAGCTGAGAATGAGCACAAGAGGTATGGAGAGTGTTGGAGAAGATTAGCAGGGAGCTAATAGTCATTATAGATCTACTTTAGCTACGCTAATCAGCCTAGCTCTGGGACTCATCAGTGCTTTTGTTTACCAGGTTTCTAATACTCTTATTGGCTTACTGTGCAGCAGGAGGCTCACCACCTCACTTTCTCTCTTAATCATGTTAAATCGATGGGGTCAGGTTTTACTGAGGCTCTTTACGGCAAAGCCCTAGAGCTTTCTTAAACACTTATTTGATGTCTTCCTATGCAATAATGAATTTTATGTTTCAAATCAAAGTTATTTAGTACCACTATTATGAAAATTAATAGTGTATTGTGTGCTCTATAATATCAAACAGTGCCATCTGAATGGCTATAAACATTCTGTAAATGTGGATGATCTGTATATGATCTGTGTTATACCATGACACTTTTGCCCATTTTATGTATCCTTTGTTCTTAAAGATAAATAGAAGCAACAAAGGTTGTCTCCGCCCTTACCTCCTTCATATTGGTGATGCTTGCTACTGGAGGAGAAACTGAAGAATTTCTCATCTCAGAGTAAAGATAGATAGAGAAGAGAAAGCTGTCACGCTTACTACATTTACATGCCCATTCTGATATTAATCGGAATTTGGCAATATTCTAATTAGTAGTTAGTCATGTAAACGCTGCAGTCCGATTGCCCGATTCAGATTAAGACAATATTCTGATTCCCCAAATTCTGATTCCCACCCCTGGAATATATCTATTTTATTCTGAAATTTGTTGCATGTAAACACCCTATTCAGAAAATCCACTGAAAGGAGATGCATATGCATGCTCAGTCTGCAAGGAATTGTGGGTGCTAAACAGATGCTTAGCTGTAGGCTAGGTATTTAGGAAAGGCAACTCAGGCATACTTACAACAACCATATATGCAAGAATATTCAGATGCGTGTACGCATATAAACATCATTTTCGGAATATGGCTGCAACCCGAATATAGACCTTAAATGGAATTTGATGTGCATGTAAACGTAGTCACTGTCTCAAACCAAATCATACATTTAGTGTTAAAGGTTAAGGGAATTTCTGAGGCTACACTACATGTTGAACGAGGTTGATCTTTAGCAATGATCAGAGACCTTAAAAAAACAACAACTTGGGTTCAGGGATCTAGTTCTGCAGTACTGTGCAAAAGTTTTAGGCACATGCAAAGAAATGCTGTAGAGCAAAAATGCCTTCAACATAATGAAATGAAATGTTTCTACATTAAAAAAAAATAATGTAAAGAGCAGTAAACAGTAGTAAATGAAACAAAGTCAATATTTGGTGTGGGAAAAAAAAAAAATACTAGTCTCCGGTACAGTTTGTGCAGTTTTATAAGGAAATGAGCTGGTAAGCTTTATTGAGCATCTTGCAGAACCAGCCACAGTTCTTCTGGAGACTTTGACTTTCGCACTTGCTTCTTATTTTTCTGCAGCTTTTTTCAAAATTTGCGATACAACTTGCAGAGTTTTTTGTGCTTTTCTTTTGCAGAAAACTACCTGAATTGGCGAAATCGCAATTTCACGAAATAGTCTTGCTCTTTCACAGTGATGTTTGTTGGTAAATGAGACCTTTTAACTACTCATGTTCGAAGAAGAGCGCTTTGGCTGAATATGTGTTGTGATGATGTCTTGACCCAAATCTGTGGAAAATCTGTAATTTAAAAAAATTGTAAGCTACTCCAAATATTGCGGAGTTTGCTTGATTTTGCATTCATTTCTGCGATCGCAAAATCGCGCAATCCTGGAGGGACTGAATAGGGCAGGAACAGGACAGGAATACTAAGTACAATGAAGTTTTCCACATCTTCATCCATCTCTGGAGTAACCTGAAACACATAAGTTCCTAAAACAGTATTCTTGAATTCCCCTAATTGATGGCAATTTCAGTGTCCAATGTATTCAAGATGACAAGATGAGATGTAATAGAGCTGTCTTTCTCTATTTTTCTCTCTCTTTATATAGAATTTACTCTACTGAACCTCCTCTAATGTGACTAGATTGCCATTTAACTACTGCTCTTATCTTTTTTTTTTTTTAAGCGAAAAGAGAAATGATTATAGTGGCCAGCCAGAAGCAAGCTGCCTATTCTTTTGTTGATGTGCCGCAGCAGTGAGTGGAGACTTGTCGGCAGCTCCAGCATTGTACCCATTAGAGTTGCTGTATTTCGCCAATTATCTGCTGCTCTTGTCTTTATGTGCATGAAATAATGACTGCAATGTGAAAGTGCTCCTTCTGCTTTCAATTTATGCCTTAAATTGTGTGTCATGAAGCGGAATAAGTTCGATATAAGCAGGGGTTTTATTTGAAAAACCAAATCGGCAGACAAAATCGTAAATGGAAACCAGGCAGGGGTTAATTGATCAAATGTCTAGAACAATGCAAGGCAATGAAGTATGAAGTACAGAAGAAAAAGTTAAATGGGGAGAAAAAAAACAGAAAATAACGCCCAGAAAAGCACACATGAAAATGTAAAAACTCGTAAAGACTGGTGGTGAGTGAACTAGTTAAATAAGTATTAGGATATGTCTTTTGCCTTTGTACTTATAAGTATGAACAAAAAGTGTGTATTCAAAAGCATACACAATTTTAACAAAAATACTGTATGTTTAAAAAAAAAAATGCATAGGGAAAAAAGTTATTAGACACCACAAATCATCTTCAGTTCCCCACAGTTATGAGGATTCCTCTGATGGACTCCATACATTTTCAATGGGATTCAAGTCAGGAGATTGGCTAAGCCCTGCAAGGCCTGCTTGAGTTATTTTGGCTGTAGCATCCATCTTCTCCTCAGATTGTGTTTCTTGGCTGATGAGATGAAACCCACTGCTTTCAGGACATCCTGCAGCTCTCTTTTAAGTGACTGCTGACTACATGTAAATGTAAATGTAAATGTAAATGCTGGCTTCTCGGTTACCTTCATTATCATTGTCATTAGTCTGAGGGCTTGTTATGAAATCTTGTGTGGCGTGCTTCTCCAGGGATGATTAGTTGTGGTTCCATGAACCTTCCACCTGCATATTAACCAACCAATTGTGTGTTGTTTTGCTTAATAATTTTCTTCCTGAGAACTTTGGAAGCTCCTTCACCTTCAACCTGATTGCTACTTTTTGTGTGAAATCTTCCCAACCATGTCTTAAATAATGACACCAGGTGCAATTCGCACGAGAAATTTATTTTTTGGTAGCATTTATATCGAGAACTTGATTTATTTCTATGTAGCCTTTATATAGAACTATATATTTTGATTTACATTTATACAGTGCACTCCACTAATATTGGCACCCTTGGTAAATATGAGCAAAGAAGGCTGTGAAAAATTGTCTTTATTGTTTAATCTTTTGTTTTAAAAAAATCACAAAAATACTCTGCTCTCATGGATATCAAACAATTGACACAACACAGGTTTATACCACAGAATCTCTCCAGATCCTTCAAATTTCGAGGTCCATGCTGGTGGACTCTCTTCTTCAGTTCACCCCACAGGTTTTCTATGAGTTTCAAGTCAGGGGACTGGGATGCCCATGGCAGAACCTTGATTTTGTGGCCAGTAAACCATTTTTGTGTTGATTTTGATGTATGTTTTGGATCATTGTCCTGTTAGAAGATCCAACCACTGTCCATTTTAAGCTTTCTGGCAGAGGCAGTCAAGTTTTCATTTAATATCTATTGATATTTGATATCATGATGTCCATGATGCCATGTATCCTAACAAAATGTCCAGGTCCTCTGGCAGAAAAACAGCCTCAAAACATTAAAGAGCCACCACCATATTTAACCGTGGGCATGAGGTACTTTTCCATATGGCTACCTGTCTGTGTGCACCAAAACCACTTTGGTTTCATCTGACCATAGAACCCGATCCCATTTGAAGTTCCAGTAGTGTCTGGCAAACTGAAGATGCTTGAGTTTGTTTTTGGATGAGAGTAGAGGCTTTTTTCTTGAAAACCTTCCAAACAACTTTTTGCAGGATTGTAGTTTTGTAGACTTTCTGACCCCAAGACGCAACTAACTTCTGCAATTCTCCAGCAGTGATCCTTGGAGATTTTTCACCACCATCTTCTTCACAGTGCGTTGAGACAATATAGACATACATCCAATTCTAGGTTGATTCATAACATTTCCAGTTGACTGGAACTTCTTAATTATTGCCCTGATAGTGGAAATGGGCATTTTCAATGCTTGTGCTATTTTTTTTATAGCCACCTCCCATTTTGTGAAACTCAACAACCTTTTGCCGCACATCACAGCTATATTCCTTGGTCTTATCCATTGTTATGAATGACTAAGAGAATTTGGCCTATGTGTTACCTCATATTTATACCCCTGTGAAACAGGAAGTCATGGTTGAACAATTTCCTGTATCTAGTAACCCAGGTGTACTAAAAAGTGTAAAATATCAATGGGAATATACTTCAAATATATTTTTCTGAATAATTGATGCACCCCTATATTTAACAAAGTTTTTTTTTTTTGGATAAACATGTGTTGTGCAATTGTTTGATATCCATAAGAGCAGAGTATTTTTGTTATTATTTCTTTTTAACAAAAGATCAAATTGTTAAATAATAAAGACGATTTTTCACAGCCTTCTTTGCTCATATTTAGCAAGGGTGCCAATATTAGTGGAGGGCACTGCATATTCGGAATTCTAACTTTATATTCAGGATTTATAAAAAAAATAAATAAATAAATAAAAAATTAGATTTCAGTTATTTCCTGTTTGGCCCTTTATAATATATTAAACATAGTTTCCGAATACTTTTTTCCCCCTATTAATTTTGATCTTAAACATACCTTTGTATATACTTATGAATACATAAATTGTTTGTGCTAGTTAACATTTACAATAACATTTATAAGCCTAGGGAATGTCTGGATGAAGTTAAAACTTAGGTGCTAGTTTGTCTACATATAGCACAATCACACAAGTGTATTTAGAGTCTAGACACATGGATATTTTCAATCTTATTTAAAATATACTCGCTTAAGGTTCTGCCAAGAAATAGAAAGTGACTCATGGTTATCTGTATTCCACACACAAGCATGCGCACACTCCTGAAACCTCTGTCCTTTCTTGTTTCCTAGCCACTTTGTGGTGCAAGTATTCAACACTAATGCTTAGTGAAGGGCATGGCTCAGGAGTAGATAAGGATGCTGGATGCTCCTCTCCCACCTTTCTCACCACTCTCCATTACCGTCAGCACGCGCCTGAATATGTATGTGTCTGGATGTGAATGTAACTTATTAGTCTGTTTAGTCTGTCATGCTGTTGAATGTCCCCTGCTCAGTAATGGATGGGTCCTTGACAGAACATTCATAATTATATACAATGTCTAACATGTGCTTTTTCATCTGTTTGTGCATGTGTTTGTGTGTGTTTGCATGCTGGAATACAGACATTTAAATATCATTTAAAGCTATATGCCTATGACAGGCAGCCAATCAAGGAAGACAGCATGAGTCAGAGACTGAGACTGTTAGAATTTGGAAAAAAATGGATGTAAAAGTGATTATTAATTACCTTTTTTTTTTTTTTCTTGCTAAAGAAGGCATTTATTTGTTGTTAACAAACACAGCTTTAAAATATGTAAATCTGTCTAATGGTGTTTTAATTGCTAGCTTTAATTGCTCGCATCAAATGTTGGCAACTGACATTGACCTCAGGAGATGAGACTACAGAGACCATATGGAAAATCCTTGTGATAAAAGTGATTGCTCAATTTTCATCAATAACTTTTAAACTTTGATCAGTCGAATGGTCATATTTATTGATTTTATATTTTATTTATTGTGTATTAAATTAATTACAAATTACATCTATACATAGCAGTTGCTTTTTGATAGTCAGTGGATTATTATGATTATATATATATATATATATTTTTTTCACTTTCACTTCTGTAGGTAATCAGACTTTGTGTGTTATACAGTACTGTGCAAAAGTTTTAGGCACCCTATTTTTTTTTAGTACAAACTTTTTATTTTATTTTTTATTTTATGACTTCTACATGATCAAGTCAGTACAAAAAAACATTTTAGATTCCCATACATTAGTTTTCTAGCACAAAATTAAATGTTAAAGAAAGCAGCATATTACGTAAGAGACACTTTTCAGACAAAAAACACAATGAACGCTGCTGGGTTTTGCTGCAAAAATAAGAAGCGAGTGCGAAAGTCAAAGTCTCCAGAAGAACTGTGGCTGGTTCTGCAAGATGCTCAATAAAACTTACCAGCTCATTTCCTTATAAATCTGCACAAATTGTACCGGAGACTACTATTTTAATTTTAATTAAAAAAAAATTTTGTCACACCAAATATTGACTTTGTTTCATTTACTACTGTTTACTGCTCTTTACTGTATTTTTATTTTTATTTTTTTAATGTAGAAACATTTAATTTAGTTGTTTTGAAGGCATCTTTGCTCTACAGCATTTCTTTGCATGTGCCTAAATCTTTTGCACAGTACTGTATATTTAGAGAGTGGATGTTTTTCTACAGTACATGTAGAAAAGTAGACCAATGGAATGGCAATGAGAGATGACAAAGACATAATTGTGGCTCCCAGATTTAAACAGCCCGGCATATCATATCAAGATTAGTTATCTGCTCAGCATTGAGACCCCATGCTGTATCATCATGGCCTATCACACAGAACATGTGTGTCTGCATGTGTGTCTGTGTCTTTTTGTGTACAGGTTATTTGGTCTCCTCCTGGAGTTTAAAAAAAAAAAAAAATATTTAGTGAAAACTAAATCCTACGCTTTGCACAAATCATGTCTTGAAATGTGAGAGTCAGGTTGCGATTGTAACTTACAGCACATTCACATTCATGACTCTTTGAGAATATGGCAGCAAGTTGACATAGTGTTTCCTAACAGTACTGTAAATGCAAATTTGACTACCACTTTTCTATGAGGGTATTAAAATGACTCATTGGGTGGCATATGGGCTTCATAAATAAGTGACGTTGTATGGAATAGTGATTCTTAACTGAAATGCATTTGCAATCAAATCTATTAAGGAACATTCAGTTCCAGGCTCCTGCAAAAATTATGTACAATAAATACTCCGCTATGACACTTCGGAAATAAGGTCTTAACGCGTCACGAATACTTCACAAAATAAATTATTGTTTTGTCTCTATTCTTTTGTAGATACAAAAGAAAAACTCCCAGGATAATGTAACAAAAACATTCTTACTTTCAAACGTTCCTCATTTCATCCTTAAATCTAAATTTCTCTCTTTCTTTATTTGGTATTTTTATGATAATTATGGTCATTTTTATAAAGGACTTAAGAACAGTTGCTATTTTTACAGACAAAGGTAGAAGCCATATTGTTAAATTAAGTCAAAAATATGCAGTGTGATAATTACAACTAGGAATGTAAAGCTTTTCATTGCACATCGTACTGTGTATGGTTGTGTATGTGACAAATAAAGTTTGAATTTGACTTTGAATTTGAATTTTTTTTTTTAAATATTCATGCAGCAATATATTGACATTGTACCATGGTCTGTCTGAATACTCGATTCTGATTGGCTGGAAAGTGTGCGTTCAAACTGTATAATTCACAGTCAGTTCCAGTCAGTTTAATCACCGTTCTAAATTAATGCGCTGTCTATAAACAATTGTTACCATAGTAACATACAGTTACAGTTGCATACAGGAGTTAAACTCACAGTATTAGTAGAGATGCGTCACAGATGCAGGTAATTCACACAATCTCTCTCTCTCTCTCTCTCTCTCTCATAACTATTTATTATAATTCATTCAAATAAATGTAATCTTATCGCACTACGTTATCTCTGTGTATGATTTAGAGCGGCCAGAATTCTAGATCTAATGATCCATATGTAAAATAATGAATGAAATTATCCGTTATATTTATCCTTTCAGTCAAATTTTGCAATGCAAACATCAATGACAGCTTTAACTTGTCAATGCTGGGGAGTGACCATGGTATAAGTGGGATAATCCATGGCTAGGTGTGCGTTATACGATTTTAATGCACTCCGCAGAGGCAACCACCCTCCGTTTCTTTTCCTCCACGTCCTGCATACTAGACTTGTATTAGATGCTTGAATTAGATTTGAATGCTTGCCATCTCATTCATGTATTATATTAGTCTTCCTTTGTATTTGTTTGATTTTAAATTGTCTCTTACTTTTACTGTATATTATGTCATATTGAAGTTAACAGCAAAAAAAACAAAAAAAAAACAATGTTCATGTCATGTCTCCGCCTCCTTATTTCCTATTGGTTCATGTTCTTTTCATTGATCATTGGTTTCAGGTGTCTTTGATTTTGTGTTTGATTTGTATGTGTTTAAAAACCCCAGTTTGTGTCCGCTTCAACTCGGAGTATTAGTTTAGTTTAGATGAGTATTAGTTTAAATTCCGTGGCGCTTTCATCCGTAGTTCTTTTGTCCGTAGTTTCGTATTCATGGTTCCCAGACCACTTCCTCGTTTCATCGTATCCGTGGTTCCCAGACCACTTCCTCGGTTCGAGTGTTTTTGTTTCCCTGTCTTTTGGATTACTACTCTTTTGGAATACTGCATTTGTGGATTATTACTTTTCTTGGTTACTGCATTTGTGGATTGCTGCCTGTTTGTAAATAAACGTTTCTGCATTTACTGACGTCTCCCCAGCGCTTGCATCTTGACTCCCTCGTCCTTCCACACACCTGGTCTCGTAACAGTACTTAAGTAGGCATCTGAATTGATCAGTAAGAGTGCTACTGGCGGGACACGGTCAGGCCTGGCTGCTTAATCTTCAAAAAGTGAGACTGTGAATGGGCTACGGGGAGAGGGCCAAGCTGGAGGTGGAAATCCTTTGACTTTCAAATCTTGATTAGGAAATAGAGGGTCTGCTGCAGCATTAGAGGATTTTAGTGCATACTTTGCAGTCTGCTGTTGTTTCCAAATAGAAGAACAATCATTTGATTGTTCCAGTTTGTCTCTGTATTGAAATTTGGCAGCTCTGACTTATTTGTTAAGTGCACGCTTGGCTCTCTGTCACCACTCCTGTGACACACAAATTTTGCCAGGCTTCAGGTGAACCAATGTTTAATGTTGCATTGTAAAAAGTTGTTTATGGGACGATCATCAGCTCCCAGGCATCAGCTGACCATCTTCAGTGATGTGAACCTTGAGAGCTTTACATTTTTGCCTGTTTTGGGTAATGTACCCACATTACCCACAATGTTAGTATATTTAAAGGTTCCTGATATGATTGGGGAGTCAGATTATTCGTGTTCCACACCTCCATAAACTGGTTAGCCAGCTGTTGTTGCACTGTTTGAGTATTGGCCACAGGGGGAATGCACACCCCATTATAGATGTATTATAGATGCAGATTTATGGGGTGGGTAGAATGGCTTGCAGTTTAAAGGAAGGCTTTCAATTCAGGGGAGCATGATTGGAACAAGACAGACACATCCTGGGCTCCAACCTTGGTTTATATAAAAACTTGAAATGCATCGATAATGATACTGGTATCTGTATCAGTCTGACACTGTGCTCATTTATTCTATAAACAAGCACTAAAAAAACCACAACAAAAAAACATCTGATACCATGTTATACAATGTGACATAAAGCTAGTGTACGATGCCATGCTAATGAACAGACGACACGAAATGACAGTGATGGAGACATATTCCATGATTGATGATGGCAATCGAAGTAACGCAGACTGCAAACTGTGTTCTGTGAAAAAAGGAGGTACTACATCATCCAACAACAATACAAGTGTCGCTGTGCCTAAATTGGTACTCGCCGTGTTTTCTTAAAGGCTGATGTACCAGTCTGGTATATTGCATCCTCATGGCTCCCAAAAGAACTGTTTAAATCTGCATTATGTTTAAATAGTAACAAGAACGGTGCCCTTTTCTGTGGATTCAAAAGACTTGGAAAGAGTTTAGTGTGAGAATGATTACAGCACAGTCCCAAGGAAAGTCATATAATTTCTGACAAGGACAAAGGCATGTGTCACTCCATCCATTCGCACTTCTGTCCTATAAAGCTTGGTGCAGTGTGTGTGTGAATGCGTGTGTGGTTGGTAATTCTCCAAATTCAGTGGTGTGTAACCCCTCAAATGTCTCCTACCACCTTCCTCCTTTCTCCTTCCTTCCTGTGGATGAATGGGCTCCCTCTGTCTCATGCTTCACACACACGCACACACACACACACACACACACACACACACAAACACAGGGCTTTTAAAAGAGGTTCACACATGTCTACTGGATGCAAATATATGTGCCAAAAATTACTAAAATCATCTGCTAAGACTATTTCAAGCTTGAAATGAGTAAAAAGTGACTAGAAATAGGCTTAATAATCATGTGATCAATTTATTATAATCCTATTATAGGAAGTACAAGATATATTTGACTATATTCAAGATATATCCACTTGCTCATCTGTAATTTTTGCAGTGCATGCCTTGCCCCATCTGCCTGCAAATAGCATGTTGGGTAAGGAGCCAGTTTAACAAACTGTAACAGTCAGGTTGATGAGGCCGGACGCAATCGTGGGTGCTCGCCGTAATATTTATTAAGGTGAATCCAACAATCATAATCACTGTGCGGGTCAGAACACAGGCAGGCAACATCAAAGTAGGGTAAGCCATAATAAAAGTCAACTCACCGGAGAGAGTCAAAACCAGAACGACCTGGAAAAGGAGATTCGGACTTGATGTGCGATAAGATTTCACAGCGAACAGAACAATAAACAGCAGGGTAGACACACTGCAAAAAAATGTTATTAGCAAATCTTAGCAAGTGGAAGTACCTTGATTATAGTCAAATTGATCTAGTATTTCTTATTATAAGATTACAATAAACCAAATAAGACTATTAAACCTGCTTCAAGTCATTTCTACTCATTTCAATCTTGAAATAGTTTTGTTCTATTGGCACATAATTTTGTTATTTTAAGCATTTATTTCTAGAGAGAACCAAAATTATCTGTCAATAGAGTAAGAAAACTACAAGCTTGAAATGAGTAATAATGTCCAGAAATATGTTTAATAATCTTATACTGTAATCGTATAATAAGAAATACGGACTATATTCAAGATATTTTCACTTGCTGTCATTTTTTGCAGTGCATAGGTGGACTAATCCAGGACTAACACATCATAGGCGCACACATTTGGGGAACAATCCAATGACAGGACAGGACTCAGAGACTAGGCAGAGACTAGAAAAAAGACAAAGGCACATAATAAAACAAACAAAAGCATAGAGAAGAAAGAACAAGCATAAGCAGTACTTGCCATGCTGAGAGGGAAACTTCAAGATGCAAACCATTCATCAGCAGTAAGAACCTGAAAGCCAGATTGTAATTCACAAAGAAATACAGAGATGAACCACAGAAATTCTGGAGCCAAGATTAACCTCTACCAAAGCGGTAGAAAAGCCAAAGTGTGGAGAAAGAAAGGATCTGCTCATGAACCAAAACAAACAAGCTCATCTTTGAAACATGGTGGAGGTAGTGTCATGGCTTTGGCTTGCATGGAGCCTGGAAAAGCATCACAAAAGAAGAAACCAACAATGTGGTGATGTCAGTGAGTCACAAGGCTTGATGCAGTTATTGCAAGCAAGGGATATGCAACCAGATATTAAGTGTTACTACAAGACTTATCTGATCCTATACTTTTGCTCGCCTAAATATTGGGTGGTCTGATATAAAAGGTTCTATTTTTTATGTTGTTTAACACATCTAGATATAAATACCAGGACATAAAAGGTGAAATCCTAAACTCCCGTCTCATATCCATCTTTTGATCTCAAACCAAAATGTCTTTGTTGTATAGCACAAACAATTGAATTGGCCTTACAGTTCCAATAGTTTCGGAGGGGACTGTATACATATACAGTAGTATATATATATCTATAGTCTAAGGTCTATGAACAAAGAGCGTGAAAACGCGCAGAACATGCATACACAATCATACATGCATACACACTGCAATCGCAATCTATACTAATACTCTGCGCCGAAGCGGACGCGAAAAGTGGCTTAAATACATGAATAGTAACTGAAGACACCTGAGACTAATAATGAGACATAAACAATAAACCAAAGAACAAACAGGGGCAGAGGCATGACATGAACAAGGAACCAATAAACATACAGGGGCGGAGACATGACGTAAACCAAAAGAAAAGCGCACATGGTGAAGTAAACAAATGAGAGTCTATGAATGAATCAGTCCAGCGAAGTTTGTGAATGAATGGAGTGGAATGCGGAAGTACGCTACTCGCTAGCCTTCGCTAGCAGCGTAGCGAGAGGGAGGAGAACTCTAACACTCCATGCTTTACTGTAGGAATGGTGTTATTTGAATGGTGAGCTGTATTGGATTTCTGCCAGACATATCGTTTGGTGTTGAGGCCAAATAATTCATCTGACCATAACATCTTTTTCCATGTGGCCTCAGAATCTTCAAGGTGCGTTTTGGCAAAGCTCAGTCGTGGGTGGCTTTTTTCTCGCAACCCTCCCATACAAGCCGCATTTGTGCAGAATTTTGATATTGTTGTCACATGCACACTCTTTGTCATAAATTCTTGCAACTGCTTCAGAGTTGCTGTAGGCCTCTTGGTAGCCACTCTGACCAGTTTCCTCCTGGCTCTTTCATCCAGTTTGGAGCGACGTCCTGATCCAGGGAGGGTCTGTGTTGTACCAAATACCTTCCATTTCGTAATAATAGACTTTACTGTCCTTCTAGTCATTGATAAAGCCTTTGAAATTTTTTTGTATCCATCTCCTGACTTGTGCCTGTCCACAACTTTATCCCGGAGATCTTTTGACAGTGCCTTGCCACCCATAGTTGATTGTTTGCTTCAGTTGCACTACCAAGGACTGAAATGCTCCAGGAAAGGATTTCATGCTGAGCTAATCAAAATACTATAATTTCTATACCCACTGTATATATTCACCTGTAAGCTTATACTCCCCAGCCACTTTATTAGGAACTGGGCAGTGGAAGATTGGAAAAAGACTATGTATTATTGTCCCGTTTTTGTAAACCTTTAGTACTGTAGTCTCATATTCCTGTTCTTTGCTTATAGGAGTGGAACCTCATGCACTTTTCTGTTGTTGTAGCCCATCTGCCTCAAGGTGCAATGTGTTATGTGTTCTGAGATGCTTTTCTGCTGTAAAGGCTTCACAGCTCATACCAAACTGGCCATTCTCCTCAGACCCTCTCTCATCAACAAGGTGTTTCCACCCACAGAGCTGCCGCTCACTGGATCTTTTTTGCTTTTCACACCATTCTGTATAAACCCTATAGACTACTGTGTGTGTGTGTGTGTGTGTGTGTGTGTGTGTGTGTGTGTGTGTGTGTGTGTGTGTGTGAAAATCCCAGGAGATCAGCAGTTTCTGAAATACTCAAACCAGCCAGTCTAGCCCTATTAACCATGCCACATAAATTTTTTCCCATTCTGATGATTGATGTGAACATTACCTGAAGCTCTTGCCTTGTATCTGCGTGATTTTACATGATTGGCACATGATTGGCTGATTGGATAATTGCATGAATGAGCAGGTGTTCCTATTAAAGTAGATAGTGATAGTGAGTGAATTTACTATTGTGTATAAGTGTGACATAACTCAGCCTTCCTTATGTAACATTTACACATGATTTACAAAAAATGTGAACACAGATCATATTTAGAACACGTTTTAGTCCTGGTTCCTGAATATTGTTGGCTTCAGGCTAGTGTCAATATATACAGTATATGTGTAAAAGGCTGGTCTTTTATCTCCCCCCACCCCCACCCTTCTGGCCATGACTGATCATAGAGAGATGCCCTTGCTCTTGCGTGTGAGTGTCAGTGGTGAAAAGCTACATGTGGCTATGCTGATGCCCCTAAGCTTTCCCCTTCTCATTTTTATGCTACCTTGATACTCCCATGTGACAAGATGAGGGCTCAGGGCAAAATGGACTGTGTGTGTGTGTGTGTGTGTGTGTGTGTGTGTGTGTGTGTGTGTGTGTGTGTGTTTTGATAAGTCTGTTTGGGCTTGGTTGAATAAAGAGCTTTACTCTTTTTTTTGTCTTCCACACATTTTCACATGTTCTGTTCAGGTTAAAATGTAGTTAGTAACTATCTCAACTGTCCACATTTGTGTAAGCGAATACTTAATAATCTTTATCTAAAGATATTAGGTATTTATAAAAGACAAGGACACACTATACACACACATGAGGAGGCGCAGCAGGAATCGTGACTTAATGCTGTCGCAAAATGCCCTTGCAGTGTACCTGGCATTCAGTTTACTAAGGCTGTAGCTCATGATGCAAAAAAAAATGAATCTACTACTGTGTGTGTGCTGGTATAAAAATTGCAGTGAAATGGTGCACATGGTAAACCATGCTTAGTTTAGTAGTGATCTAAATGTGTTAAGAAATGAAATGATTCTCAAAATGGAGACAAAATGTGTGTAAATGTTTGAGTAAGCCAAACCGAACTAAAAATTTCGCAGGATTTCTACTTGTGTGTGTATGTTGATCACCCGTAAAGTGCAAAGCTCATTCCTGTCACAGCTCATTTGCATTTAGTGACACCCTCAAACTCCATAAAAGTTCAAGTGCACAGACAGCTGGGAGCACAAAATAAACTATCAGGGTAAAGGCTGAAATGGAAATTATTTTGACTCACTTCTATGCCAATAAAAATGTAATAATATATGTTATTAATAATAATAATAATAATAATAATAATAATAATATGGGGGCACAGCACATTTGCCTCACACCTCCAGGGTTGGGGGTACGATTCCCACTCTCGGTGCATGTTCTCCATGTGCTTTGGGGGTTTCCTCTGGGTACTCCGGTTTCCTCCCCCAGTCCAAAGACATGCACTGTAGGCTGATTGGCATCTCTAAATTGTCTGTAGTGTGTGTGTGTGTGTGTGTGTGTGTGTGTGTGTGTGTGTGTGTGTGTGTGTGTGCAATTGTGCCCGGCGATGGGTTGGCACCCCGTCCAGGGTGTCCCCCGCCTTGTGCCCCGAGTCCCCTGGGATAGTCTTCAGGCTCCCTGCGACCCTGTCTAGGATAAGCGGTACAGAAAATGGATAGATGGTTGGATGGATTAATAATAATAATAATAATAATAATAATAATAATAATAATAATAATAATAATAATCAAGCTTTGTTTAGGGCTTACAGCTATGCGCAGACAAACCTGCATGTCCTCTGTCTATACGGCGCCATTTCTTTTGTCATAATTAAATTATTAATTTTATTGTTTTTAATTTGCAGTTTGGCTCACTTTCTTTATTTGTTATGTTCATTAATTAATGCCAATAATATAAAATGACTGGTTTTCACAAACTGTTCTCAGTGGTACTCTTAGTCCCTGACCTAATGAACTAGCATGAGGATGTGTTTTTGTTAGTGACACAAAGCTCTTCTGTAATTCACTCTGGATAAGTGCTGCTAAATGCTGTATATGTAATACAAATAAGCAATTTAAACTTGACAGTATAATCCAGATCTAAACGTTCAGTAATCCATGCAAATTATATGATTCGAAGACGATCAAGTCAAGGTTTAGTGAGGAGTCTTACTTGTAAATTTACACTGACTCAGGAGCATGAGTAGGTTAGGGACGTTTTTCTGAGTTTATGGGATTGTCATGAATAATTTGTCAGCTTGATAAATGAGGCCCATTGTGAGAAAACCATGCACCTGGGAACACTAACACTATACTGTTTGTACTGTGTGCAAAACTAGCCACCACAAATTTTAGTGCATAGAAAGGAATACTGTATGTAATCAGTTGCACTTCCCTTTTTCACCCTTCCAGTTTTTGCTCAGTTCTCCCTCAAATGCATATGTATGCAGGTGAAAAGTGCCCATTTGTATGGCACATAAACTGCTTAGGCTCATATGCCAGGTTTGTACATAACAAGGCACAAACAGCTTAGTACTGTACATCAGGTCCACACTGTCAGTAATGCACTGTGTTGTTTTGTAGCCTGAGTTTATCTCAAGAACCCTGAAAAACTACAGGGGTCTGCACTGAATGAATAAATGCTGGGGTGTCTGACCTGAGTATTTCTACATTAAATAACTGTCCTTGTTCAAATTTGTAGCCTTTGTATAGGATACTGTTACAGTACGTCTAGGGTTGACAACCTGAGTGAGAAAGCGGACTCCCCGAGCCCCGAGCCCTCTGCCAGGCCAACACGCTGAGCACTTATTAAAAGATCAATAGAAGATCAAGTTTTATTGATATAGTTGTATTCTCCACTCCACTCTCACGGTGGATGTTGTGTTCAATTCAGGATGAGCGTACAGCAAAGTAATAAACAAAATAACCAAATCACAAACGATTTTTGGGCCACCATCTAACCTAAGAACATAATCTACTCTACCTTACTATCTCGAAAACAGGAGAAACGGGGGGGGGGGGGGGGTGGCAGTTCAAACACACTAGTTAGTACTTTACATTAGCTAGTACTTCAACAATCATGTAGAAGAATAAAGTCATATTATGTCTGAATATTGATTTTGTTTATGTGGGTGGCATTTTTACATATGTTGAAAGGGTAGGGAGAGTCCTCTACATCTCTTTTACCTCTAGAATGTTTCTCTCGACTTTTATAGGAAGAGCGCCCCTGTGTGGCCAGTGATGACACCCCTCATACTGCAGCAGAGAGAACGAGACAGATAAGACACCTAACCATATGACCACAAGGAACATTAACGGATGAAAGGGATACATTTGTGCATTTAAAAATATTTGCATTCGCGAGCTTCTGCTCTTGGGGGGTGATGCTTTGCCTTGTGGAGAATCTTCAACTTGCTAAACATGCATGCATGAGTGAGGGAGTGAGTGTGTGAGGGAGTGAGAGAGTGTGTGAGGGAGTGAGTGTGTGAGGGATTGAGTGTGTGAGGGAGTGAGTGAGTGTGTGAGGGAGTGAGTGTGGGGGAGTGAGTGAGTGTGTGGGGGAGTGAGTGAGTGTGTGAGGGAGTGAGTGTGTGTGTATATGAGTGTGTGAGGGAGTGAGTGTGTGAGGGAGTGAGTGTGTGAGGGAGTGAGAGAGTGTGTGAGGGAGTGAGTGAGTGTGTGAGGGAGTGAGAGAGTGTGTGAGGGAGTGAGAGAGTGTGTGAGGGAGTGAGTGAGTGTGTGAGGGAGTGAGCGAGTTAGGGAGTGAGTGAGTATGTGAGGGAGTGAGTGAGGGAGTGATTGAGTGTGTGAGGGAGTGAGAGTGTTAGGGAGTTAGGGAGTGAGAGTGCATGTGGGAGAAAGTGCATATGTGAGGGAGTGAGTGAGTGTGTGAGGGAGTTAGGGAGTGAGTGAGTGCGTGTGGGAGAGAGTGAGTATGTGAGTGTGTGAGGGAGTGAGTGAGGGAGTGAGTGAGGGAGTGAGTGTGTGAGGGAGTGAGTGAGTGAGTGTGTGAGGGAGTGAGTGAGTGAGTGTGTGAGGGAGTGAGTGAGAGAATGAGTGTATGAGGGAGGCAGGGAGTACATGAGGGAGAGAGTGAGTATGTGTGGGAGTGAGTGAGGGAGTGTGTGAGAGAGTGAGGGAGTGAGTGTGTGAGGGAGTGACTGAGTGCGTGAGGGACGGAGGGAGGGAATGAGTGAGTGTGTGAGGGAGTGAGAGAAGGTGTGAGGGAGTGAGTGTGTGAGTGAGTGAGTGTGGGAGGGAGGGAGAGAATGTGTGAGGAAGTGAGTGAGTGAGTGTGTGAGGGAGTGAGTGTGTGAGCGAGGGAGTGAGGGAGTGAGTGAGTGTGTGAGGGAGTGTGTGTGTGAGTGAGTGAATGAGTGAGTGAGTGTGTGAGTGAGGGAGTGAGGGAGTGAGTGAGTGTGTGAGTGAGGGAGTGAGTGTGTGATTGAGTGAATGAGTGAGTGTGTGAGTGGGTGTGTGATTGAGTGAATGAGTGTGTGAGTGAGTGAGTGTGTGAAGGAGTGTGCGTGAGTGAGTGAGTGAGTGTGTGAGGGAGTGAGTGTGTGAGTGAGGGAGTGAGTGTGTGAGTGAGGGAGTGAGTGTGTGATTGAGTGAGTGTATGAGTGAGTGAGTGTGTGATTGAGTGAATGAGTGAGTGAGTGTGTGATTGAGTGAATGAGTGAGTGAGTGAGCATGTGAGCGAGTGTGTGTGTGAGTGAGGGAGTGAGTGTGTGCGTGAGTGAGTGTGTGAATGAGTGAGTGAGTGAGTGTGTGAGGGAGTGTGTGTGAGTGAGTGAGTGTGTGAGGGAGTGAGTGTGTGAGTGAGGGTGTGAGTGAGGGAGTGTGTGAGTGAGTGAGTGTGTGAGTGTGTGAGTGAGTGAGTGTGTGAGTGTGTGAGTGAGTGAGTGTGTGAGTGAGGGAGTGTGTGAGTGAGGGAGTGTGTGAGTGTGTGAGTGAGGGAGTGTGTGAGTGTGTGAGTGTGTGAGTGTGTGAGTGTGTGAGTGTGTGAGTGTGTGAGTGAGTGAGTGTGTGAGTGTGTGAGTGAGTGAGTGTGTGAGTGAGGGAGTGTGTGAGTGTGTGAGTGAGGGAGTGAGGGAGTGGGTGAGTGTGTGAGTGAGGGAGTGAGGGAGTGTGTGAGTGAGTGAGTGTGTGAGGGAGTGAGTGAGCGAGGGAGTGAGTGTGTGAGTGTGTGAGTGAGGGAGTGTGTGAGTGTGTGAGTGAGTGAGTGTGTGAGTGAGGGAGTGTGTGAGTGAGTGAGTGTGTGAGTGAGGGAGTGTGTGAGCTGCAAGCCAGTTTCATGGGGTTGATCGCAGTTCAGAATTGTCAGTATAATGATATGCATTTTAAAAGTTTGAAAAACACATTTGATTGAGTAAGCTGACTGTGAGGCTATTCAAGACTAATTATTAACTACTAATCATTATTATTTACATCATTAATTTTTACTAGATACATTTGAAAATATTCAAATATTCTCACTTTCCAAGTGTCATATTTTTTGCAGCTATTTGTGTGGACAGAAAATTCAGCCAAACAAATTGGAGAGTCAGTTACGTAGTCAGTTCAGCATTGAGGTTCTCGTCTTACCAGCGCATGCATGTGATCAAATATACTGACACCCCAGCTGTCTCTCTACCATTCTCATTCTCTCTCTCTCTCTCTCTCTCTCTCTCTCTCTCTCTCTCTCTCTCTTTCACTCTCTCAGTTTCAGCAGTGAGAATCAGGCTATTTAAGTGGCTGTAGAGTTTAATGGATATTGTGGATATGAATAATGGATATTGTATAATACCCCAATAAAGAGTGTTATGAAACCTGAAATGACTGTCATTCCATTAAGTATATCCACAAATTAGCTTTTATTATTTACTCTAGAATATTGCTTATGTAATTCACTCGAATAAAGCGGCACCGACGCACGGACTGATGCCTGTGTGAGCTTAAGTGTGCCTTCACACCTACCTTGTTTGTTGTGGACATAACGATTTTTCTTTTAGTCCGGTTTGTTTTGACAGATGCCAACGCTCCTCGCACACTCAGGTGCGCACCAAAAAAAAATCGATCTCTGGGATTGCACCCTGATGTTGACTGATTGATATGGAGAACAAGCTATTTGTTTAAATCACATTAACAAATTAGTCCAAATGCACAGATAGCGCTTCTGAAAAGTGTGTCTTGTTTCTCACCTATGCCCTTTTAATGGCTCCCACACTGGCAAAGAGCAACATCACATGTCTGTGTTCATAGCTTTCAACATGCGCTGATACACACACCCTCAGGATAATGATTATGCTAAATATGGAATACAATAGCACCCACACTGCCATACCTACCTACCTACACACCCACCCACCCACACACACACACCGTGTTTAGCACTTTGTGATTAGGTCTTCAGAATGCATAGTGTCAGATGTCTTCATGTGAAGAATGGAAATGCAAGTGCAAGCAATTTATTTTTAAGTGAAACACCAACAAAGAACAAACAATATTAAGACTAGGAGCCTCAACATGAACTATGGACATGAAATGAACTATGGATGTGGCTTAGTGGTTAGCATGCTTGGCATTTCCAAATTGAAATACAGAAAATAGATGGATGGATGGATGGATGTAGGTATAGTATTAAGTAGCTACATTGAGGACAGATGGACACACGGCAGAGGTGCAGGATTGGCAACTAAACCAGAGCGCATAGTCATATAGAACTGTGTCTACCTCATACTGGGGACAGGAACCTCTGCACTCATTATCTACTCAAGTTCAGATCTCATGCTGCTTGTTGGTTTTACCACCTTTGTAGGACATTCTTATTCTTTGTATCTACATTATTATTGTTTTAGTTTTACATTATATTACAATGTTTTAGCCATTTTTTATTTTTTTTTAAATCTGTATTTTTGTAAAAAACAATTTATTTTGCAAGGACTGGGTGACATTTGGTCCTCACAAAGGGCTACACAGACACACACACACAGACACACACACACACACACACACAGACATACATATTGAGCACTGGGGAAATTTCTATTGTATTACAAGGCAGTAAAATAACAGGAGCTACACTGATGTATCAAGATTCACACAGAGATAAGAAGATGAAAGCCAAATGTTCTGTTGAAAGAGAAAGGGAACGTAGTGATAAAAAGAGAGGGAGCCAAAAAGGTGAAAAACGGAAGCCTATTAAGGAGAAGGAGTGAGTAGGGATGGAAAGGAAGTGACCACCACGCACCTTTTCTAACAGTGTGCATGTGTATACGTCCGTGTGTGTGTGTGTGTGTGTGTGTGTGTGTGTGTGCGAGTTTATGAGCCCTGCCTTCAGTCCCAACTCTTATTTACTTCATCCCTCTCTCCACCTCAACTGCTCATTCATCAGCCCCAACCTTTTTACCACATCCCATGCGCCTTTTTATTGGAATAAAATGAATTACAGTTGTATATAGAACAGGGAGGAAGGAAGAAGTAGCGCAATTAACATCTTCAAAAGATTTTGCCATGAATGGGGAATCTGGGGGAGTCGCTGCTCGGCAGACTTAGCTGGAATGGAAAATGAAGCACATTCACATTAAACTAAATTGAAATTACACTCTAAAAGAGGGCCTCAGCACAAATAAGTCTCTCGTCTCTCAGAGGATTCTAACTAGAGAGCAAAAGAAAAAAAGCTAGTTTGTCTCTCTGTCTGACGCTGAGTGTCTGTTTTTATAGCCCTGTTTTCTGTGGGCTACATGCGATTCTTTGTGCTTGTTTCATTGAAGGGTATTATTAAGTGTTCCAAATTATCTAAGCACAATAGCCGTTATTCATCAACGTTACATCGTAGGCGTGTTACTGTTTGAAATGTTCACTGTATTATAACCTAGTAGAAAAATATCACGGTATCACAATATTTATCGACAAATTAAAACATACAAGCTAAAAATAAAAGAAAGAAATGATTACGGAATATTTGTACTATTTGTGTCCCAAAAGTCTCCATACAGTACACAGGGGACTATGTTTGCCAGCACTACAGGTTGTGTCTTCGTCAGTGGATGTTCGTGGACGTCCACTTCTCGGTTGGTCCGCAACACTTCCGGTCTTTTTGAATTAATAAGTTTGGCAGCAGTGTCGTGGGTGATGTTCTTGCGACAGCTTCCCGATCCAGCCACGAGAATGATTTGCGAAATTGCAAATGCACGAAATTGTTCTGCATGGTCTTTCGCAGTGATGTTTGTTGGTAAATGAGACATTTTAGCTGTACTCATGTTCAACTCACGTGAATTGAACAGGGCTTTGACTGAACGTGCGTTGTGATGACGTCCCATGATGCGTCTCGGCCCAAATCTGCGGTAATTTTGAAAAATTTCAAGCGCCCCAGAATATTACAGAGTTTGCTTGATTTTGCGTTTATTTCTGCGATCGCAAAATCGTATGAAACCTTTTGGAAGACATTTTGCTAAAAGGTTTTCATTTCCCCTATGTATGGACACTTTTGGGACACCCTGTAGAATAAAGTACATAACAAATCAAATCTCTTAAGTGTTATATTTTCGAAAAATATACAGTATTTGAGAAGAACTTTTCCAGAAAATCTCTTACACTGTCAATGTTTATCACGTTGTAGTTATGAGGTGAAAGAGAGAGTGAGTGTGAGGCAGTATGCAGTGTTGTTTCAGAGTTTGTACAGAGTTGTTTCGTTTAGTTCTGGTCAGCAATGCCCTGTTGTTCTGTGAGTTTGATAGCCATTGTGAATGACAAAATTAGAAACATGCTAGGAGTGGCAGCAGACGTAGCAATGTAACGTGTTTACAGCCGATTAACCAGCGAAAGGGCTTTCAGTGCAGTCTCGTCCTCTGTAATAGAAGGAAATGCATTTTAATCTGTATTTTGAAAAAGTCAGCAGTGAAGCATCTGTCTGATCAGCACATCGTGAAACTGTGACACCATAACAACCGTCTTGCATAGAAACGATCGAGGCGCCAGGAATGGCATATGAACAAATCTGCGTCAGATTCATGAAACGGTCGTACAACATCAAAATGAGCAGTGATTTAAGATCATATAATGCATCAACTTCACCTAAAGCTCCCACTCACTAGTCTCTTATTTACATGTCACATGTATACAACAGATCCCAGTTTATCCTTGCATACATCTAATTTACACAAAACACAGCCTAATTAATGCAGGTCTTGTGAGGCAGCGTGCGAATAAAAGGAAAGCATTCAGCTATAGTTATCCAAGATCTGAGGACATAATCTGAGGAGTGGAGAAAAAGATATTCCAGGGAAGCTGGGTTAGATGTGCTTGTGTCTGAGATTGCTGTAAAAAAAAAACTTTTGAGCCTGAAAAATCTATATAGAAAATTGAAGCGTTTTCCAGCCTCACCTTCAGCAAGTTGTTATGTGAACTCTATTCATAGCTAGGTTTGTATTCATTTTAGCTTGTAAATAGATCAGACTTAGCTGAAATCAGAGTTAATGAAAGCTTTATATATAAATGTGTTATACGTTTCTGTCCTGAACAAATAAACAAAACAAAAATAAAAAAAAAAACCCTTATTTCATATAAATAAAATTCTGAAAGAAATTCATCGGTTCAGAATGATTAACTTTTAGAATTGATACAAAATGATGTAATAATTAGTGTGATTATATCCACATCCGGCCAGAAAGACTGAGCGTAATTGCAACTATTGTACAATTACATAAAGACTACGGATCTGGCAAAGATCTACATCTGTGCCTCTTATTCATATTTACAAATTACATGTTGACACGAAAACCCATTATCTATATTTTACTACAAGATTACCAATTAACAACACTGTAAAAAAAAATTTTAAAAAAATCTGCAATTTTGCGGAATTTTTATTTATTTATTTATTTTATTTATTTATTTATTTTTTTACAGATCTTCCTGTATTTTTAAAATACACAAAAATATTAATAAAATTACAAAAAAAAAATTGTGAATTTACAAGTCTAATGTAAAATAACATGAAAAACCTGTAACTGTGAATAACCATAAAACTTCCATTTTTTAAAAAAAAGAAAATTTAGGTTTTTTTCACACAAAAAGACCGTTCAAATATATTTGCAAATTGATCATAATTTCACAAATATGATTTTTTTTTATTTAATAGCTGAAACTCTACTTTAATACTGTAAATATATTTTAAAATTAGATACAGTTAGTGACAAGCTTTCATGTCTGCAAACACGCGATCAGGAAACGGATGTTACGAGACAAGCCATTGCGGATTTTGGGAGACTTTAGAAGTGACTCGTAACGTGTGAACCTTCCAATAATTTTGAACAGCAACAGCAACATTTGAGGCGAATAGAAAGCGCGGTCGATGGAAAAGAACGACGCGGTAAGCTAACGGGACACTAACTACAGAGGGGCCAGTGTGGAGTTTTTGACATGTTGGAAGAGAGTGTGGGGACTTTTATTAAATAACCAGCAATGGGGGCAAAATTCGGGGGAGGAAATGGCATCATTGATAGTCTGAACCCAGGTGGAAAGATGACAAGGTGGACAAACGGACAGTATAAGAGCTACCAGTGTGAATGTGTTTACTTTCGGGTAGGCACCGTGGACGCGGGAACATTCTAAAGTTGTTGTTTGACAAACAATAATTAATTATTATGTGGTTATTTCATAAATATTAATTCATACATATTATTTGGTTATTATCATTTTTATTTAATAGTTATACTATAAGTATTGATCATTGTGATTATTTAACTGCAATTCGAGCATTTTTCAGGTTGTTGAAATGTTATGCGCTAAATTTACACACACACACACACACACACACCATGAATTCGAACACACAGTGGCATTTGCATACGGTTAGGTTTACATTGTTTTATGATTACATAGACTATACCCATCTTTGATGAATAAGGGCCAGTGTTCTGAGTGTGGTGATAAAAAGTAAATGTTCATTGTCGTTTCTGCCCAACAAAGCTAATGTGAATGTCCCCTGGGACATTGTACTCACTCAAGTGGCTCCATGCTTGTGACTTGTTTATGTTATTGCCATTTTGTTAAGTGCAGGCATTCACAACCTTGAGGGAGAAAAAAAAAAAAAATTCTTAAAATAAACAACATTAGCAAAATAGAACCGTTAAACTATGTAAATGCACCGCTTAACCCTTCCATAAGGGACTACTCTTGTGCGGACACTTGTTTTTGCCACTTATTTGCCACAAGATATAATTTATGACAAATGAAGATCCCATAAGGGCCATTAAAAGTTCTTTGCCTTAATGCAAGGCACTTATTTGAAGAGGCAGGGAATATGGAAGCACCATTATGGCTCTTCAATTATTCACACATCTTGTTTTCAAATTAACGGCACATTTACTTAATTGCTTTGGGGTATTTTGAGTATACGTTTGCACACATGTGAGACTGGAAGCAACAGTTTGAAAAAAAAATTGCTCTTGGTGGCTCTTGGTAGCACACCTCACATTTTTTACACTCGTAACATTCTTTAGTTTCTCCGTGCTTACCTCTTATTTTAATTAGAAAATTCCATCCATACTACTAATGTAGAATATATTATATTCTAAGCATGTAATGTTCATTTTTTTGCATGTTTACATGTTTATAGAGTTGTAACTATAAATGTTGGCATTTAAATGCATTTAAAGGCGAGTGTTTGCGTTTGGAGGCGTTTGAAGGCAAGTGTTTGCATTTGAAGGCATTTAAAGGCGAGTGTTTGCGTTTGAAGGCGTTTAAAGGCGAGTGTTTGCGTTTGGAGGCGTTTGGAGGCGAGTGTTTGTATTTAAAGGCATTTAAAGGTGAGTGTTTGCATTTGAAGGCATTTAAAGGCGAGTGTTTGCGTTCGAAGGCAAGTGTTTGCGTTTGGAGGCGTTTGGAGGTGAGTGTTTGCATTTAAAGGCGTTTAAAGGCAAGTGTTTGCATTTAAGGGCATTTAAAGGCGAGTGTTTGCATTTGAAGGTGAGTGTTTGCGTTTGGAGGCGTTTAAAGGCAAGTGTTTGCGTTTAAAGGCGAGTGTTTGCATTTGAAGGCGAGTGTTTGCGTTTGGAGGCGTTTAAAGGCAAGTGTTTGCGTTTAAAGGCGAGTGTTTGCGTTTAGAGGTGTTTAAAGGCGAGTGTTTGCGTTTAAAGGTGAGTGTTTGCATTTAAAGGGGATTAAAGGTGAGTGTTTGCATTTAAAGGCATGTAAAGGCGAGTGTTTGCCTTTGAAGGCGAGTGTTTGCCTTTGAAGGCGAGTGTTTGCATTTAAAAGTGTTTGAAGGCGAGTGTTTGCGTTTAAAGGCGAGTGTTTGCGTTTAAAAGCGTTTAAAGGCGAGTGTTTGCATTTAAAGGCGTTTGAGGGCGAGTGTTTGCGTTTGAAGGTGAGTGTTTGCATTTAAAAGCGTTTGAAGGCAAGTGTTTGCGTTTGAAGGTGAGTGTTTGCGTTTAAAGGTGAGTGTTTGCATTTAAAAGCGTTTGAAGGCGAGTGTTTGCGTTTAAAGGCGAGTGTTTGCCTTTGAAGGCGAGTGTTTGCGTTTGAAGGCGAGTGTTTGCGTTTAAAAGCGTTTAAAGGCGAGTGTTTGCATTTAAAGGTCAGGTCAGGCATTGGATTGGATTGGATTGTCTGCTACCGGTAAACCATGAAAACCGGTACCACCTGTGACATGGGTCGAACCGTCGGCGACTCAACCGACACCCCCATCCCCCAGGATGAGGAGGGTGAAAGTAGGCATCCTGGCAGAACAAATGAAGATCTGTCACAAGGTCTGTGGTGGACCACTCCCAGTTGGTGTCATGAGGCAACACTCAAAGGCAGAGATAGACAAACTTATCTTCCGCCTAGCCGCTGCAACAGAACAAGGATGCCAGTATGTCTCGATCTGCTCTTGCCCACTGGACTACATCTTTGGACTGTCGAGAGAGGATATCTGGTAATGCAAAAGCCAGTCTTCCTAAATATCTTTGCATGCAGTTTTATGGAAAATGGCTAAGGAAACAATTCACCATACCAGCTCGAACGTCGCCCGGGTCGACAAGGTTCGCGCTGGTGCGAACCTTGCGAACCACTCTGGCGCCCAGTGGAAAGTCAGCTAGGAAGCCAGAAGAACAGAAAGAAGCATAACAGAAAGAACATCCTGAGAATTGCAGAGTGGAATGTGAGGACCCTACTAGACAGAGAACGCTCAAAGAGACCAGAGCGACAGACTGCTCTAGTAGCTAAAGAACTCGAGAAATACAGTATAGATATTGCAGCTCTGTGCGAGACACGCTTGGCCCAGTCAGATAGTCTGGTTGACAATGGATACACTTTTTTTCTGCAGCGGTAGAGGAGAACGAGAGAGAAGAGAGGCTGGAGTTGGATTTGCTATCAGGAACAACATAGCAGGGAAGATGGAACATGATCCAATGCCTGTTAGTGATAGAATAATGACCCTTCGCCTGCCTCTGCAGAGGGAAGTTTATCTAACAATGATCAGTGCTTATGCTCCAACCATGACCAACCCTGAAGAGACCAAAGAGGATTTTTACAATCAACTGAGAGATGTGCTGAGACAAGTTCCCACCAATGACAAGCTGCTAATTGCAGGTGACTTTAATGCAAGAGTCGGTTGTGAGAGGGAGCATTGGCCTGAGGTCATTGGGTCTCACGGACTGGGGAAGTGTAACTCGAACGGTGAACTACTCCTAGCATTCTGCTCAGAGCACAACCTACTCATCACCAACACCATCTTTAAACACAAGGCCCACCATAAGACCACATGGATGCACCCAAGATCTAAACATTGGCACCTCCTGGACTACGTGATTACAAGACAAAAAGACCAAAGAGATGTGCTGGACACCAGAGTAATGAGAGGAGCGGACTGTGGTACAGATCATAACATGGTGTATTCAAGGATAGCGTTCACATTGAGGAAGAAACTTATGAAAACAGGAACTAGACCACCGATGAAGCTCAATGTAGATAAATTGTGGGTCAGGAAGGTGAAGGAAGAATTAGAAGAAAAGATGGACAAGACCATGGATGAACTAGAAAAAGAAGTAGGCATCTTGGAAGATTGGGACACTTTGAAGAGAGCTGCTTTTGATACAGCGGAAGAAGTACTGGGCAGACTAGACAGGAAGCATCAAGACTGGTTCAGGGAGGATGATGAACAGCTAAATAGGCTGCTCGAGGAGAGGAACATAGCTAGAAGTAAGCAACTATCATGGAACACTATAGCAAACAAAGCAAAACTCTTGGAAGCAAGAAGCAAGCTTCAGCAATACACCAGAGAAATGAAGTCTCAGTGGTGGGAGGAGAAAGCGGAAAGTTTACAACTTGCAGCAGATAGAAATGACATGAAAGAATTCTACCAAGGACTTAGAGAAGTGTATGGCCCACAAAAGAGAGGAACAACCCAGTTAACCACAGTAAATGGAGAAACAGTCCTCCAGGACAAAAATGAGATACTCGGATGTTTTGCAGAGCATTTTAACCAACTACTGAACATCCCAGGAAATACTGACCAAAGAGCGCTCGATAATATCACTGAAAGACCGGTAATAAGTAGTCTTGATGAAATACCGGATTTCACAGAACTCCTCAATGCCATAGAAATGACGAAGGGATGTAGGGCACCTGGTAGATGTGGAATCCCAGCAGAGATATGGAAATATGGCGGCCTCAAATTACAAAAGAAATTGTTTGATTTGATCAAGAACATCTGGGAAAAAGAGGAAATGCCACAAGACTGGAAGGATGCTAACATCATGCCGATATTCAAGAAAGGCGATCGAAAGGACTGCGGAAACTATCATGGAATATCTCTACTGTCTATAGCTGGGAAGATCATGGCCCGCATTCTAAATAGATTGAATCAAGAAATATCTCCTAACATACTACCCGAGACACAGTGTGGATTCCGTGAAGGACGGAGCACCATGGATATGGTGTTCAGTCTTCGGCAAATCCAGGATAAATGCCAGGAACAGAACATGCCACTTTATGCCGTATTCATCGACTTTGCAAAGGCGTTTGATACGGTATCAAGAGAGTGACTCTGGATAGTGCTGAAGAAGTTTGGATGTACTGAAAAGGTTGTGAACCTGATCAGATCCCTGCATGATGGCATGCAGGCACAGGTAGTTCAAGGAAAGTCAACTTCCAACGAGTTTCCAGTAACGAAAGGTGTAAAGCAGGGCTGTGTACTGGCTCCTACATTGTTCTCGCTGTACCTAAGTGCTATGCTAGAAGTTGCTTTTAGAGATATGAGAGAAGGAGTCTACATCCAGACAAGACAGGATGCAAACCTCTTCCAAGTCTCCCAGATCAAATCTAAGACACGCACCACACAAACCTTGTTAGAGAGATGCTGTTTGCAGATGACAGTGCTCTGGTGGCTCACTCAGCAGAAGATATGCAGTTACTTGTGGATCGGTTTGCCAAAGCTGCTGCTCAATTCAGTCTAAAGATCAACATAAAGAAAACTGAATGCTTGTACCAACCTGTGAAGCTGCTCAATCCACCACCCGAACCTGAGGAAATTACCATCAACAACGAGCCTCTGGTTCAGTGTACAGATTTTAGGTACCTGGGCAGCACGGTATCAAACAATGCAAAAATTGATAAAGAGCTGAGACACAGGATAGGAAATGCCAGTGCAGCTTTCGGTAAACTGCAGGATCGTCTGTGGAATGTGGCATGTGGCATGTGTCTGTCAGGGTTAAGTGCAAAGTGTATAGAGCAGTGGTATTGACAGCCTTGCTGTTTGGAGCAGAGATATGGACTGTTTATCGAACACAAGTTAAGAGACTTCACGCATACATGATGAGACAGCTCAGATCAATTATGAACATCAACTGGAAAGACAAAGTCACAAACAAAGAAATACTGCAGCGCGCTGGCCTACCATCAATGGCCGACATCTTAATAGAAAAAGGCCTCAGATGGTTTGGTCATGTGCACAGGATGGAAAATGAGCGTCTACCTAGACAGCTGTTGTACTCGCAACTTTGTGAAGGGAAACGGAACCATGGCAGACCGAGGCTACGATACAAGGATGTAGCAAAGAGAAACATGAAGTGGAGAGAAATCGGTATAGAGAGGTGGCAAAGGACCACAGACAACAGAGTGGCATGGAGAACAGCCATAAAGCCGAAGCCATAGAACAGTCATTGTCGAATCGACCGACTGCAAGAGAGAGAGAGAGAATGTTCATCTAAGGGATGAATGATGAAATAGTTCTTATTGAAAAGACCTTATTGATACTAAACATGCTGTTCACACACAAAATAATTCATAAAGAAGTAATGTACTATCTAATATTCGCCAGGGTCTCAAATTCAATTTCTGTTTAGTAACTCTGGACAGTTACTTGTTGTGATTGGCTAGTGAATGCTGTTAACCTGCTTTACACATAAAAATCACAAGAAGTGAAAAGATTTTTATCAGTTGAAAGAACTCATGAAGAGACCTGTAATAAATCCTTAATTACGCAGTTATTTACCTTAATTTTAAGTCAAATATATGCAGTTAACATGGCGATTCTGTATTCATGATTAGGAAATGGAGTAGTGTTTACAAAAAAACGAAAAGCGTCTGAACATTTCCTTTTGGTTACTGAGGTTAAGGTTAGGTTCAGTTTCAGGTATAAGGATAGCATGACAAACCTGTGTGTGTGTGTGTGTGTGTGTGTGTGTGTGTGTGTGTGTGTGTGTGTGTGTCCAGTTTGGAATTTCAAAGGTTATAGGAAATGACAATGTGCGACATGTTTACTATTGAGAGTGAATCCTATTTCAGCGAAGAACATGACACTGTTATAAATGAGAGGTTAGTATGACAGCATGGTATGCTTATGTGTGTGTGTGTGTGTGTGTGTGTGTGTGTGTGTGTGTGTGTGTGTGTGTGTGTTTATTATTGGCTTTGCTCTGCAGAGCTTCTACGAGGTCTGTGCTGGTTTTGTGATTCCTGATGGGATTGCGTGATTTTTTTTCTCAGTAATGGGGGTCAAGCACCTGCCGGCAGCTACGTCTCTCAGGACTTTGTGTGAGTGTGTGTGTGTCTGAGAACATGGCAGGGTGAGGAGGCAGAAGCAGGGAGATTTTCACTGCCCTCTGCATCCCCTCACTTGGTATTCCAGCCATTCTATCACCCATGCTGCTTTTTTTATTTTATAGAAAAACAAATGGAAAGACTTCAGAGTTTCTCTAGAGTTTACAAGTATAACTCAACAGACTCTGCACGATAAAGAGTCAAATTGTTTTCTTTACTGCTTTATCATGGGAGTTCTGTTCATTTCTGTTTTTTTTTTTGTTTTTTTTAATAGTAATACAATTGTCAAATTTATTTTAGAAAAATCTCCTGATGTATCTCATTTCCATCATTTCAGTTATTAGCATATGTAGGGAAAGACATTTAGTAGGTGGCGATAATCCTATACATATAAATTCTACCGTGATATTTATTAAAATATGGTTATCAGGGTCACTTCAAAATGTATGGAAGTAAATTAATGACATACAGTACTGGGCAAACGTTTTAGGCACGTGCAAAGAAATGCTGTAGAGCTAAGATGCCGTCAAAATAATTAAATTAAATGTTTCTACATTTTAAAAAATACCGTAAAGAGCAGTAAACAGTAGTAAATGAAATGAGTCAATATTTGGTGTGACAAAAAAATAAAAATTTAAATAATAATAGTAGTCTCCGATACAATGTCTGAAAAGTGTCTCTTACGTAATATGCTGCTTTCTTTAATGACATACAAACATTTTTCTGTAACATTTAATTTTGTGCTAGAAAACTAATGTTTGGGAATCTAAAATGTTTTTGTACTGACTTGATAATGTACAAGTCATAAAATAAAAAATCTATAACAACGTTTGTACTAAAAAAAAAAAAAAAATAGGGTGCCTAAAACTTTTGCACAACTTTTGTATGTCTTCCGAACAAAAAAGCATATTGAATTGGACTAATCGAAAGGGGGAAAAAACAGCATGGGGGCATGGGAGCAGGTCTCTTGTCCATTTCCACCATTGGCTATATCCCCTTTGCTATATAAGGCTAAGGGCATCTGCCAAATGCCATAAAAATAAATGTAATTGGAGAAAGCTGTTTACATGTACATAGGGTAAAGAGTAACCACTAAGACATTGAATATAAACGTAAACACAGTTTTTGTGGCTTAATCAGCTTTTTCACATATATACTGGCCCTGATAATTATAACTTGTACTTACCGCTTGGTCCACTTTGGTAAATCAAATAGTGAAGGTCTCGCTCTACCTGTTGCTTTGGTCTTTGTCAACACCCGCTTGCAACACCTTCTGGTGGAAATGGACTAGCAGCAGGTTATGCATCGGTACTCTACTGCTTTTCCTGCAATTCCCGGACGTGCAATGTTGAATATCCAACAGAATTTGAACCACTGAATTTGTGGAATTGAATTTTTAAATCTAAATTAAATGGACCGAAATTTGCTTGTCGAATATTATAGGTGGTATTTTTAAACAAACTGAATATTTTGGAAATGAACTTTGGAAGGTGAATATTGGTTATTACATTTTTTAATAATGAAATTGTGTGTGAAATGTTTCCAATTGAAATATTCACAGTTTAAATATCCAACCATGTTGAATTGCAGCCCCCAACAACACAAGCCCTGAAAATACAATGCATTCAAATGCAAGAACCGTTAATACAATGCATTTTTATTTTTTTTTATTTTTTTACAATTAGTGCAAGTCAACATGCTTTTTTGTTTCAAAGACATTATTTTACTTCCATAAAATGTTGCTACTCCTCTTGCATTTAGAATTAAGCTGCATTTTGTGATAGCATTTGCCAGTGTATGAAGGTATGAGTGCAAATAAGAGATTGCGGTGATATGACAGAGCTAAATCATTAAAAAAAAAACAAAAAAAAAAACAGTTTTTAATTCACCTTGTAAAACAAGCTGTTCTAAATATAATCTCTGAAATCGGTTCTTTTTCATCATTAGAAAAATTGCACCAGTTTCTCAGTGTGCACAGAATATGCACATTAAAAAATTCAAACTGTTGTGTTTGTAGCCACACTGGCAGATGAATCAGCATTGTGGGTGCAGGTTTTTCGCCCTGATGGTGAGAGCCTTGACATAACCCTTCAGCTACTCTTTCTCTGGAGAAAAACAAACCTCTTCTCCAGGAGGCTAAATTAAATTTTCATACATTCCAGCAGCATTGACACCTCTTTCACTCCTATCCATTCTCCCTCACCCTTCTTTCCTTTTAAAAGATGTGGTCTAGCCGTAATAATTCAGATTGCTGAAGCGAGCACTATTTTCTATTGATCACGATTCTGTTCAGCCAATCTGAGTGCCAATCTCTTACTCATATTACACAGTAATACTGTCGAAAGCATGTGTGTATGGCAGAGATGTAAATATTTCAGGTGAAGAAGGTGGTCATTTAGCTGGAGCTCTAACTGATGTTGCTGTATAAGGGAAAAGCAGCATAAATTAAATTGGAGGGATTGGTACTCTGGGTATCTCGTCTTTCTCTTATCCCAGCAAATTGGCAAGAGTAATTGAACAACCCGTCTTTTCCTCTATTAAATAAGATACATTAAGAGCTCTGAGCTCTTCTATCCAACCTTTCACCAACCCGGTTTTACTTTAGCTTGTAAGCCTTCCCCGGCCATGTTTTGTAGTTTTGTTTTGTTTTTCTCTCTATGTTTTCAACCTTCTCTCAAGCAGTTCATTTATCCAACTGACTCCAAGGAGAGAGAGTGTTTGTGTTCCTGCAGGTCGGGTGGGTAAGTGATGGGTTATGTGTGTGGGGGGTGGGGGGTGGGGGGATGTGGAGTTGTAATGAAACAATTTCACACAACACCATACACCCTGCAGTGCCAATCTGAACCCACCACACCAAGAAAGAGGTATGGCATGAATGATGAAGGAGAGGCTAGACATAGCCTCTAACACTGTCTGGGATAACTGTCACTTCCTTCGTTTGTCCATGGTTCTTGCCATTATACTGAATAATGAAATCAACTGAGAGAAACAGATACAGAGGAAAGAAACTCAACCAAAAGAAAGTAGGCAGTTAACCAACTGGTTTTTGCCTAGAGTGCATAAGGAAAGGGGGGAAAAAAGCTTTTTGTTCAGTAAGCTCAGTATGCACACATCCATCCATCCATCCATCCATTTTCTGTAGCACTTATCCTATACAGGGTCACGGGGAGCCTGGATCCTATTCCAGGGGACTTTGGGCACAAGGCGGGGGACACCCTGGACGGGGTGCCAACCCATTGCAAGGCATAATCGCACACACACTCACATGCCCATTCACACACTACAGATAATTTAGAGATGCCAATCAGCCTACAACAAATGTCTTTGGACTTGGGGAGGAAACCAGAGTACCTGGAGGAAACCCCCGAAGCACGGGGAGAACATGCACTGTCCAGTATGCACATACGTGTAATAAAAGTTCTAGTGCTCATAGTTTATTATTTGCAGAGTAGGCAACTATTTACATGCCAATAAAAAGTCCGAAATTAGGCAAAAACAGGTAGTGTGAAAGTATATACAAGTACAATGAACGCAAGCATTTCACTAAATTACATAAGAAATGAATTAAAGAAAAAATTAAAGAATTGCAAGATGTCAAAAACAACAGGACAATAGACGGGAAAAGAAAAAAATCATGAGAAACACCTTTGCTGTATCTTCCCATTCCCATGCCGTGCCACAAGGCCAACTAGTGGGCCTTCCAGATTCAAGGATGCCAATGTCTAAGCCTCCTGGAAGCTGAGGATGAACACCAACTGCATGTCCACTGCCTTGGAATGGACCAGCCTAGAGAAGGCAGGATGGCTGTCTGGCAGACTGGGAGACTGTAATTCGAATCTGACCCAAGTTAACAGCCTACTGATAGTAAATGACCATGCCCAATGGCGATGGAGCCATGTAGATGACTTGGTGAAAGACATGGCTTTTTGTTGATCCTGGAAATGAAGGCACATTTGCTCTTCAGCTCAGTCCTCATTATAACCTGAGAGAAAATTCTCCCTCCTACTCTTTATTAGATTTGTCTACAGAGTGACCTTGTGGTTGAAGCCCAAAGTCAACACCAAACTACTGACTTTGCAACATTCAATGATGGAGAACCCGCTGAGTGCTCCTTGCCCTGCCCATGTAGGTGCCCTATGGTACAACTAGGACCAGAAGACATTGATTGGATCATCAGATCAACTGCTCGTCTGTCACTGGAGAAGGACAAAGAAACTCACCTGTCTAAAGAGGGACTAGCCCACTAGATGGTCATCACCTTGGCCTGCACTGAAAAAAATGGAATATGTGGTCGGTCAGATTTATGAGACCGTATTACATATAGTTTAGATTAAAAATATTTTAAATAATAGGCTTCTCATCAAAATGTGATTTCATTGCTTACACTAAACTGAATCTAAACTAAATATCTAAACTAAACTAACCTAATCTAAACAAGTTTCTAATTACTAGATTGAATTATGTCGAGGGAGTGTGATCGATCCACGTAGGTATTACTTATAGCTGTACAAAGAGATTCTGGGAGAAAAGAAAGAGAATGACATACAACTGAAAAACATGCTCCAGGCTGATATGGCATCAGCATGGCGATGAGTTGGGTGTTGTTTTTTTCAGCTGCCTTATGCTTTAAACTCATAGCAGACAGAGGCTATGGCTCAGATGGTAGAGCAGGTTGGCTATTAATCGTAGGGTTAGTGGTTCGATTCCTGGCCCACATGACTCCATGTGCAGAAGTGTCCTTGGGCAAGACACTGAACCCCAAGTTGCTCCTGATGGCAGACTGGTGCCTTGCATGGTAGCTCTGCTGCCATTGGTGTGAATGGGTGAATGAGGCACAGTGTAAAGGGCTTTGTAGAACCGTGAAGGTTAAAAAGCACTTTATAAGTGCAGACTGTTTACATATTTGCTTGTAACCATTTCTTCATCCTGCCCCAACAACATGACTGAGAAATAAATACACAAACAAGCTCACTAAAGTTATTTGGGGCTACAGCTAATGCCATGCAGTACTATTAGTTTTTATCACTCTATTTGGTTTATTTGTGTAATTTTTGCTGCTCTAAATTGGCTCAGTGTGTGTGTGTGTGTGTGTGTGTGTGCATAGTGCACAACAATGGACTGGCATACCACTCAAGATGTATTTCTGCATCTTGCCCAATGTATCTAGGCGGCCTTAATTCGTACATACTTTACTAAAAGTAAATTACAATAGAATTACAATATAACTTGTAGGAAACACACTTCTTTTTCGTACAGATACACATTTTATTGGCACTCATACAGTATATATGAGAAAATGCCCCAGCCTGGTCACAGCGATACCTTGTTGACCCAGGCTGTGGATCCACTGACCAGGATAAAGTGGTTAGTGAGCATGAATGAATGAATAAATGAACAAATGATATTTCTTTACTCCCATCAAAATGTCAAAAGTGGATATTTTTAAGATTGATTCAACAATGTGTTGGTTGGATATCTAGATGTGTTAACGGAAAGGAAGCGTTATATAACTCTGATTCATTTCTTATGTCCGACATATGTAAAAGCAGCATGGCAATTAATGCAGATAGGCCCATTTAAGTTAAATAAATAACTAAAATCTTTCATTTCATTGGTCACAAAAATGTATCATAGCTTCAAAAGTTTTCGGCTGCTCCCCTTCGGGGTCGCCACAGCAGGTCATGCCGGATGCCACTCCTAACGCAGCCCTCCCCATTTTCCGGGCTTGGGACCGGCACTGAGAGTGCACTTGCTTGTGCAACCCTGAAAGCACCACATGCTAGCCACTAGTCCACCAGCGAACTGTGGTAGCTTAAAGAGTAATGGATTTTATTTAGAAGCACAATTCATCATCATCTGTAGTATAGCTAACGAACAGCCATTTATTAATAGTCAGCGTCAGTCGTGTAATGTTACTAATGCGTCTCTTGGGTTATCTGACCACGACCGTGCTTATTATAAATTTATCATGCTTGCTTACTTGCTCTATGAGCCAATTTTGCAGTTTGCTATAATCTTCCCACAGTGGATTCATCTTCAGAGTAAACTTACTGACAGATATAACACATATTTTTTTTTTATTATACTATTATATTATTCTGTAATATACTGTATACACCATATATTATTATAGTAGTAGTAGAAGCAGTACCTTACTTAAATTTTGTAAAAAGCTACAGTGTATATGATGTAGGATTTATTTTTTCTCAGCCAGTTAAAAAACAAAAAAATCTAATAATAAGGAAGCATTAAAACAACTTAGAAACTGGCAGATATGGTTTACCAGCATTTACTTGTTTTAAAACCAAGAAAAAACATGGAAGTAAAGAGTGAGACACAAAAAAACCGTTAAACATATACAAAAAGACATCTACTATATATATATATATATATATATATATATATATATATATATATATATATATATATATATATATATATATATATATGAATTCATGTTTTTCTTCTCATCCTACCCAAATCCATAGACTATACAAAAGCAGAAATATTATTTATCCAGAGGCATGGCGCAACACACAATAGTCACACAAGCCATGACATACTGTACTGTGCAAAAGTTTTAGGGCACCCTATTTTTTAGTACAAACTTTGTTATAGATTTTTTATTTTATGACTTCTACATTATCAAGTCGGTACAAAAAACATTTTAGATTCCCAAACATTAGTTTTCTAGCACAAAATTAAATGTTACAGAAAAATGTTTGTATGTCATTAAAGAAAGCAGCATATTACGTAAGAGACACTTTTCAGACAGTAAACACAATGAAGGCTGCTGGGTTTCGCTGCAAAAATAAGAAGCGAGTGCGAAAGTCAAAGTGTCCAGAAGAACTGTGTCTGGTTCTGCAAGATGCTCAATAAAACTTACCAGCTCATTTCCTTATAAAACTGCACTGATTGTACCAGAGACTACTATTTTTATTTTTATTTTTATTTTTTTGACACTCTAAATATTGACTTTGTTTAATTTACTACTGTTTACTGCTCTTTACTGTATTTTTTTTTAAATGTAGAAACATTTAATTTCATTATTTTGAAGGCATCTTTGCTCTACAGCATTTCGTTGCATGCGCCTAAAACATTTGCACAGTACTGTATACGAAATTCAATTTTATTTGTATTTATTTATAGCGCTTTTAACATTCTTACATAGTGGAGTTGCAAAAATTCAGATCCACAGCAGAGCAAGCCAGAGGTATCAGAGGTGGCAAGGAAAACTGCCCTGAGATGACATGAGAAAGAAACCTTGAGAGGAACCAGACTCAAAATGGACCCATCCTCTTCTGGGTGACACCAGATAGTGGGATTTTGATCAGATGGTACAGCTGTATAGTGTGGGTTGACAGTTGACAGTGCAGATACAGTATAATGCCTGATTTGAAGGCAGCATAATCTGATTTCGGCATGAGATTTTTTCCAGGCTCTATTCACTGAACTAGACTAAAACGAGACTCAGTCTGTCATTCTGCAATGGGAAAACAACCTGCTCACTGTTGTTCATGTTGTAGATTGCCTCACAACCTTCAAAAACCTTCAAATGTCACCTGATGAACCAGTGTTTGGCCACATGATACTACATACATGTAATTCTCTCTTCCATTAAGTGTATTGTATGTTTAGATAAGTCTACCCAGGCAATTGGCTATCATTTCCAGGCATTGCTGATTACCTACCTGACATAAACTAGTGTACCTTGTACTTACCCATACTTAGTAGTGTGTACCAATGGATATCATGACATTTGTACAAAACTTATTGCTTTGAGAGCATTGAATGTAGCGCTTTGGTCTAGCATGTGTAACTTTCCCTGTCTTATGTTTGAAAGAACACTTAAACCCTCTGACTAGAGCTCAGGTGTTTCATCTCATGGACTGATGGATTTAAATGAACATCTTGCTCTGGTTGGAAGTTCGTGAGTGGCAGATTAGGTGTGATAATGATATAAACTAATTTTTTTTGCTCTGCACTGAGCTAAAACCAGGCAGTTTGCCATCTGTGGACGCTACTTTTGGCCTCCTGTTTTATTCATTACTTCGCAATTGATAGCCCGTTGAGCCAACCATAATAACCATAATATAAAAAAAAAAGGTTTACCTTGATGAAAAAAAAATCAGTAGTATTATTTTTGTACTTTCACATGCTTCAATTCAGTAACTAAATAATTCAAACATGGTTTCATTATCTGACTTAATGTGTTAGAGCCTCAGGAGTGAAGTTCCCATCTTTTTAAATTGTTAATTGTTTAATGTTAAAATACTAGGCCATAAAAATAGCTTAATAAGTGATGAGGAAAGGCACAGGGAGTATTTGACACACTTGGCTGCAGGCTGTGTGTATGTACAGTATCTCACAAAAGTGAGTACACCCCTCACATTTTTGTAAATATTTTATTATATCTTTTCATGGGACAACGCTAACGATATGACACTTTGCTACAATGTAAAGTAGTGAGTGTACAGCTTGTATAACAGTGCAAATTTGCTGTCCCCTCAAAATAACTCAACACACAGCCATTAATGTCTAAACCGCTGGCAACAAAAGTGAGTACACCCCTAAGTGAAAATGTCCAAATTGGGCCCAATTAGCCATTTTCCCTCCCCGGTGTCATGTGACTTGTTAGTGTTACAAGGTCTCGGGTATGAATGGGGAGCAGGTGTGTTAAGTTTGGTGTTATCGCTCTCACTCTCTCTCATACTGGTCACTGGAAGTTCAACATGGCACCTCATGGCAAAGAACTCTCTGAGGATCTGAAACAAAGAATTGTTGCTCTACATAAAGATGGCCTAGGCTATAAGAAGATTGCCAACACCCTGAAACTGAGCTGCAGCACGGTGGCCAAGACCATACAGCGGTTTAACAGGACAGGTTCCACTCAGAACAGGCCTCGCCATGGTCGACCAAAGAAGTCGAGTGCACGTGCTCAGCATCATATCTAGAGGTTGGCTTTGCAGAATAGACGTATGAGTGCTGCCAGCATTGCTGCAGAGGTTGAAGGGGTAGGGGGTCAGCCTGTCAGTGCTCAGACCATACGCCGCACACTGCATCAAATTGGTCTGCATGGCTGTGTCCCAGAAGGAAGCCTCTTCTAAAGATGATGCAAAAGAAAGCCCGCAAACAGTTTGCTGAAGACAAGCAGACTAAGGACATGGATTACTGAAACCATGTCCTGTGGTCTGATGAGACCAAGATGAACTTATTTGGTTCAGATGGTGTCAAGCGTGTGTGGCAGCAACCAGGTGAGGAGTACAAAGACAAGTGTGTCTTGCCTACAGTCAAGCATGGTGGTGGTGGTGTCATGGTCTGGGGCTGCATGAGTGCTGCCGGCACTGGGGAGCTACAGTTCATTGAGGGAACCATGAATGCCAACATGTACTGTGACATACTGAAGCAGTTCCCTTCGGAAACTGGGCTGCAGGGCAGTATTCCAACACGATAACGGCCCCAAACACACCTCCAAGGCGACCACTGCCTTGCTAAAGAAGCTGAGGGTAAAGGTGATGGACTGGCCAAACAGTCCTAAACTAAACCCTATTGAGCATCTGTGGGGCATCCTCAAACGGAAGTGCAAGGTCTCTAACATCCGCCAGCTCTGTGATGTCGTCATGGAGGAGTGGAAGAGGACTCCAGTGGCAACCTGTGAAGCTCTGGTGAACTCCATGCCCAACAGGGTTAAGGCAGTGCTAGAAAATAATGGTGGCTACACAAAATATTGACACTTTGGGCCCAATTTGGACATTTTCACTTAGGGGTGTACTCACTTTTGTTGCCAGCGGTTTAGACATTAATGGCTGTGTGTTGAGTTGTTTTGAGGGGACAGCAAATTTACACTGTTATACAAGCTGTACACTCACTACTTTACATTGTAGCAAAGTGTCATTTCGTCAGTGTTGTCCCATGAAAAGATATAATAAAATATTTACAAAAATGTGAGGGGTGTACTCACTTTTGTGAGATACTGTAGCACCAATTTACAGTATAAGGGTAAACTGTTTTTTGCATTTTTAACACCTCTGTTTTGAACACCAGTATTTTACCACTTTTTAAAAAAATAGACTTCTTAAAAATGAGTCAATTAATTTGTGATGGCAGGTATAAAGAAGTGAATACAGTGTCATGAGCTTTATGAGTCACTGCACAGGAAAAGCAGTTAATCATAGGCTTGAATTAAACTGTCAGTAAAATTTAGTCATCTAACCTGCAGAGGTTGTGATTCCTATCAGTAAGATTTCTCGCCAAGTTGCTCGTGTTAGACTTTTTTTTTTTTTTTTTCATTTACATTAGAGGGATTTATTACACCTATTGCATACTGGTTTTGTTGTGTGTGGTCACTTCTTAATTTCAACAGCAAAATAAGAAAAAGATGCCCAGATCCCACTCTCTGAGGCCGTCTATTCAACAAGTTGTGTATGTCTCAATCATGTGAACCAAGTTAGCATGTGTAATTTGTGCACACTTGAAAATACTGACCTTTTTTAAAATTTTTTATTTTATTTTTAGTATTGAACCATTTATCACAGTGTAGTTTGAATGTCTCAGCATGTGGTGGTGTCTTAGAACCAGGAAGAAGAATTTGAGGGCTCAGTTCCAGTTGGTTGACTCTCACACTGGGGCCCCACATGCCTTCTGGGCTGCTGTGGAATTAATCGCCCTCAGCGCGTGAAGGAGGTGTCCATGGTGACTAACTCTCTCCAGTGGGGCACCACTACCAGACTGTATGCTTTTGTAAGAAAAACCTTGTGCCGCCAGCGAGTTAGAACTCGTGCACATCTCGCTGAGATGAAGACATGTCTCTTTCAGTGGTATTTTGGGATTAGCTGCAGGATTATACCACACTTTTGAAATTTCTTTATTTCTAATAGGTCCAGTCCCCCTATTTCATGGACAGGCTCCACAATTGTTTAGTGGAAAATGGGGGCACTCAGGTGCCTGGATTTGCGATCGCAGAAATTAATGCAAAATCACGCAAACTCCGCAATATTCAAAATTATGGCAGATTTTTCCGCAGATTTGCTATGACATCACAACGCGTCTTGGCATTCAGCCAAAGCCCTCTTTGATTCACGTGCGTCAAACGTGAGTACAGCTAAAAGGTCTCATTTACCAACAAACATCACTGTGAAAGGCCGTGCAAAACAATTTCATGCAATTGCAATTTCGCCAATTCAAGTAGTTTGACGTACAAAAAGCACGTATAAGTCTGCAAATTGCATCGAAAATTGTGAATAAAACCGCAGCAAAATCAAGAATTTTTGGCCGTAACAATCACAACAAAACCTCCTGTAAGGACTGTTTATATGGGCAGTCATTTTGGCTGTGCTGAATCCTGTGAGACCCAGATAACCTAACAAAATAACTGAGGGAGGAGGTAGTGTTCACCGTCATGCAGACAGAGTTCGACCATCAAATATAAAACTCGTGGAACGAATCTCATGGAGTGTATTGGACGCATTGAGGTGCTTGTGCAGCAATACCTGACACGTTTAATCGCAGTTACTCGTTCATATTCGGTGTATGTTTTGTTTTATCCTGGTTATGGTTGCTGTCATTCAAATGATTATTTCTTTATATTCTGTGGACCTAAGTTCATTAGAAAATATCACAGTGAGGAGAAAAAAATAAACATATGCAGGAATGGGTGGGATTGGTTGAAGTTTCTACAGGAGTGGAATAAAAAAAAAAAAAAAACAGTTCATTGCACACCTCTACCCTCTGTTCTGTTTAATACTTAGCTGTGGATTATGCACCGAGTCTCATGGTAGCTGATGATGGATGTAATATGACATGAACTAAAATGAATTTTTCTTCAGATTTGCAAAGGCCGGTCATGTTCAGCATATTTATTAAACCTCTTTAATCAGAGCAACATAATCTGTCTAAAAGAAATATTATTTTATTGTTCATTAGAGAAACTGGACCCAAAGAATAAAGCATTTGTTTGTGAAATAAATCACATTTAGAAGTGCTCTTTATTAAGGCTAAATGCACTGGGCTATATATTTTGTAATAAGGAAACCTAGGAATGTATTATGTTTTAAACTTGGCAGTGTTTGTAATGCATGTTGTTTTCTCTGTGAAGCAGGTTGCACATTTGAAGAGGATTCAAATGCCGACCTGTGCGAGTACAGACAGGAACAGGAGGATGACTTTGACTGGCAGTTGGTGCGAACCTCCAGCTGGCCCTCAGTGCCCTCTGACCTCACATGGGGTGAGTTCTACAGAATGAGCCTCTTTCAGTCTTGCCACCTGTCTCCCACAATGCACCTCTCTGTGCGGGGCATCTGGTGCCTCAGCTTCAGCATCTGAAAAAAATAATAAAGGAGCTTAGAATCTCTACTCAGCTAATCTGGTTAATCAAGTTGATATCCACTGATTATTCATGGTTTGTCTATAAATTGATTATTCCTGAAACAGTTCTTGTTATGTCAGAGTTCTGGATCATATTATTTGTTTGTGTGAAAACTTACCTTCCAAGCAGAAAATTATATGAGATATAATCAACAGCTTGTTTGCATGCATAAGCAAGTGTCAGCGAGTCACAGCAGTTCCTTTTTTTATTTATATTTACGGTTTGTAGCTTTCACTGTTTAATCTCAGTCTCAAAAGAAGATTGTCCTGTGCTTGATGACAATCGTTTCCTCTTCAGCCAGTTTCATTCCAGTCTCTGGGGCTCAGCATGGGCCTGTGCTGATTGCATTTCCGCCTATTTTGCTGAGGTGCAAAAAAGTGCAGAACTTTAACTCTGTCCTCATGTGCCTTTTGGGGATCCACACACCCACACACAAACATACTTCCACAGTGTTTGATTGGTGGGTCACTCTTTTTGTCGAGGCTTATTGTCTGGTTTTATACAAGACTTCCAGGAACCTGCAATCATTAGACGAGGCATAGCAGATAAGCTGTCAGATAGTCACTCCCCTTCTCTGTGTATTATTTGTGTTTACAGTCCAAGCATTTCTGTTCCTGGAGCTTTTTTCTGTATGAGTTCTTGACTTGGTCAAAAGAACATGCCGAGATATTAGCCAGATCTTAAAAACTAACACTTATCTGCTGTGTTAAATTCCTTGAAAGCTTTTAATGAGATACCAAATGAGACAATAGCTTAGTGCATTGGGCACTGCTGGCTCAATAGTATTGATCCTCAGTGAGATTCTGCTGTCATGTGAATGAGGTGGAACTGCAGTGAGAGAGAAAAAAAACAGTACAGCGACAGAGTTGTTACTGTGTCTATATTCACTTTTACTGCCAAGTGTGCTTATAGTGAAACAATGGGTATACCCATAATAGTTATCAGGTGAGGACACAACAGCTTTTATTTTATGGTGGTCAAGAGATACAGAGAGAGAGAGAGAGAGAGAGAGGAGAGAGAGAGAGAGAGAGAGAGAGAGAGAGAGAGAGAGAGAGAGAGGAGAGAGAGAGAGAGAGAGAGAGAGAGAGAGAGAGAGAGAGAGAGAGAGAGAGAGAGAGAGAGAGAGCATTCTTCTAGCACCTTTAACCATATTATATAACCAACTACCAGTCAAACGTTTCAACAAGCCTGCTCATAGAGCTTCGTTTTTTTTTTGTTTGTTTTTTTCTATTTTCTATTATACACTATATGGCCAAAAGTATGTGCACACCTAACCATCACACCCACCTATGTATTTGTTGAACATCCCATTCCAGAGTTAGTCCCCTTTTGCTGCTATAATATCCTCCACTCTTCTGCAAAGGCTTTCCACTAGATTTTGGAGCGTGGCTGTTGGGATTTGTGTCCATTCAGCCACAAGAGCAATAGTGAGGTCAGGTACTGATGTTGGGTGAGGAGGCCTGGGGTGCAGTCGGCATTCCAGTTCATCCCAAGGGTGTTCAATGGGGTTGAGGTCAGGGTTTTGTGCAGGACACTCGAGTTCTTCCACTCCAACCTTGGCAAACCGTGTCTTCATGGAGATCAATTTGCGCACAGGGCCATTAACATATTGGAACAGGTTTAGTCTGGTTGGTTCCAGTGAAGGAAAATTGTAATGCTACGGCATACAAAAACATCCTAGACAATTGTGTGCTTCCAACTTTGTGGGAACAGTTTGGGAAGACCCATATCCACATACTGTCCACATACTTTTGGGCATATAGTGTTATTTTGTATAAATCAAAATAATCCCATTCCAAACATTATATGCTAATGAAAGTCTAACAGAATGGCTGTTATTGTATATAATATGTATAAAACCTATTTAGAATAACAGCATGAAACAGTTTGGGGTAGAACCACATATGGATGTACTGTAATGGTCAGGTGTCCACAAACTTTTGGCCACATAGTGTAATCGAATAATAATGAAGATTTGTCTTTTGAAAAGAAAGCCTTTCTCAGAATGTCTTTTAGACAATGAAATATATCTGTTTATATTTAATGCATGCAAACTTTGATTGGTAATGTACGTAGATATAGTGTATAGATCCAAGTCAACAGAGTCAACAAAGTCAACAGCATCACCTTCTTAGTGGAAGCAACTTTCCCCATTGATTTGAGCGTCCATGAAGATTTAATTTTTTGTGAAAATGCTGGCACATTTCAAAGCAAGAGAACGAGGAATGACTTTTTACAGGAAAAGCTCAGAGAATATACGTGTGTTTATTTTATGAGGAACTTTATGCAGGAGTTAAGGCAAGGGTGCTGTGGTGAGTTTACAGTTTAATACTGCTCAGCTTCTCTTTAACTCCATTTCAGTTCTTCGCTAATGTTTTTCATATTTGACAGAGGTGTACATTTAATCAAAAATACCGTAAATCCATAATTATCGGTATCAAAAACAGTTTATAATGTATCCTATGATGATACACTCCTGTGATTTTCACACTCTTTTGACTTTAAATGAACCAGAAATGCTTTGCTTTGAAGGAGTTCACCTTAATCCGTAAAACTGCTGATAAAAAAAAAAAAAAAAGAAAGAAAGTGAGTGAAAAAAAAAAATCAACAAAAGGCATAATGGCATGTTAACATGTGCTCATTTACCTCTCATGACTCATGCTCATTTGAATGATGCTGGATTGTCTTTTTTGGTTTGAAGTATAATAAAAGAAGCAGCTTGTGGGCTCCTACTCTCTCGTTTTTAAGAAACATCGAATATAATCGTAAAACCCAAGGATTCAATATGCATTAATAGTGCAATTAACTCAGCTTCTAAATTGAAGGAAGAAAACTTTATTGATGTAACCTTTGAAGCCAATGGAAATCATTAAATGCACAAATTACATGGGGTTGTATTCAGAGTTGCCACGTCTGCGACTTTAGTTAAGTCAATTAAAATTCAATAAAGTTAAGGCAGTAAAAGTACGTTGTATTCAGAGTCGAGTTACACAGGTACTTAAAGTTGTTTTTCTGGGCGCTCCATTCATGTTATTATAGTCCAGGCCTCTAAAGTAACCCGATTTTTCTTCAGTAAAGGTGTACGAGATGGGTTTTTTCAAGAGTGACTAGCTTTTAAACCCAAACACTCGCCTTTAAGAACAATATAGAATTAATATTGCATTTCATAGTATCTAGCTGGAAATCATGATTTTGCTGCACAGCCAAAGGCAAAATATAGACTTTGGTTGATAGAACAAACTTTGTGTGTGTGTGAAACTGCGGCACTGCTGCTCAAAGACTACACTGATTAGCATGTTAACATGCTAAGTTGGAGTGGTTAGTACAATTAAAAAGAAGGCTTTACAATTTATATAAGGTATCTAGATTAGATAACTGCAATACCAAAGGTAATGAAGGCCATGATAGTAAGCTAAGATAGAAATGTCTCTTGTGATGGGTTTTGATCCATGACGGATTAATCCATTCCACACATATACAGATTTAAAAACAAAATAAAAAAGTTAGTTTTCTTTCTCTGCATTTTGACCTCCCGTCCTCACAAAAACTGTGTTTTGGGTCACTGAAAATAAAGCTTTTTGAAATCATCCTCTAAGTTGGAGAAACAGAATGGGAAACAGTGGTTAAAGGCTTTGGGCTACTGTCAAGCTGCCACTGTTGTGTCCTTTGAGCAAATCTCTTAATCCCCAACTGCTCCAGTTGTGTACTGTCTCAATTATAAGTCACTTTGGACAAAAGTGTAAGCCAAACAGAACCCCAGTCCACCATGTGTTTTGTTTTAAAATCTGCTCCTGTCTGTGATTGGTCCAAATATCACATGGTTGCTTACATCACTCCTTGGAGCAGCAGTTTATTTGCTAAATAAACCAACACTACATCCAACACTCAATGGCCAAAAGACACCTAACCATCACACCCATTCATGCCCATTCCAGATTTAGTCCCCCTTTGCTGTCATAATATCCTCCACTCTTCTGGGAAGGATTCCACTAGATTTTAGAGTGTGGCTGTGGGGATTTATGCTCATTCAGCCACAAGAGCGTTAGTGATGTCAGGCGAGGAGGCCTGGGGTGCAGTCGGCGTTCCAGTTCATCCCAAAGGTGTCCAGTGGGGTTGAGGTCAGTGCTCTGTACAGACCACTCGAGTTCTTCCACTCCAACCTTGGTAAACTATGTCTTTATGGAACTTGCTGTGTGCACAGGCACATTGCCATGCGGGAACAGGTGAAGAGAAATTAAAGGGAAAATTCTACAGCATACAAATATCCTATACAGTTGTGTTCGAACTTTGTGGGACCAGTTTGGGAAAGATACACAACCACATATGGTTGTGATGATCAGGTGCCCACATACTTTTGGCCGTATAGTGTCATATAAGTCAAAATATTCTTTTTCCAACCGTTGTATTCTAATCAGAGTCTAACAGCATGAAATATATTTCACATGGTCCTAAAAGGATATTGACATAAATAAAGATGAGCTATGAGAATTAGTATTAGTGCTGCACAGCAAAATACGTCCATACAGTAACATATAGACATAATGTTGAGAATCGGGACAATTGCGCATTCTCATCAGAGAATCGGCGCATTGCTTCTGCTCCCAACCTGCAGGTGACAAAACGTTAATCCTGCAGCATTGATGCAGAGTTTTCAAAAACGTTTAGCCCACGGCAAACCCCCGGCAGTGCAGATTGTACTAAAAAGATGTATACTGACATACCGGATTTTGAACATACCGAGTGATTGGGTGTTAAGCAGTGGTTAATTTTTTTTTATTTTTGGCATTTGAGCTACATCACTAGCTTTACTTTGACCGTGTCACTCAATTATTTACCCACTCACATATGCACACATTTGTTCACTCACTCACCCTGTCATTTACTCACTCTTTTCCCTTACCCTTTCACTAGCCCTGTTACATTTTCACTTGCTACCCACAAACTCACTTACTCACTCAGTACGTTTACACCTGACCGCCTGAAAGAAATCATCAAAACGACAATGGCAATTTTGAGAGATTCGTAAATGGAAGAATGATTTTCACTGAAAGACGTTCCATCATATAAACTGTGGATTTCAGTTTCAGATTCAATTTACAGTACTTTCTCTCTCTCTCTCTCTCTCTCTCTCTCTCTCTCTCTCTCTCTCTCCCACACACACACACACACACACATACACACACACACCTGTGAGTTGCTATTTCTGCTATAAATCTCGGTTTTTTTCACAACAGTTGAATGTTTTCCTTTGCCAGAGTCACTTACAGTCCCCCCTCAATTACTCTGACGATTTTCCTGAACCACTAATCTAATTCTCAGAACTCATAAGTGCAAAACATAAGCACAATTCTGGGAACAGTGGAAACATTTCTCACTTCACCACCTGTGCAGAAGGACCTTAAACATTCAAAGCATTAGCCTCATACATCTGAACACATTCACCAGTACAACAACAATGAAACACCAAATGCTAAACATTTACATCAGATCTGAATTGACTAAAGCCGAAATTTTAAATTTTAAGCTGTCCGATTTCAACCGTCGTTTAAGATTATCACTTGTCACACTGTACGAGATGATCCCAATAAAATCTTGGCTGAAGTATATAACACACTGCGCGATAATGTGCTCTCCATGTCAGGTTATAGGATGAAGGTCCTCTAACGATAGGCCTGCATTTTTGCGACCCCTTTTAAAGCCCTTGTTATAATAGTACCAATGTTATGCCTAGAGTGAACACAATTTAAAAGGAGAAGAAGAGAAGTTTGGAGCAATTCGTAGATGGGTAAACGAGGAAAATATGGAATTCCATTCTTCAAGGTCAGCTTGAGGTAATAAGGATATTCTTTCCATCCATTCGCTTGCACGGTAGCTTTGCACTCACTGTACGAGGGGCCCAGCATGTAGGCTGGTAACCTTATATTATTTAATGTGAGAAATCCAGTGAGCAAGCCAGCAAGCCGGTGTCCCCCACCTCGTACCCCGAGTCCCCTGGTATAGGCTCCAGGCTCCCTGCGACCCTGTGCAGGATAAACAGTACAGAAAATGGATGGTTGGATGAATGGAGTTTGATGCAGATTCCGGAGTTGACATGACACACTTGAAGAGCCTAAAGATTCCACTTCTGAAAACAGTCTGTGTTCAGGTCTCACTCATTGTTCACTGGATAACTTCATTTGGAAACAATAGATTTAAAGCAAAAAAAAAAAAAAAAAAACTCTTCCTGAAGATTTCAATATACTCAATACTGTATGACCTTAGAGAATACAGTTATGGAAGAGTAATGATTTAAAATTTCACTATCTGGTGTCACACAGAAGAAGATGAGTTCTCTTTTGAGTCTCAAGCTTTCTTCCTCATGTCATCTCAGTGAGATTTTCCTTGCCAATGCTGCCCCTGGCTTGCTCATTAGAGATCTAAATCTGTATCTGGGTTTCTGTAAAGCTGCTTTGTGACAATGTCCATTGGTAAAAGAGCTATATAAATAAAAAATGAATTGAATTGAATCGAACATTTATAGAAGGCATCTCTAGTGTTTTGTAACGGTTAGAAGCTTCAGAGTTTTCTGCTTCAGGACAGAGGACTTTGCGGTTTCAGTAACTTGCCAGACTTTGTTTTTTTAGTCTTATTAACTTCGAGAGAGAGAGAGAGAGAGAGAGAGAGAGAGAGAGAGAGAGAGAGAGAGAGAGAGAAATAAGCTGGTGAGGGAATGACGTAAGTGATAACAGGAACCATTTTGTCTTGCAAACATTAAACAACATCAAATGTATCTACTGTATACCTGGTTAAAAAAGAACAATGTGTGATTTATTAATAAAAGGAAATTCTAATCACTGTGGTATAAGAGGAATAAAACACTTTGGGACATGATGTTATAGGAAAATTGTCCACTTTAGGGTGATAACATTGTGGATTCTTTTCCTATAACAGCACACCCTGTCATATTTTATTCCTTTCTTGATATTAGTTGTTGGGCAGCGAACCATTCCCTGATGTAATTTGGCATGTCTTGTCTCACCATTCATTTTCCATAATCAGTAATTAGAGCAGTGTAAAGGCCCCAAGAAATCTAGAAGACAATCTGTTTTGTACAGGCCAGTGGTCGGAACATGGTGCATGACACTATTTCCTGAGATTGCAGCACATGCTGTAATGTTACCCTTATGCATTCACTGTGGCTTGACGATGTTCTCTGCGCCTCAGGCTTGCCTGTTAGGGATCTAAATCTGCATCCTAATTCTGCATTTCTGCTGTACAGAATTCAGTTCTACACAAGTAAAACTGAATTGAATTGAAGTTCGATACTTCTGATACAGCGCCTGACGCAAATGTGTGTGTCACTTCGCTTCAAATAACGCAAAAACAAAATAATTCACATCAAACATAGATATACTGTAAATTATAGAAAGGAAACGCATTACTCACCAGATATCTCAGCTCCTTCACTCTTTTATTATTTAGTTCAGATTCAACCATATACAGTTGCTTTATTGGCATGATGCACCTGTCCAGACTCTTGTCTATAGTAGAGAGACTTACAGGGATGATGTTCTGAAAGATGGTGTCATCTTGTGCAATAGCATTCTGAATCTCTGAATCAAATGGAATTGTTTGCACACACCACTTTGACTTTGGCGTCTCTTGTTCTGGTGTGAGGTGTGACGTATAGTCCTTGACCACCAGAGTGTAAATATAGCTCCATGGTGTCTACAACACAGTCTACTTGCACACCAATTTTTATTCCCTTGCATATTATCAATGCTGCAGAAGATTCAGCGGAGGCTACACTCTTTAACCTCATCCATACTCAGGCAACGACCCAGATATAATTTGAGGAAATTGGGAATCCCACCCCCACCCTGTGTGCGTGGAGTTTGCATGTTCTCCCTGTGCTTTGGGGGTTTCCTCCTGGTACTCCGGTTTCCTCCCTAGTCCACAGACATGCACTGCATGGTGATTGGCATTTCCCAATTGTCCGCAGTGTGTGAATGTGTGCGCGAATGTGCCCTGCGGTGTTGTGTTGGCACCCCATCCAGGGTGTCCCCCGCCTTGTGCCACAAATTCCCCGGGATAGGCTCCAGATTCCCCCCGATAAGGGATAGGATAATCGGTATGGAAAATGGACGGATGGATGAAATATTTCGACAGCTTCCGTCCTCTGTGCACTACTTTTCCCTCTTGTATATCACCACAAGTTTGTACACGTCTCCCTCTTTCACAGTCTCTTGCCCCTTTAACATTCGTATACTCTATGTGTGTGCTTTTATAAACATTTCAAACCTGTATTCTGAGAGCAGATGTGGATTTATGCTTTTTAAATTGCCAGAAATGTACCGGAGAAGTGACTCACTGGAAACAATAGACAGCCGACAGTCACCTTTGCTTTTGTACAAACGTATTTTTACTGCACATAGTATTTTGCGTGCTGTTTTTTAACACAATTGTGATGACATAACTCACTCACTCACTCACTCTCTCTTTCACTTACTTTTAGTAACTGCTTTATCCTGTTCAGAGTTGTGGTGGATCCGTAGCCTGTCCTGGGAATACACCTTGGATGGGAGTCCATTGCAGGGCACCATGCACAACCACACAAACACACATTCACACACTTTTATACTTAGGGGCTTAGCCACTCCACCTAACAGTATGTTTTTGAGAGGTGGGTGGAAACTGGAGAACTCGGAGGAAACCCATGGTGACACAAGGAAAATGTTTAGAAACTCCATACAGACAGTGTGGAGTACCCAAGTTACCGGAACCCTGGAGCAATGAAACCCACTGTGGCACCGCACTACCCAACAGACATAACTATGGTAACTGACAAAAATACAGTATAGTACAACGGCAATAGTGTTTAGTGTGACTTTTGTATGAACACAATGTGAGTCCCCATCTTTGCAGTTTCCAGTATGACAAGCACTACTTTCATGTCTTGTTCTTCGGTTTACATATGCTTTTGTTATTGTTTTTTCTCTTGGTTCATTAGTTTTTATGGTTTCAGTCTGTTATGTCTCCTGTGTTTTGTTTCAAGTTTATCATGATGTGTATACTATATATTTCCAGTTTATGCTCTTGGTCCTTGGTGTTCTTGCTTCTCTCGTATTCTAGTTTCTATTTCACGAGTGTCAAGTTCTTTAATTAATATACAGCATGTTTATTGTTCCCTGGTGGACTAGTGGCTAGCACGTGGCACTCTCACTGCTGCAGCCCGGGTGTGATTCCCGGTCTGGGAACCAACCCTAGCCACTGGAGGGTTGCACGTGTCAGTGCTGGTCCCAAGCCTGGAAAATAGGGAGGGTTGTGTCAGGAAGGGTATCACATGTTGTTATTATTAAAGACCTGCATGCATTTGTACCCTGGTTTATCAAATAGTTCCTATGAACTTTGGGTGAACAATTTGTCTGCAACCACAATACTTATACAGATGTGTAATAATTGTTGATGTGTATATAGGCTGGGACTGCATTACAGGCCTGCACTATATACAGTACCTGATATGTTTTTCTTATTTGTGCTATTTGTGAAGAAGGAAGGAGAAGCTAAAGATTATTTTCTGATGAAACCGGTGGCATAAATAGAGAGGTGTACAGAAAAGAAGGAGCTGTCACTGTAATTGATATATACTGGGCATGGTTGTGCTGAGACATCCCTTGAGATAGAGCTGAAGAAAAGCTGTGTTCTTCTTTTATAATAATCTTCACAAAGAGAGACAAGTGTTTGAATAAGGCACCATACCTGATCTGTCAAAGAGACTTCACAGTAGACAGCTTTCTATTGTATTGTCCTGTTTGTTTATTTAGTATGGGTCTTGCTATTAGCTGATTGCATTTCTGCTGTATGTCTGTGTTAGTCAGTCCCTGGTTGCAACAGTGATAAATTAGCATTATACTCAAGCCTTTTATCACTGCTTTCATGATCAGCAGGATGTCCTAGAAGCCCCTGCCCCTTGGCGTTCCTGTCTCTTTTGCTTATTGTCCAACAGGAAGCATGTCAGTCTACTCAAGTGGAAGGTGTGGATTTTCTATCTCTGTTCCCTCCTCAGGTTGTAGCACCTCAGACCTATATTTAATAGGATGTTCATCTTTCTTGTTATCTCTCATCACTCAAAAGTTCTTCCGAAGTTTATTCTAATTGTCACTACTGTTTAATTCCAACATGGTTGATGGTTATTTACAATAATGGAACTAAAGTCCCTGGAATGAAGAAGCACATATGGCATATACATGAATTCTGTGGATTCAGAATGACAATATACAAGATTAAAGGATCAGTCCTTAACTTTTCATTCTAAACATGTGTGTGTGTGTGTGTGGTATGACTACAATCCCGGACATACTACATCCGCCATGTTGGCATTGTCATGTGACATTCGACGTCACCATAAATGCTAAAATCTTAAAGGGACCACGAGATTAAAGCAACCGCACTAACGGCAAAATGCACATCAGGAAAGTTAACTGAATTAGAAATTTAATGTGGGCAGTGTTAACAGGCTGAGGTAAATTTGTTGCAGTTAGCTTGGCCAGCTAAGGCATGATGGAGATCACAAAAAAAAGGTTTCAAACGCTGTGACAACTGTTTTCTTGTTTAAACCTTTAACAAGTTAACAATGTATTGTTAACGGGTATTGCTAAACAAGTCCTGTTTAACCAAGGTTTAATACTTAAAAAGAGCCGACACGCTGTCTTCCGCAATTTTTTGTTTCAGAGCTCGTCCGCACCAGCCCCATTGCATTATGGGATTTTTTGACTCGGGCAGTGTCCATCGCATGCACACTGCAAAATCTCGCCAGAGGCAGTACGCCATCCGGGTATTTCTCGCCTACTGTTTCTTGCCTACTGAGAATTCGGACCTACTACCCCTCTGGCGTACTGCTTTTCGCCTTCTGTGTAGTAGGGTAGTACGCGGTTTCGGACACAGCGTGGTTGAGTGCTCGAATCTAATTGGTCAAGAATTTACAAATGTACAATTTGCATTTACAGTATATACATTAATTACCTGAAAGAAATCTTTTCAAGACAAGGAAGAAAGATTAAGTGTAGTATCTGTTCTTGTCAGTTTAAAAAGAAAAGAATTGGAAGAGTTTTCACAGATTTTTTTATATTCAATAATCAGACCCACTCTACCACCACCACCACCACCACCACCACCACCACGAACAACAACAACAGCAACAAAACATCTTTCATCATTCAGTCATGTTTGTTTCTTATACAAAACTTTGTAAACAAGCACTTTTATATAACTGGACCTTTACAATTATTATTTTTTTGACTACCCCTGCTCTAGAACTGACTTTATTCCTTTGTACGTCTGCTCTTCGAGAAAATTCCATTTACTCCCAGTTGGTGTAATGGTGTAAATTTACACAGAGAAGGTTCTGACCTATTTAGATTACAATCAGGTGTGAGCTCAGTTGATGCAACTGGCCTCAGAGGATATTCTGAATGACAAAAGTGTGAGGATGCTACTGAGAACAAATCTTTCTTTTGGTAAAATGTGCTAATAACAGAGAATGAGGTCAAATTGACTGCTGAATAATGTTTCTGAGGTTGTACTGAAATTTTTTTTTTTTTTTTTTTTGACATTGGTTAAAATCCTCTACTAGTGAGGATTCAGTTGTTGATATTTCTGCTCAGGGAAGTGTGGAGGAGATTAGAGAGAACAGACATTGATGAAAGTGATGAAACAGTTCAAGCTAGGTTAGCAATACAAACACAAATCAATGTGTTAAAACTAAAACAAAGAAAATATAGCAGTGATGTCAATGAAAGGAGATGAATATGAGTAAGTAAATTAGTGCAGTATACTAATATAGTGAGCTGTCAGGCAGGGGAATCGGGTGTCACTGGGAGTTTTTTTTTTTTTTTTTTTTATGAAATGATTTAATAAAATTCTATTCTGCCAAATATCTCCCATAAACATACAGTGGTTTGCAAAATTATCCCCCTTTTCCTATCAGTATTTCTATGGCAAACTTATGTTCACTTACAGTGAATTTTCAAAGTCAAATTGAATTATTGGTCAGCAAGTATTTCAAATAAAATCAAAAACTATGCTGCTTGCATAAGTATTCAACCCACCAGATGAAAGATATTCTCTTAATGGGGACATAATTGACTGATAATTGACCTTCAACTATGAAATATTAAAACAAGCTCCCGTTTTCTGAATAAAAACCCCCTCCGTTCAACTGTCATTGAAGAGATTGTCAGTCTGAAGGAAATGAATGAAAATGAAGACTAAGGAGCATTTGAAGGAGGTTAAAGATACGGTAATAGAATTTCATAACTTAGGAATAGGCTGCTGGAAACTCTGCATAATTAAGGACTGAATGGGAGAAAGAAACCATTCCTGAAGAAGAGCCATATAAAAGCACAAGACTGAATGTTGTGATGAGACCAAGATTGAGATATTTGATTGAGATAAGTTTCAAAGTGCTATGTGTGGTGCAAAATTAACATAGGCCATACCTCAATTAACATAATCCCTACAGTGAAATATGGTGGTGGCAGCATGATGCTCTTTTCATCCTCAGAACCTGGTCTTCTTGTCAAAACTGAGGGGAGAATGGATGGAACAAAGTACAGGGGAATATTACAAGGAAACCTGCAACTAAAAGCTTGGGAGACTTTTAAGCAGGACGACAGTCCAGAACACAAGGCCAAAGCAGCAAAGGAGTGGATAAAAACAAAAAGGTGAATGCCAAGTCAAAGTCCAGATCTGAATTCCATTGGGAATCTGTGGCACTGTTTGAATATTGCAGTCAACAAACAACATCCAACTTGAAGAACCTGGAGATATGGAGCAAAACAAAACAAAAAAAAAAGGTTGAAAATCTCTCCCGGTGTGTAAAGCTGATAGGAACTCACTCCAACAGACTTAAAGCTGTTACTGCAGCAAAAGGCGGTACTAATCTGAAGGGGTTGAATACTTATGCAAGCAGCATTTTTCAGGTTTAAAAATATATATATATTTTTTATTATTTGTCAGATCTGCTGACAAATAATACATTTTGACTTTGAAAATGAACTTTAAGAGCATATTGGTTTGCAATAAAAATACTGTCTGGAACAATTTGTGTAAGTGTCATTTGTATTCCAGACAAAACTGATTACTTCTAAGGCACTTTAAGACTTGTATATACTAAAGGCACTGAATATCCAAATTTTGCATCAAACAATATTTGATAAATGATCTCATTTTTAAACAAATTGAAACAAAGCTGTCCAAGATGGCCTCAAGACATTATAAATCCTAGATCACGTTTTTTTTTTTTTCTCTGAGCTGTTAAAAGTTCAATCTGTGGTAGTCTCCCTCTACCAGAAGATATATACGCCAAGGCACAGCATCAAAGTATTAGGATAAAGTGGTATCACAAATTCACATCTAAGACAGACGTGTGTTTCCAGAGTATGACACTGCAAATAATTGCTGTTAGTTTGTGACTACTGTATGTCGTGCCATTGGTCTGTTTAACCTGTTTGGTGTCATCCCTTGATTAGATTGCCTACTTATACTGGTTGTGTCTATAGCCCTGTTCAGATTGGATTCGTTGTTTAGTGGGGACGTGTGTAATAATTTTTTTAAACATCACCTCAGGCACTCTCGCATCTGGACAGCAAAAAATTACCACAGGAGGTGTGAGTTTCTACTGGGTTGTATTTTCTACGAACCTGGATGTTTTCATCACATGGTCATATGATTATGTTCAATTCACAATGGTTGAAGAGGCACTGGAGTACAGAAGAAACACTGGCTCTTATTTCAGATTGGATCGAACCGAAATAAGAAGCATCCATTTTTCATTTTGTGACTCTGGAAGTGTTTAATGTCTGGCGGAGGGTCACTAATACGCAGGCCACAAGACTAAATATGGCAAGTGACAGCAGTCGACATCTGCATAGAAATCACAGATGTGTATCCAGATGGGACTAAAATGATCAGACGACGTCTGAGTTTGGCGAAAAACAGTAGGTCTGTAATTTTCTCAGAGAAGGATGAGGAAAAACCCAGACATGGCCGATCCAGATGGAAATACAATCGTAGAAGAGAACCTGTAAAATAGGAAATTCCTCCAGGACCCCATGTCAGTATAATCCCATCTGGATAGGGTTTATGTATCATTACAAAGTGAATATATCATGCATTTCTGAGTCTTGTGTTTTCTAGTTTCTATTTCGTGTTACAACTCTTGCCTGTGTTACTGTTTATGGTTATAGATTATCCTAGTTTATTGCTGTCTGTCTGTGCTGTGAACCCTGCTTTCACTTCTGTCTATGATTCCTGGATTTCCTTTAATAAACCTCACATTGATTACACACACTTGCATCCTGCCTCTCTTCCCTGCATGTTGCAGACTGTATATATTGCTTTAGATCCGGCATCATGACACATTTGAAATAACCTAAGAAAGACCCAAGCATGGCAATGTACTGTAGGTGGGTATTCAAACTCTTCACTGAATCCACGGAGGGTGATGGCCAAGTTCTGGTACAAGAACATTAGTGTACACAATATTATGGGGTTGGAAGCACATGGGGCATTGATCATATTAAAGCATTCTTTAAGAATATTGAGAATGTTTCTGAGTTTTTGAGCATTTATATGGACTATGGTAAGGAGGGAGGACCATGGATTTCTCAAAACAAAAGTTTTACCAGACTCCTGTGTCATCTGAAGAAAATCAAGAACTGTAAGAGATAGTTACACCTGGAATTACATATAGCACTACAGGTTGTGGCAAATGGGAAGGCTTGAAGTATTTTTGAGACATATTCAAAGAGGATTTACTTGCAAGGAGAAAAGAAATAAGGTATTAGGGGTGTTTTGGGTGAGGAGACAAAAGTCCAAAAATCTAGACAGGCCTTTAAGATGCAGTACAAGATACGCTTGGAAAATGGCATTAGTTTCTACCTTGTATGTCTTTTTGGAGACAGAGTCTAGTAACAAACAACTTAACAGCATATAATTGTATCGACTAGCTGTCCTTGAGCCTCCAGAGGGAATTTTGAGGGATTGCAGTTATTTTTGGGTTCAGCAGAATGGTTTATATTTATTGAGAGATGAATCAGAAAGACAACGTTTAAGCAGTGGTTTTTATAGGGGTTTTATATGGCCCTGGAGTTTTGCTGTGGAGGTGAATGGCAAGTTTTGCACAGGGATGGCAGCCTGGGACTTGAGAGGACCCTTGTCTTAATGAAACCTTGTGAACAGAAAGCTGAGGGACCTCTTTTTAATTTTTTAAAAATTTTTATTATTATTTTTTTTTTATATGTAAGCATAGTTAAGGTTTGGCTTCTCCAGGTCCTACACAGGAGCTGTTTAGTCCTAGACACGAATGTCTCCCTGAGAAGAAGATAGGAATAGTGAGAATAAGGTATCTGTTCTAGACTGCTTTTGTGGCTCCATAGACTTCCCATGAGCTCCTTAAAAGTTGTCTGAGGCTACCATGAATATGGTCAGATGGACTGATGAGACCAGTCTGTGAGGCACTGATCCACAGAACAAGCTTTATGAACAGCTTATTGTTGTTGTGGAAGTGGCGTCTAGTTGATTTTGAAAATCGAAAACCGTAAGAATCAGCTAGACTGTGCAATTCTAAAAATATGGTCTTTAGGTTGTTCCTTGCCTTCCATTTCTCCCTTAGTGTGCATGGGGGCAGTGTTCTCATACATTTGATTCCTGACAAATTTTGAACATCTCTTTTAAAAAATTAAGGTCCTGATTATGATATTTATAACTGTCAAAGGCAACAGTAAAGTTCCCGGAGACTGTGGGTGATTAAAAAAAGCAAATTCTTATAAGAATGAATGTTATCAGAAATTATAATTATTAATAATTATTAAAAAGGAAGTATTTCTCCAACTGTTTGAGTGTAAAATGTGAATCATTGTGTGTGATGTCAGTTGTATAGCATTATTTTGGCCATTCTCTTAAAGTGTGCTAATCATTTTAGACTTCACTGTATTTGACTGGCACTGCTTTGAAGTATCTGTGCGAGTCTCTCTCTTGGGGTTTTCCAGTTAATTATTCAAGAGATAAGTAGATTTATCTCCTTTTTAAGAGTGTGAGGCGATAGTGGGGTTTAAATACACTGCTAAATATAAAATTTAATAACATTGCAAAGATTTCCTAAGGACGAGATAGGCGAGTGTGGTAAGTGGTAAATCAAGCCAGCTGAACGGATAGAAAAGCCACGTCTAGTTAATAGTTTTACACCGAATACCGAGAACTGAGTGAACATGGCACTGAAAAAAAAAAACATTTCAAAAACATTGTCATTCTTAAAAGTGGGTCGAACTCGCAAAAGGTTAAGAACTGCTATCTAGTTGTAGTTGTACACCAAAATCAGGGTTTTCTGCCAATAATATACATTAATATGTATTCATACATTAATCTACTTTAAGGCACCGTACATTTATGTAGAAGTGTTTTTACTTACTTTATAATATTTCCAAGGCTTTCTGCAAATATTACATTGGGTAAGGAACCAATTTAAATAACACAGTGGTAAAAACAGTCTGCCTGATTACAAAAACGTTGGTAAAAAAACGCTGGTAACGGTTGATCAAGTTGCTGGATAAGTGTATCTGCCATGGCGATACACAGACACAAGTCTAATCAATTCAGTTTGTAATCAGACTAGCTGTCAAAATGTCTGCAGTGCACAAGTCACACTCATCAAAACAGTTTTTGATGTAAGAGCAAACAATGATCAGTTGAGTGAAGAGACGATGAGGAGACTTGTGTTTAAATGTCACGAATGACATTTACCTCGGGTGATAAGACTAGAGCAGCTGGATTATGCTTCTGATCAAATAATCCCGACATAGATAATACAGAAATGACATCAGAGATACAAAGGATTCTTAAAATAGTTTATAATGTAAATACAGTAATTTCTAATCATTTATAATTGTTGTTGGCTCTGGTTATATGAAATAAGGGCTGACTTTATTAAACAGGGAATGATTCTCGGCTGATGTCTGAATGGTCAAGATGTAGTAAAGAGAAGAGTAAAGATCAGTTCAAACAGAACAAAAGATCTGTTTTAATGAAAATTTATCTTACCATTATTGCCTCTTCAAAAGCACTCACCACACTCAGCAATGTCACTGTACACTTTCACTTTTCCACATGCAACTGTAAATCTGTTGAAACTTAGACCATACACAATTAATAGTAGGGATACATTTAAATTCAAATTTTATATCCAGATTTCTGTAAAGCTGCTTTGTGACCAATATCCGTTGTTAAAAGCTCTATACACATAAAATTGAATTGAGTTGAATTAAAGATCAACAAAGTTTTCATTGTCCTGTTTCCCCTGATGTGCCACCATGTTTCCCATGTTTCTAATGGGTCTATCTTATTGATTACATATTCAATTATATTCACATTAAATAAATAAATAGCAGTTGCTTTTAGATACTTAATGCATCAATGTCTTTCAGACTTTGGAGATGGAACGTCTGAAAGAAAACTATACTCAGTCCATGTTCTGTGTACTTATTGTCCTGCACTCGTCTCACACTGTTGTACTTTATGTAGTCTTGTGTACTGTTCACTTGACTTGACTTGAATGGGATCTTTAAATGCTCATAATCCTTTTTACATTTGAGGATAATCAGAGTTTCATTTGCTAGAACTTTACTTGAGGTTGAGATCCATCCATCCATGCATTTTCTGTACCACTTATCCTAGACAAGGTTGCGTAGGAGCCTGGAGCCTATCCCAGGTAACTAGGGGCACAAAGGCGGAGGACACCCTGGACGGGGTGCCAACCCATCGCAGGGCGCAATCACACGCACACACTACAGAACAATTTAGAGATGCCAATCAGCCTACAGTGCATGTCTTTGGACTGGGGGAGGAAACCGGAGTACCCGGAGAAATCCCCCAAAGCACAGGGAGAACATGCAAACTCCGCACACACATGGTCGGACATTTCAACGATCCAAAGTAGTTTAATTAGTTAGATATTTGATTTACAAAGTAGGATTACAACCACCTCACCACTGAACAATACAAGTAATGAATTTCATATTCTTTTAGAGTGCCTCTTTTGTTTGGATCCCTGTAGTTCACTTTGAAGTGAAAGCCCACCATATGGTATATTACTAAAATTGTATTATTGTTATTTTATTACATTTACGAATGTGGTTTGGCGCACAACTGTTCTATGGAAGCAGCAGCAGCATGGCTCCATGATTAAGACTGATGCAAGCTATTCAAGATAAAAATGTTGACTTAGGAAAAAAAAAACATTGCTCCTCAAATAAAAACCCTCAATATGGAAATAAAGTCACAGAGTAGAAGGTCAGCAGGACAGTACCTTGCCAGTGTCGCATATTAGTACACATCCCCCCCCCCGTTTTATATTAAATAATTAATTGCTTGACATTGAATTGCTCTACACGCAAAAAAAATGCCTACACTTCTGCACTCATCAACAAATCCATGTGTGATTTATCACCCTTTAAATTAAGCCTTTTCCTCAAACCCTTCTGTATATGCTGCATACAGCATCTTCGCTTGAAAGACGTGATTTCTTCATTATGTCTGAGTCAGCTGTTCTCTCATCACTGCTGGAAATGATAAATAATGTCTACTGCTGGATAATGTGCGACCGCCACACGTTGTGCTCACAAAACACATGTTCCAGTCATTTTAACCATTCATATCTGATAGTGTTGTTTATCAGCTAATTGATGTACAACTGTTATGTTATCTTAATTAATGTCTCAAGAGTGCCTCAGATTGGTGCTGCTCAATCAGCACATTGGGCCCCATTTATCAAACTGCATATGAACACTTATTTTAGTTATTACGCAAATCGTTTGTCGGAACATTTATACAAGAAATGTGGTATTCATAAATATATAGTATCTCACAAAAGTGAGTACACCCCTCACATTTTTGTAAATATTTTATTACATCTTTTCATGGGACCACACTGAAGAAATGACACTTTGCTACAATGTAAAGTAGTGAGTGTACAGCTTGTATAACAGCGTAAATTTGCTGTCCCCTCAAAATAACTCAACACACAGCCATTAATGTCTAAACCGCTGGCAACAAAAGTGAGTACACCCCTAAGTGAAAATGTCCAAATTGGGCCCAATTAGCCATTTTCCCTCCCCGGTGTCATGTGACTCGTTAGTGTTACAAGGTCTCAGGTGTGAATGGGGAGCAGGTGTGTTAAGTTTGGTGTTATCGCTCTCACACTCTCTCATACTGGTCACTGGAAGTTCAACATGGCACCTCATGGCAAAGAACTCTCTGAGGATCTGAAAAAAAGAATTGTTGCTCTACATAAAGATGGCCTAGGCTATAAGAAGATTGCCAACACCCTGAAACTGAGCTGCAGCACGGTGGCCAAGACCATACAGCGGTTTAACAGGACAGGTTCCACTCAGAACAGGCCTCACCATGGTCGACCAAAGAAGTTGAGTGCACGTGCTCAGTGTCATATCCAGAGGTTGGCTCTGCAGAATAGACGTATGAGTGCTGCCAGCATTGCTGCAGAGGTTGAAGGGGTGGGGGGTCAGCCTGTCAGTGCTCAGACCATACGCCACACACTGCATCAAATTGGTCTGTGGGGCATCCTCAAACGGAAGGTGGAGGAGCGCAAGGTCTCTAATGTCCACCAGCTCTGTGATGTCATCATGGAGGAGTGGAAGAGGACTCCATTGGCAACCTGTGAAGTTCTGGTGAACTCCATGCCCAACAGGGTTGAGGCAGTGCTGGAAAATAATGGTGGCCACACAAAATATTGACACTTTGGGCCCAATTTGGACATTTTCACTTAGGGGTGTACTCACTTTTGTTGCCAGCGGTTTAGACATTAATGGCTGTGTGTTGAGTTATTTTGAGGGGACAGCAAATTTACACTGTTATACAAGCTGTACACTCACTACTTTACATTGTAGCAAAGTGTCATTTCGTCAGTGTTGTCCCATGAAAAGATATAATAAAATATTTACAAAAATGTGAGGGGTGTACTCACTTTTGTGAGATACTGTATAGTGAGTTTGGGAAAAAAAACAACAACAGCTCAGTAGAGACACAGTAATGTGAAGTTTGACTGATGGGCTTCGAATTGTGTAATAACCTTATTGCAATTTTATATATTCATATTAATGATTGACTTGAAAGAAAGCAATCCAAAACAAATCTATAAATTAAGACAAATAAGTCTAGGTATTAGGACAAATGTAATGGCACACTATAACCAAAGGAAATGGTGGTAGCTGATGCACTACAATGGCTAAGCTGCAATACCGGAAGATTTAGCACACGTCACGCCTAGGAGGCACTCTTTCACTGTTTGGTGGTCATTTTGTCATTTTCAGCTCTCTATGAGCTTCTGCCTTTTATGAAATTGCCTTTTGTGGGCATCACTCAATGTAAATCAGCTGTGCTGTCAACAACCTTGGTAATTTATGGCGAATAGGATTTATCAGCATTACCAAAACTTTGAGTTCTGTTTGGCCTAAGAAAACATTTATACACAACTTTTCTAACAGATTGATAAATGAGGCACTTAGGGAGTCGTTTTCACTACAGGCCATTATATGGACAGATTAAATCAATTTAATCTTAACCTATGTAATTCACTTAGATTTTATTTAACAACAACAACAACAACAACATCTAAAAGAGCCAAAATGTTTCCTTTTGGTTACTGGGGTTAAGGTTAGGGTTAGATTTAGGTTTAGGCGTCACGTTCATTAGCTGCATTAATAATTATGTCAGTGAAAGGTTCTCACAAGGATAGTAAGACAAGCATGTGTGCATTGGTCTGCAAAACTGGACTATGCTAAAGGAAAGGCATTTCTAAAATAACTGATCATGATAATCAACAATGCAGATAGCAGTGAGTTGGCCTTTTATGAGTATTTCTTTTCCACTTTTGCTTTGATATCAATTCACATATAATTGTTGCAGAACTTTTGGAGCGTCATGGTGAAATCTGCTGATTTTATTTTTGCCCTGACTGAGTCACTACCCCCTGTTGCCACTTCACTAGTTTACCTGCTAGGATGAGTGTGCATGAGCCAAAGTGTGTTTAAAAATAAAACAGCACAGCACTCATCCAAAAAAGAGTGATGTCAGCAGCGCCATCCTACCAGCACTTCTCACCAAACATAAAAAAATAGCAACAGCCCACATGCCTCATTATCTGCCAGCAACTTTTCTTCCCTCTTATGTTTGTGGACTATAGTCAAAGAATGATTTAAATTAGACATGACTGTGACTGTGAGTCAGTAAGGGATACATACAAACATGCACAGTGACAGGCACATGCATACATATGCTTTTATATACTAACACACACACACACACACACACTTGACTACATCAAAACCGATGGGGGTAATCATGTGTGCTGAAGCCACTAATTACCGGCAGAAAAGAAAAGAAAGAAAAATTGCAGACATGCAGACAATGCTCACTGCTCAAATAGTAGTCATTGACTTTAGAGAAGCAATTAGAGCATTCACTGTGATTTTAGCAACCATGGAGGAATTGGTCGAGTTAGACTAAACTGTCATTTGTTTAGTGACCTTCACAAATGATTGTGCAGTTATTATTCAAAAATCTGATCATATCGATTAAACTATCTAAAACAAAATATACATGAATCGCAGCAGGTAGCTGACTTGTATTATCACCACTCCTATCAACTTTCAGAAGTTCATAGAAACGGGCTGAAGCTTCGCAGAACCTAGAGTAAAGATGGATTATTCTACCTTCTACTCTCAGGAAACTGAGCTGTCAGCTAAAACCTCAGGAGCCAGTGGAGATCATCCATCCATTTTCCATACTGCTTATCCTACATAGGGTCACAGGGGAGGGAACTCCCAGGGAACACCCCGGATTCACACATACAGACAATTTGGAAACAGCCTACAACACAGTCAAACAGTCAGCCTACAACAGGGAGGAACACGTAGTACCCGGAGGAAGCCCTGCGCGAGCTCCGCACACACAGGGTGCAGGTAGGATTCCAACCCCCAACCCTAACCACTAAGCCACCGTGCCTTCTAAGTGGAGACCTCTCCCTGTAAAACCTGCCCATTGAGGATTTTGTCTAAATCAGGGCATATAAAATAACTGTCTGCACACAGGCCTTATTTTCTCAACCAAGAAAAATGTTCAGTCATGTGTTTTCATGGAATATCTACAGTTTTTATAGTTTAAGGCAAGACACTACAGGTGAATAGGGTAATTATTTGAAAACAATAGATATCACAATCACTGTTGGTATTCTTACAAGTATTTTTATTGTAATGGAATGTTTAAAAAAATTTACATTTGTTTTTGCAAATGAGGCTTCATTTAATTAAACACGCATAAATTTACATACTTATTAAAACCAAAAATCTAGTCTTCGGATGTTGTTAGAATTTAAATATTTATTTCCACTGTGAATACCCTCTTACCCTCACAAGTTGAAGAACGTGACTGAAAAAGTTGTTGGAATATCATTTCTTTACTGTTTAATCAAGGACATACCATGCACTGTTATTTTATGCCATTTTTCATTCTAAAAACTCCTCTACTATCTTTCTAATTAGGGTAAGATTAAACATGTAAAATTTCATCAATGCAGGTCATCTCTAAACAGGAAGAACAATGGTTTTAATGTGTTACCACTCTCTTTTGGTGTCTCCATACATAGGGGAAATCTTCTTTTCTTTTTTAGCAAAATGTCTTCCAGATTAATTTTCGTACTTAGTTTTATATATTCAGTGTATATTATATATACACACTGAATATATTTTTCAGTTTCAGCCTTTAAGAATGTCTTTGACAAAAGAAGTATTGAAATCATTCTCATGGCTGGATCGGGAAGCTGTAACAAGGTTGCGATGGTCTTTAACCGGAAACATGGCGAGCACATCACACATGACACTGCTGCCAAACTTATTAATTCAAAAAGACTGGAAGTGATGCGGACCGACCGAGAAGAAGTGGACGTCCTCGAACACCCACTGACGAAGACACAACCGACGTGGTGCTGGCAAACTTCCCCTATGGATGGAGACTTTTGGGACAGCCCGTAGTTACTGTAGGTTATGAAGTTTATAAAGGAAACTGACGTGTGTCATAATGACACATAATTTGACATGTATCAGGATTGTGCCGAGTGGGCGGGGCTTAAAGCCGTCATGAAATTGCTCATTTTCAGATAATGCTTTGATTGTTAGCAGAAAAAAAGATAAGCTAAGATAAGACGATAAGATGTACCTTTATTGATCCCCCATAGGGGTTATTCAAGGGCAAATCGTTTGAGAGACTGATAGGGTCTCTAAATAATATTTTGAGTTGTTTTAATATATTGACACAGATGTTATAGAGGCAATTTGTCCAAAAAGCTGAAAAATGATCGAGGTGACCATAATGGACACTTCTACCTCAAACTCAAAAGCTTCAATCAATATGACATATTGCGCTTTGATTATTATAGCTCATCAGGGCAAACTGATAGGGTCTCTAAATAACTATCCAGAGAAATGGTTTACAATTAAAGTAGTGTTACACTTAGTCATTACTTTCCCAGCAGACATTAGACTGTAAGTGTGTTAGCTTCTTGATTGTTTATTATTATTTTATTTTGGCCAAGTTATTTCTTTGAATCCTCTCTTGTTCCTGATGTCTTCTCCTTTCTATATTTTGTTGTTTACATCATAGGCAGTGTTTTCTGTATGTCATTTATCACAATCGTTTGCGCTATCACCACTTATTTATCTGTGTTTCTTCCTCTTTCTTTTTCTGAATTCTTTCACAATGAAGGACTCTTATTCTGGCCACATATCCTATTCTGATTTGGAATTTTTGTCATAATTTTGTGGTTAGATTGAACAGGTAAATCAATACATACTGTAGGATTTGTACATTTTGTAATTTTATGTTATATGTTCACAGTCTAATTTTTGTTTTTTGTTTAGGTACTCTGCTTTGTCATTGGTTAACAAGCCGGGGATGATATTGTAAACAATTAAAAAAAAAATATATATATATATATATATATATATATATATATATATATATATATATATATATATATATATATATATATATATATATGAATTCTATCAAAGCCAGGTCAAGCCATTTTATTATTATTATTATTATTATTATTATTATTATTATTATTATTATTATTATTATTATTATCTTCCAGTGCAAAAACAATAAAATTAAATCCACTGGACTGTGCATAAGATGGTGTCCACTAACTTAATAGGACAACACCGAGTAGGTGGCATACTGTACAAGACCGGTGCATAATTGTACAAATTGTATAATTATGAATAGCAGCATATGAATGTGCAAAATATCATAATGTACCTGTCAAAGAACAAACCAAATCTGTAGGGAAATGGTGGTGTTTGGGCAGTTGGGTGTCGGGGGAAACAGGGTGCTGAGGAGCCCCCATGCATCTCTGTGAATTTATATGTCATCCTACTGTAGAATATGTTCCTTCCAAACTTTGGTTATTACATCCAGTAGCACTGGACTCCTGCAGCACTGGACAGCACACTAACACCTCTACATTTCTGTCACATTCTCCCTCCTTGGCCTTCTCAAACATTTACACCACTCTGTGCAACCTTCTCTTCATTCAGTGGTCAAATTTTAATAGGCTGTAGCCAGCCTACTAATGTAGATTCATGTGAAAAGATCATGTCATGCAAATTGGATATCCTTAATGGGAACAAATAACCTTTAGAAATAATTTTGTGCGTGTGATTTAGCCACATTTCAAGATAGTTTGGAGTGGTAAAACACGATTGGATTAGAAACGGCCAGTCTAGACTCTCTATCCTGGTTTCCACATAACAACACCCTAAGCAGATCCTAATTTTATTGGTTTTATATGAAGAAAATCCCCATTTGTCTGTGGCAACGAGGTGTGAAAATCTCAAATATGGTTACAGTTAAAATATTAATAATAGTGATATTGAATTACAACATTAATTCAGGGGAGATGGACAGGGAAGGCAGTAGGGGGCTAATTTGTGTTTTATTAACAGTAGGATGAAATTTCCTCTCTTCCACACTCAAATCAGCCCATTTATCCTGACTTTCTCACTGGAAAAAGCCAACAATGACTTGCTTCACTCTCCTCTTCCACTATTCTACTCTGTCCTCTTTCTTCCACATGTTTCTTGAAAAACTGGTGTTCTACACAACAATAGATGATAATGAAGAATAGATCATAACTGGATGCAGATCACTTTTAATACTAGTCTCTCTTTCAAAGTTCACCTCAGAAACAACTGCTGCAAATGAGCAGAATATGACACCTTTTCTTTTCATCCCCATTCAACCCTCCACCCCCAAATTGTCTGATTTAGCATTTTGATGACTCTATTGTGAGTAAAAACTGAAGGATAATATCAAGTGTAAGGAGTGTGTTTTGTACACTATGGCATTGTGTTCTAAGGGGTTCCAGGGGTTAAGGGTGCAAAGCACCTCCAACCTCTGCACAAAATCCTGGGCCTACAGTAGGATCTGGACTTGGTGTAAAAAAATAATGAAGAATATATCAAGAAATGGAAGACTAATGAATATAAAGTGCCTATTGAATATAGCTTTTTCACTGGCCATCACTATAGGCAGATGAGTCAGCAAATTGCATGCATTATCAGTCAGCACTGGACAAACCTGCCGGAACCCAGAATTCCTGCCAAAAGTATTGGCACCACAACACTATTAATAAGCCTATCAGTCTGTCTGCTCTTGCAAATGGGAATGTGCCCTGGCCAGCCTAGTGCCCAGTGATTGCCAGCTGGCAGGTCAATAACCGGCTGTTTATGGGCTTAAAGAGGCCCTGCTGTCGAAACACAGGTTAACCCATCAAGTAAAGTAAGCAATGTTGCAGGCATATCTTAATTTGACACGTATTATGCCTCCTGGTCTCTTGGTGGACACTAAGAGAAGTATCACTTGTGGACACTTGTGAAGCCTTGACATGGAGCTACACTCTATGTGCTCTGTGGTGAATTTAATTGATTCTCACCCTCAATAAAGTACAGCATCAGCACTATTCATGAGCACTAGCAGGATGTGATGTAGAAGGAAAGGTTATGGGTCTATGACTAATTGAACGACTGCTAGGCTATCTGGGTCACTTAGGTTGACAAGAGTGGCCAGAGGATGAGTATGATGTAGTGAGGAACTTTGAAAGGGTACTCACTTGGCTTTTGGGAATGGTCACAAGGTAATAACTTTGCTACTGTTATACAATGAGGAAGCAAGCACATGGCAATAATCCAGTATTTCTCTCTCTCTCTCTCTCTCTCTCTCTCTCTCTCACACACACACACATATACACACACACACACACACACACACACACACACACACACACACACACTATCGTAGATTCATTGAACTGGGTGACTCAGCTCCCGACTGTGGCCCCTATTGTTCGCCCCATTTCCCCTGTCTGGATGCATTTATGGGCCTCTAGACTGTGTGTGTGCATGCATAATTATAACGGTCGCATTCATGGCAACGGTCGCAGTTGACAAGTACAACACACACACATATACTGTAACTGACACAAGCAGGAAAGAAAATTCATGTGAAAGTGGCCAGGCATGTGCTTCAGCAGCTTTCTAAACCACTTTCATTAGGTTTAGAAAAACTATATTTTCTATTCCTAAATTTAGGCTGCAAACAAAATCCCATGCCATACTTATACATCTTCCCTGATCTACACTAAAATATCTGGTCCATTTTCAAACACAGCATTGTCCTTGTCTTCATGAAGCAGGGTCATATTAAGAAAGGAAGTATTGGATATTGTTGTGAACAGGAAGGACTGTTCAAGATGAAGTTCAAGATGAAGTGAGCTATCGGGACTGCTTACCTATTCATGCCATGACATTTTTACTGTGCTCTTATAACGTTAATAAATCCAGGATTTGACCTTAATAACGTGTGCTCTGTAATCCCTCATAAACCAAGATGGAGTTTTGAGCTTTCTTTTCTCTCTGTATTTGTCTCGACGCACTCTCATTACACCCTGGATTTGGATTTTAATTAATGAAAGCTTGTGCACTGGACCAGAAGGGAAGATTTGAATTGCCGTGGGTAAAGTTGATTTGCCACTTGGCCCTGCAGACGGATCGGTGGATTAGAGACTGTGCTCTTCAACGTTTAATAGACTTTGGCTGTCTTACAAGAGCAGGGTATATTACCCCCCACATGCCCGCCTGCCCTCCCCCAGGTCTCCCAACAGATTCTCATTATGATTTATGAGTATTGATTGTCTTTTGGTTAAGAATCAACCATGAATTAAGCTTAGGCACCGTTGTCACAAGCATGACAAAGCCTCTTTAATGAGTAACGGTTTAGAAAGACCACTAGACTCGCCAGTCAGCTTTCCAAAACAGGTCCTTAGTTATGCTTTGAGGGTTTTTATTGGCCACCTTCTTGGCTGCCCAGCATGCTTAACAAAGTGATGTTGAAAAGTAAACAGCCTGGTGGACCGTTGGCTGTCTCATGGGACCCTTTTGTTAAGGGACTTTTAAACGTATTCAGTCAGCTAACTGTCCACAGCTTGGGGTCTGGAACGTAAGCCTGCCAACTGCTGCTTTGTAATTATTATTATTATTATTTTTTAAATCTTGTGTTATAAATGTGTGCCACCTGGTGGTGGTCAGTGTCTCACTATCATAGCTGGTGGTTTTTTTTGTTGTTTTTAGAAAATTTTTTGCTCTAAATGCTGTCGGAGTGCTTTCTTCTCTTCTTTTCTTACTTCTTAGATATTATTTATGTGTATCGATATTGAGATTTGGTTGAAAGGCGAAAGGTGAAAAGCCGTCTTTTTCAGGTCATTGAAAAGACATTCATGAAAAAGACGTCCTAGTCTAAATTTGTTTGCAAAGTGAACGTTGAAGAGACGTCTTTTTCAGCGACTTGATTCCAACCTAATTTCAACCATGAATTCACCATTTTATATTCATTACTTTAACATTTTCTCAGAACACATCTTGAGTAGTAAAAGCCAGATAACGTCAACAGACTTACACGCCACTCCATCACAGATCCGTGAGGAACTTCAGTCCGTGGAAACAGAGAGGGAATTTCATACTGAACAGGCCATAACTTTATAATTAATAAAATTAATTCCAAATAAATTACCCAGTGTGTCTCAGTCGCTCTCGTTTTCGATCTAATGTATGTACTTTTGCCCGCCTTTTTTCACTACCCACGTCCTTCTCCTCCTCCACGCAACTATTTTGACTTTTGAGATCTGAGTGATCAGTTAAAACAAGCCATCTGGTGTTCTGTACTGTTGTCACCCGAAATTCATATCCTGTGGTTGTGTGTGTGCATGTCTGTGATGAAGCCGCAGGAAAATACATTATAGATGTAGATATTTAAATACATTATAGATAAATATTATATTAAAGAGCAGTAACATCAAGCTATTTGTGTGGCATATTTTAGACATTTCATAACAGTCTGGTTGGTCTGTTTCATCTTTGGCATAGAGAACTCGATGTCCGTTTTTTCCTAAAAACAAGCTGAAACGTGGACTCATCTGACCACAGCAGACGTTTCCACTACCTTTCAGTCCATCTGAGATAATATATACACATACAGTATATATAGAGTGTATATATACAGTTTTAGGCACCCTGTTTTTTATTTATTGTTATGTCACCAGGAGAAGGCTGGACACAGTTGCGGTAAAAAGCTTCGTCACTTTATTCAGCACACATGTGGAAAGGACACAGGGTAAAAACAGGCGTTTAGAAGGCTTCGAGTCTTCGCGGGATATCGTGGTAAAGTTTAAACACACTCTCAAAATCGTTAGCGCTAGCAGTAAGAAAAACACACACTTAACTACAGAAAGAAAAAACGGAAAAACAGCATCCAGAAATAAACCCCGTCAACAAAATAGTGGACACTACATCAAGTGTGCTAACTAACCAGCGCTAACAGAGAATCAGACACAAGTGCACGTAAACTTATCACCGAGATGTGTAAATAGAAAGAGGGCTTGAGAGGAAGTCGGAATCCAAGGTACTTAGCTTAAAGGTCAATGCCGTGAGAATCAGTCCAGAATTCAGTTGCTCAGTAAGGTAAGATTTGGGAAACACAAACAATACTTCGCGCCCAACCAGTAACACAAAAGTCCTTAAATACAGTGCTCGTCAGATTGAGGACAGGTGTGCGGGATTAAAAGGAAAGTGATTGTGACCGTGGTAGTGTGTGGGTGTTTTTGGGTGTTGTAGTCCCTGGCGGCCATGTTTGTAGGCCGCCGAGCTTGCTGGGAAATGTAGTGTGGAGTGTGTGAGTGAGGGTTCTGGTAATTGAAGTCGCGCTTTTCGCGCGACCTAACAGAGCCCCCCCCCAAAGGCGCGGCTCCCGACGCGCCGCAAGTTTTGTCCGTTCTGGCGGACCCGGACCCCTGGGCAAGATTAGCACATCTGCCCCCCTGGAACCGAGGCTGGTGCAATTTAATGTCCCGCAGCCAGAGTCGACCGTGTCGTGACGAGGACTTGGACGAGGACTTGGACGAGGACTTGGACGAGGACTTGGACGAGGACTTATGCTCGGCCTGGATCGTGGAGTAGCCCGTGACCTGATGCTCGGCCTGGATCGTGGAGTAGCGCGTGACCTGATGCTCGGCCTGGATCGTGGAGTAGCGCGTGACCTGATGCTCGGCCTGGGTCTCGGGGTTGCGCGTGACCTGGTGCTCGGCCTGGAACTCCGAGCCGCGTGTGACCTGGTGCTCGGCCTGGAACTCCGAGCCGCGCGTGACCTGGTGCTCGGCCTGGAACTCCGAGCCGCGCGTGACCTGGTGCTGGGCCCGGATCTCCGAGCCGCGCGTGACCTGGCGCTCTGCCTGGAACCTGCTTCAGCTCCTGGATTAGAGACAGTGGAGTGAGTTGGGTTGGAGACAGAGGAGGAGACAGGGTTGGAGACAGAGGAGGAGACAGGGTTGGAGACAGAGGAGGAGATAGTGGAGTGAGTTGGGTTGGAAACAGAGGAGGAGATAGTGGAGTGAGTTGGGTTGGAGACTGAGGAGGAGACAGGGCTGGAGACTGAGGAGGAGACAGGGCTGGAGACTGAGGAGGAGACAGGGCTGGAGACTGAGGAGGAGACAGGGCTGGAGACTGAGGAGTGAGCTGGGTTATGAGTGGAGCTGGGAGTGAAAACACCCTCTGCACTGAGGAGGAGGGCTAACACCCATCCCGAAATTAAACCCATGTAGCCCTCATAAAAATCAGAAACTGGACTTGGGAAATGATTGGTAATGGGGCTTGGAACCGGATTGAGAACGGGGCTTGGAACCGGATTGAGAACAGGACTGGGAGCCGGACTGGGAACCGGACTGGGAGCAGGATTGGGAGCAGGATTGAGAACCGGATTGGGAGCAGGACTGAGAACTGGATTGGGAGCAGGACTGAGAACAGGATTGGGAACCGGAGTAGGAACCGGACTGGGAACAGGATCGAGAACCAGAGTAGGAACCGGACTGGGAACCAGGGTGAGAACTGGATTGGGAGCAGGACTGAGAACTGGATTGGAAGCAGGACTGAGAACTGGATTGGAAGCAGGAGTGAAATCTGGACATGGGCTTGGAGTGGAGGTTTCTTCTAGAACCTCTGAGACGAGCAGGCCAGGAGAGGTTTCCTCTTTATTCGCTGGCTGCTGCTCGGGGCTGGAGGTCGCCATGTTAACCTCCAGTTGCAGCTCCGCTGTGGAGACTTCCTGCTGGGTCTCCGGCTGGAGCTCGGAGCTGGAGGTCGCCAGGTTAACCTCCAGTTGCAGCTCTGCTGAGAAGACCTCCTGCTGGGTCTCCTGCTGGAGCTCGGGGCTGGAGGTCGCCATGTTAACCTCCAGTTGCAGCTCCGCTGTGGAGACTTCCTGCTGGGTCTCCGGCTGGAGCTCGGAGCTGGAGGTCGCCATGTTAACCTCCAGTTGCAGCTCCGCTGAGAAGACCTCCTGCTGGGTCTCCTGCTGGAGCTCGGGGCTGGAGGTCGCCAGGTTAACCTCCAGTTGCAGCTCTGCTGAGAAGACCTCCTGCTGGGTCTCCTGCTGGAGCTCGGGGCTGGAGGTCGCCATGTTAACCTCCAGTTGCAGCTCCGCTGTGGAGACTTCCTGCTGGGTCTCCGGCTGGAGCTCGGGGCTGGAGGTCGCCTGGTTAACCTCCAGTTGCAGCTCTGCTGAGAAGACCTCCTGTTGGGTCTCCTGCTGGAGCTCTGAGGGTGCCCGCTGGTGGAGCCGCTTATGCACCCACCAGCTGCCCTTGAAACAGTTTTGGGAGCAGAAGAAGCTGCTCCTTAATCCCTGGTTCCTGCAGGTGGGGCACTGCAGGACGGCCGGGCGGGTGCATCCCTCAGTGGAACACTCCTGGTTTTGGGGGTCTGAGGAGCAGGCCGCCACGTTAGCCCGCTTACCCCCATAATATTCCAGGAATGAGTGGTTAGGTCGGTCGCCCAGACGGTCCTTCCCCAAAAAGGTCCTGAGGTCGGGTTGGAAGTCTGGGCTTCCGAACACCTGAACCAGTAGATCCACAAAGCCCAAAACTGTTTTGAACTTCATGGATCCGCTGGCAAGGTGAAGCTCTGCCCATTGGCGAGCAGAGCCGACCAAACGAGAGAGGAGGAACCTCACCCACTGTTCCTCGTCGGGCTTGGGGTCCTCCAAACTCAGGAAATAAATCTGTGCCTGCAAACAGAAGCACTGTGGCCAGGTGGAAAAGCCATCAAACTCATCGGGGGGATAAATAAACGTCCATTGGGGAAAAAAAATTGAATTGTTTGCAGGCATTTTAAATGTGGCGTGGCGTGGCATGGCGTGGTGTGGCATGGCGCGGCGTGCCCTTACTTTCCCCGCTGCATCCATTTAGTGGCGAAGTATTCTGTTATGTCACCAGGAGAAGGCTGGACACAGTTGCGGTAAAAAGCTTCGTCACTTTATTCAGCACACATGTGGAAAGGACACAGGGTAAAAAACAGGCGTTTAGAAGGCTTCGAGTCTTCGCGGGATATCGTGGTAAAGTTTAAACACACTCTCAAAATCGTTAGCGCTAGCAGTAAGAAAAACACACACTTAACTACAGAAAGAAAAAACGGAAAAACAGCATCCAGAAATAAACCCCGTCAACAAAATAGTGGACACTACATCAAGTGTGCTAACTAACCAGCGCTAACAGAGAATCAGACACAAGTGCACGTAAACTTATCACCGAGATGTGTAAATAGAAAGAGGGCTTGAGAGGAAGTCGGAATCCAAGGTACTTAGCTTAAAGGTCAATGCCGTGAGAATCAGTCCAGAATTCAATTGCTCAGTAAGGTAAGATTTGGGAAACACAAACAATACTTCGCGTCCAACCAGTAACACAAAAGTCCTTAAATACAGTGCTCGTCAGATTGAGGACAGGTGTGCGGGATTAAAAGGAAAGTGATTGTGACCGTGGTAGTGTGTGGGTGTTTTTGGGTGTTGTAGTCCCTGGCGGCCATGTTTGTAGGCCGCCGAGCTTGCTGGGAAATGTAGTGTGGAGTGTGTGAGTGAGGGTTCTGGTAATTGAAGTCGCGCTTTTCGCACGACCTAACATTTATGACTTCTACATTATCAAGTCAGTACAAAATCATTTTAGATTCCCAAACATTAGTTTTCTAGCACAAAATTAAATGTTACAGAAAAATGTTTGTATGTCATTAAAGAAAGCAGCTTATTACATAAGAAGGCACTTTTCAGACAAAAAACACAATGAAGGCTGCTGGGTTTTGCTGCAAAAATAAGAAGCGAGTGCGAAAGTCAAAGTCTCCAGAAGGACTGTGGCTGGTTCTGCAAGATGCTCAATAAAACTTACCAGATCATTTCCTTATAAAACTGCACTGATTGTACCGGAGACTACTATTTTTCTTTTTCTTTTTCTGTCACACCAAATATTGACTTACTACTGTTTACTGCGCTTTACGGTTTTCTTTTTAAATGTAGAACCATTTCATTTCATTATTTTGAAGGCATCTTTGCTCTACAGCATTTCTTTACATGCGCCTAAAACTTTTGCACAGTGCTGTATAAAAGCAAATAATCTGATGTGGATCCCTAAAAAACCCCCTTATATTGATGTATTTTTTATCTTTGAAAGCCAAGGGGCTTAACCATGTCAAATTATAGCAACTGTCCCTTGGTCATGATGTTGTTTTTTCACAGCACCAGCATTCCTTATTCAATATATTTCAGTATGAAGTGACCATGCCAGGTTACGGCGTGGTCAAAGCATTTAAATCAGTCATACATCATACATAGTCAATCATAAGATCATTTAAACAATGGACGGGCCAAACATGATGATAATTTGCTTGGTGAAAAACAAAGAATGCAACAAAAGAAAAGAGGAAAGTGTGGGTAGTGTTTTTTTTTTTGTTTGTTTTTAATTTAAACTTTTAAATTGCTGATAATTTATCCATTGCTGATCATGTATCCATATTTCACATGCAGCTAATGTCTTGAGGATAATTTAAGCGTAAAACATTTCATTGAATGAGGAGAAACACTATTTTTGCAGGTTCAGTTCAATTTTATTTATATGGTGCTTTTATAACAATGGATATTGTCAGAAATACAGATATACATTTTTAATGTATCCCTAATGAGCAAGCCAGAGATGACTGTGTCAAGGAAAAACTCCATGAGACATGAGGACAAAACCAGACTCAAATGGGAACCCATCCTCATCTGGGTCACAATGGATAGTGCAATAAATCATTAATCTTCTATAACTGTATATTGTAGAGTCAAGAAGTTCTAAATGTGTTGAAAGGAACTTCAGAGCATCAGAGTCATTTCTGAATTCATTTGCATTTTAACTTCATGTCTATCATATCCAAGTGAAGTTATTGACTGTTCAATGATTGAGACTTGAGTGCAAACTGTTTTTGGCCAGTGCAGTCCTTAGGCTATCCAAGGAAGAACATCCATAGCCATCTTTTGGTTGTCCGTGTTGTACCATCTACAGCAATTTGATGGTGATCTTTAGGATATCTATGCTGCCCATCCTCAGCAGAAGCGAGTGATTTTCAGGTTAAGGAGGCTCCAGCCAGAAAGATCCACTTCAAATGGTCCTCTTCAAATGAGATCTTTAATGGCAACAGCTGTTAGTGGGGTTTAAGATTGTCGCTGGCTGTATTTGTTGGATATTTATGTTCTATGTTTAACATGTGCAGAATGACTTTGTGCTTTGGTCCAGTCCACTCGCTCCTTTTAGAAGCTATATTTTTCTCCATTCATTCGTTCTACATATCCCAGATATGTCCTTTGATAGCCATCTTCTGCTCCACTCATCCTTTTCAGTTCACTTTCTCCCATAAAGAATTATCCTTTCCACAGGCAGCTAATCTCGTAAGGGTAAATTGAACATAAAATGTTTCATGCAATGAGGTGAAACACTACTTTTGCAGGTCCTCTTCAATTGAGAACTTTAATGGCAGCAGTGATTTTGCTGAGCATTTTAGGATTGTCACTGGCTCAATTTGTACTTTTTTCCCCCCGTATCTGCACTGTGCAGAAACATTTTGTGTGTGTGTGTGTGTTTTTTTTCCCGAAGAACATTTGAGTTTTGTGTTGTCTCATCTGAAGAGCCCTCTGAACCTCCGTATTGATTCATCCTTTCAGCTCCAGCTTGCATTTCCTTTTGCTGTCTTCTCTGCTTGCAAGGCTGGAACATTTTGATTGCTGTTTGCCCAGATGGGTAGAGTTTAGCAGGCACAGGATGTTGGTTGTCTGTGCTATTTGTACTGTAGGTGCTGTGATAGACTTGCATCCCATCCAGGGTGTATCCCTGCCTTGCATCCTGTGTTAGGATCTGGATCCCCCGCGTCCATGACCAGCATAAAGCGGTTACTGAAGATGAATGAATGAATAAATGATGCGTTTCTCCATTTTAATACGTTAGAAAGCAGCACCTACAAATAGAACAGACAACTGCAGCTGCACTTTTCATTTGTACTTTCTTTTGAAAAGGTTATTTTGCGATTATGTCTGTGTCTTTAGCCATGTATGGAGCAGCCTGTTAATGGTGGAAATAGGGATTAAGGAGATTCTTAAACCCCCCTGTTGTGAGTGACTGCTGAAGCCTTTAAAGCTCTGGCTGCTCTTTCAGAGGCTTTAGAGTCAGACGGGGACTCATTGCTGCACTCCAAAAATCTTCTTATACCACATCCCACATGCTCTCTTTTTTACATTTGCTCTTTTTCTCTCTCGTGTATATATACCTTAACATTTACACCATTTCTACAAGGTTTTTCTTGGCACCGTACCTCCGATTTTGTGTCAATAAGTCTTAAATTATGTAAATGTCAGCACAATGTACTGCAGATGTGCTTATTAAAATGAATAATTGTGTCCCACGTTATTCTGCCTTGTACTATTAGTTTGATACCCTTTCATTCCCTATCCAACCATTTTAATATGTAAAATGAACCCCACAGAGCAAATAATTTGATTGATAAATTGGATTATAAATTGCATTTATAAAAAAGTTTATCAGACTGTTATTAATTTATTCTACAAGTTAAGTTTTGTTTGATCGTATAGGAATTTAATTAAGCTTGGCTTTAATCAGTTTGCTCTGTTCCAATTTAGGTGTCTACATGAATATTTTTCACTTATCTCTTGGAATATTAATGGATTTTTAGGTCACATGCAGCGACTGCCCTTTCTTCCTAGTTTTCCCCATAACAAAGAAAGAAAGGAAGACAGAATATGAGATCTATCCTGTCTTCTTTCCTTTCTTTGTCACACTTTATGCTTCTGTTGAGAGATTGCAGATTAGTGTGTATTTAGTTCAGCTGCTTACAAATGTGTAATTCAGCTTCCTTTTCCCTCTTTATCTATGTGCTTTTGTTCTCCAAATTCCTAATCCACTTCTTGAATCCTCTGCTTGAATGTCCCTAGTGGTGGCACATTCCCAAAGTCAGCTGTTAAATCACTATGCGAAAGTGATCTAGAAAAGATAGGGAGACAGTGTTAAGACAAGAGAAGAGAAGAGAAGCCATAACACAATAAAATAGAGCACACAAATCAGTGACGTAGAGTAACTGTACCCAGAAGTAACATATATTAGGGGAAAAAAGCAGTGGAATCAGAAGAGAGCCTTGTGGAACGCCAAATTTATTTTCATCAGCATAGGCATGGTATGAAAACCCATGTGAGGATAACCTCGCTCAGAAAGCAGGTATGGAGGTAGAATACAAGAGGATCGTGCACTGAGCCTTGTGGGACACCAGTCTGCGTGAAGCACATGTGGATTGCTTGAAGTTCCTCAGCATCAGGATTGCTGATAGATTGTTCTGCAGAATTGTTCTGGATCTTGGACTTATTTGATTGACTAGAATGACTCTCAGTGTGTTTGCATACCTTCATTGTGTAAGGGTCCCGATGCGGCAAAACAGTTTTGTTTCAGCACACATCTTCCCTCTCCCTCTCCCTCTTTCTGAATGTTCTCCTCTAACTGTTGAGAGTGCTGATCTTTCATAGGCAATTTTCTTTACCATGAATTGCTGATAATTTCTGATTTTAAATGCTAAAAACTAGTTTATAGTGTGGCATGAAAGATGTGGTTGGCTGGCTTGGTGTGTCTCTGAGAAAGCATGTGTTAGCCTAGGGTGAAGGCTAACACATGCTTTTTCCGAAGCATGTCAAGCCTGACAGCCACATCTTTTCGAGCTGCTGGTTATGCACTATCTACCTTCTTCTGCATACATGACTCCATGATTGGCTAGTGTGGCTGTGAGTGAAGGTAATCACAACGTAATAAATCAAAACAGCAAAGCCGAACCTTTTAAACCCTTTAAACCCACCAACTCACCAGAGTGTGTGAATAATATCACAAGGGCCCAAACTCCCTCTTTGGTTGGACCTTGGATATTGGTTCATCAAAACGACAGCTTGGATCCTCTTCTTCAGTTGCAAGTCTCGAGTTGGATTCGGTCTTTTGTAGCACCTTGGCTGACTCACCAATGATTAGATTTTGGCGTATAAAATACAAAGTACTTCTATAAATAGACAAACAGACAGACAAACAGCACTGAGGCTGGAGTAGCTTTTTTATTGACCAAAGAGAGATAAACTGTGAAGCTCGCAGCGCCCTACACATGATGTGTGTGGCTGCAGCGTGCATTTATTTGCATTTGACCTTGACTTAATCAGAACATGCTCACAGATACCTGGGCACCAGTAAGCCAGTAAAATATAAACAAGTAGCAGCACATCTAGCAAAGGTCACAGCATCTCAAAAACATATGCATACAAAAATGGATCCAGATTCACCAATTCTAATAGTACACAAGTAGTAACAGGACATCAGCAGGTGTCTGGTATAACATGGTGAGAATTCCTTTGTATGAGCAGCTTGTTTACCAATACGATTTTAAGTGTTATTTATGTAGCCTAAAGCATTCTTGAATACAGAGCTTCCAAATTGATGTTTCAATCTTTACAGCTCCCAGCAAGTGAGACCTGCTTCTTTTTTTTTGCGACTAATGTTAACAAGAATGCGGTGCAGCCCCTAGCTACAAGATCTTGTTTTTGGGTAGGCCAGGTGTCCAAATGGGTAAGCCCAGGTCCACCCAGAAAAGTGATGTTGTACCTAGGTGCTTCAGCATTATGTAACTGCATTGAGTGATATTGCTCAGAAACGTCACTACATTTCTACATGTGTGGTCATGTAGCAGGCTAGTTCAATAAAGAGTATAGCTTCCCTGGACTGGATGCCCCACAGTACCTTTTACCCCTGCCACTCATTCACTGTAATCAGACGATATAATAACCTGAAATGTATCTGAGTTTCTGGTAAGACTGGGACGAGCCATCAGAGTGGAGATTGGACTTATCCGAGAGTTGAAGATCAGAACTGCAGTTCGTCAAGGAATGCGTTTTGCAACACTAAAACAAAGTCAGCAAAATTATTAACTGTAATATAAACGCTTAACAAAATGATGGCTGTGCACTGTACACATTTTCACTCACAGGTATTACATTTTATTAATATTTTTTTAATTATGTTGATAGGTTTTCCTTTTTATTAGAGTTTTTATTAGAAATCTGAAGGCTTTTGCTGTAGGGTTGTGTGTGATTGAAATGATTTAATAAAAATCTGATGAGTATGTTTTGAATAAAACTGTTTTAAAAGTCACCAGGACTAAAGATGAATCCAACAGACCATTATCATGGTTCTCCTAATACTTTTAAAAGAAATCTTAGCTAAAAAAAATTAGTGCGATTTGTCTGTTTCTTCTGAAACAGTGTTTTGTTGTTAATTTCATTTGTTGTTAATTTCATCGGTTAATTTATCGTCATAAGCCTACATATCCTATAGGAGACGTTACGTTGGAATCGATAGGCCTGCAAACGTTAACACATAAGGCGTAGCTAGTAAGAGTTGGTAAAAGGAGTCCTAGGAGATTAAAATTCTAGTTGGCTTCCTGAAATGTCAAAAGCACATTTAAAACACAGCAGTAAAAATCTGTAATTTCATCAGCCTGGCAAAAGAACAAACCTCCTGAGTGGCTTTTCAACTTGTCAGCCATATTCTCCAGTCAGATGAATATTTTCAAATTTGAGTGACTTTTTTTTTTTTTTTAGGACTTGAGTTTGGAATTACTACAAAATGAGGAATTTGCTCCGTGTACTCCGGTTTCCTCCGGAGTCCAAAGACGTGTAGACGTGTGGCATTTTCAGTTTGTCCGTAGTGTGTGAATGGGTGTGTGTGTGTGTGCGATAGTGCCCTGTGATGGGTTGGCACTCCATCCATGGTGTCCCCTGGGATAGACTCCGGGCTCCCTGCAACCCTGCGTAGGATAAGCGATACAGAAAATGGTTGGATGGATGGATGGACTACTACAAAATGGACATCACCATTTAACCAAAGGACTCTGCACTGTATTTTATAACCAGTTCGTATTGCCTGGCACATTTCCTCATCTGCCCTGCGAAACCAGTGTGTTGCTTTTTGCTGTAAACTGGAAGCGGAAACTCCGAGAGCTTAATTTTGAAAGATTTTGTAAGAGATTCAATAGAATGGAAGAAAACACAATGGCAAAGAGTAATTCTTTCTCTTAATATACATCAGCATGGTGCTGCCCTTCAAATACGAAGTGATCTAACTATAGCTAGGGGGAAAGTCATGAATAAACGCTAGACAAATTCCAGAAACAATGGGACACCTTTCTGTGAGTCTGTGATGGACAGAAGCTTACAGAAAGTAAGAGAGCAAAGAAGGAAAATAAACTGACATACATAGATTATTCAAGGCCGATTTAACACATGAGCTGGTGCATTTACGCCCGGGCCAGCTGCCAGGCTGCTAACCAATGCTTATAAAAGTAAAGAAAAAAAAAAAAAGTTGATTTCAAAACACCAATGAAAATGCTTCCACTGCAGTTTCTTTTAAAAAGTAGATGGAAAAGCAAAGCTTAGCGATGCATAGCTGCACATCTTAAGACTTAAAAGTCTCGATGCTGTCTCTCCCTCTCTCTTCCTTCTTTCTGATATGACTGCTAATCTTTTTCACTGTGGCGTGCTGGAAATTCACACTAAGCGGAATATTTTTGCACTTGAACCTGGTTTAAACCTGTCAAAAGGCAGCACTTTTAGCAAGTAGCGATGAAGGCTGAATTGCATCCTTATACGTTATTCTGTATGCATGCAAAAACTTTCAAGTTTGATCAAGACAGCATGTGTTACGACACGTGGTGTGTAGTGGGACGAGGGAGTCAGGATGCATGCGCAGGGGAAACGTCAGTTTATTAGGAACAGGACGTTCAAAAGTAAAGGGACACACAAAACACCGTCAAACATAATCCATCCACAAAAACGGTAACGATAATCCAAAATGAGAGTTTACTTAGCCGAAGAGGCAGTAATCCAAAAAGGTAGTGATCCAAAAAATACGGAAAAATACGCGAGGCAAGGAGGTGGTTTGGGAACCACGGACGAAAAGCTATGAAACAAAACACTCGCGAGGAGGTGGTTTGGGAACCACGGACAAAGAGATACGGATATATCCAAGTTAAGTTTAAACTAATACTCCGCGCCGAAGCGGAAACGGAGCGGCGTATTTAAACATACAGAATCACATGCACAATCAATGACACCTGAAACCGATGATTACACAGAACGAATGAGACGAACATGAACCAATAAGAAATAAGGAGGCGGAGACATGACACGAACCAAAACATAAGCACATGGCAGAGGTAAACAAAACGAGAGTTCATGAACGACAGTCCAGAGGGTTTTTATCAATAGCACTGGAATGCGCTCAGTGGAATGTGGAAGTATGCTACTCGCTAGCTTCGTAGCGAGAGAGAGGGAGAGGGAACCTAACAGCATGAATCTTTTTGGGCAAGTGTAGCATATTTCAAGTACACACTGGGCTTTTTAAAAAAAAATATATATATATTTATTTATTTTTTCCCCAATAACCACAGACTGCTGCAATTTCTCTACAGGCAAAATTGTATATAACCAGTCAGGCTGGCTTTTCTCCAACATATCCAAAATAAAACATACTCTAGCTGAGAAACTAGTGCATGCTTTCATAACCTCTGCTGCACTATTGCATTGTGTTGCTGGCTGGCTGCCCTACTGCTACTTTAAGTTCAGCAGCCTGTGTCCTTACCAGGAAAAGAAAGTCAGAGCACATTACCCCAGTCTTACTCAAGCTGCTGTATGAAGTCCCACACTGACAATAAAGTTCTGCCTATAACAAAAACTTTACTTAGTGGTGGCAAACCTACTGTTACAACAGCTGTATATAAAGACAACATGACTTTATTTACTCCCATTGTGCAATTAAAGCCTTTTTAGTCTAATTGAAAAATCACATCTCGCAAAAAATTGGCGTCTGAGATACGGTCATTCGGACAGTGCACCGACGGCTTCAAAGCAGTAGTGCGCATGTTGAGAGCTATTATTATCCAAGTGCAACTTAAGATGCTATCTCAAAGTATTAAGTACAGCATTATTAATGAATTAGGAAACATAAACAAGGAAAACATAAAATGATGAACAGAAAGCAGCAACAGAAACAATGGCAAAATGAGACAGACGAAAGAGAACATGTGCAGTGCAAAACGTGACTTATATACAAGTGCTCATTGACCCCAAACGTGAATCAGGTGCAGACAGTCATGTGACGTGATCAGGCGAGGTGGGAATCGTAGTCTCTAGTCCTTTTCCGGTATTTACATGACACACACGTGCTCTCTTGCGCTCTCTCTCTCTCTCCAATAACTGCAAATCAATGGCTTCGCGTCGTGGCCACATTGCCACCTCGGGTGCACATTATTCTTCTAATAATTCAAAGGCCGTCGTCAATTATTCCTTAATTAAAATCGAATTAAAATTGTCTGTCATTTTGTTTGTTGTTAAATGTGCGTGCTGTGGTGGCTAACTTTTCCGTTAGTTCAGTTAACTCAGGCGAAGTGATATGGAACTGTAATGCGATCAGGACCTGCCTGGAACTACTTTAGCTGTACATTAACTGAAGAAAAAAGAAAAAAAAAACATTTGCACACCTTCGAACATCTGTCAGCCAATCAGAATCAAGTATTAAACAGCGCTGTGGTATAACAGCACAACTACAGTCAATAGTAAATTCATATTAAATTTGGCTAGTGTAATCTGCCATGGTACAGTATAAGTACGTATGCCTTAACTGAGCTAGATTAGACATCAAATTGAGCCACATTCCAGGAAAAAAAAAAAAAAAACAGCAAAGAATTCCCCACTGAAGCTCTGTTTACAACAGTTACCCAAAGAAACCAAAGATATGGCTTTGCTACTGAACTGTCAGTAAGGAAAAATATCAAGATCAACTGAACTTGTAAAAAAAACGGCAGGACACTATTCCCAAAAATAATTTGCGGAGATGTAACTTAAAATGTAATGGGCGGGGATAAAATTATATTGCAGCCAACCATTAGAGGGCCTCTGAGACATTTTGGCTTCACTGTTGAATCTCTGTTACGATGTCCACACATATGTATATGCAGTATATAGTTATTGTACGAGCATCACTCGTAGCTCAGGGAGATGTTTCACGTAATCCAGCCCTAAACTGTGGAGGAGTGTTCAAGACACGCTTGCTTAACCCGGCCTATTCATAGACGCTGGGTATTTTGTTTTGTTATTTATTATTATTATTATTATTTTTTTTATTAATAGTTATCTGACTGTAGATTTTATTATTTTACTTTAATTATAAACAATGCATCTAAGCTTATCATCTTTTCTGTGCAAAAGACTTTGACATTTTGGATTTTAACATCAATGGGGTATATAAATGATGATAATTATAAATAACTACAGTTATTAAATCGCACCCCATCCCATGATGCTTAACTTTTGATGGATCTCGCTGATACTTGTCTCAAACTTGAGCTAACGACTTATTTTTATTGTTTTTAATTAGTCTGATCTCTTTCTGAACTTTTAATGAAGGGAATTAGAACATCATTATAAGGAAAAAAAGTCATACATTTCTGTTGTGGCATACGTACAGTGTAATTATGTTGTGATTATGAATTCAGTTTTATTTCATTTTTTGTCTGATATGATGTTTCTATTCTGAGTCTAGATTCAGGTTACAGATGTTACAGCGTATTTAGATATTCCATCACAAAATAACAATGCAACATCCCTCACAAGTCATATCAAGAAAGGAGCTCCTCTCCTTTCTTCTCCTCTAATATCCCATTAGAAGAAGAGCCGAAGGAGTGATGAATCTATGCCTGCGTAGGTACGGCTGGGCTATATGACCACAGACAACAAATCTTTTTTGATTTTTTTTTTTTTTTCCAAACAGTGTTTAATCTTGGCCAATTCCAGTGAATTTTCTTCTATCATATGACAGCTACCAACTCAGGAGGGTGAAGGCTATCACGTTCAGTGGCAGATATGTTTTAGGGAGTAGTAAATACGTTATGAGTGTAAGAGACTGAACGAAAACATTGTGAAATCTTGTTGTGTTTGAGGCTGTAATGTCAAACAGACCCCTGTACCACAGCTGATTAGGTTTAGTTTCATTCTGTTTTCCAGCTTCCACCTTCTGTTTGTCTGCAATAAGTTTTTTGTTTCTTGCTGGTTTCTTATGATGTCTTGTTCTTGTTCACTTTGCACTCTTGCCTCATCCTTCAGTTGACATGTTAAATTGTAGATTCGTTACGTGTGTGAAAATCATCCATCCATAATAATCCGTTTAGATTTATTCAGAGTTGACCTTTTTCTGCAGCCAGCTCTCTCGTGACTGCACGCACAGGTTTTCCAAAATTAATCTACAATACAGTGATACGACAAGCTCACTGACTGTTTTTAATAGCTTAAAATAAGTAGTAAAGTGTCAATGCTAAACACACATGGACCTGTTAATTGTGATCAACATGGGAAGAACAATTTATAAAAAAGTATATATATATATATATATATATAGAATTTAATGGCCAAATTGAACAATAACAACTTGTAATATTAACAAAAAACATCATTATGGGCATTGTGCTTCTCAATGTGAATATTTACAGGTGCATGATATCTATGTATTTTGATATCTAATACAAGATCACTGAAAGTGTTATTTTTCCCCCCATTATCTTGGATTAAAAAAAAAAAAAACTATTATAACAATGCAAATAAAATACTGTTATATCAGCCAGAATGAACTTCATTGTTGCTGTGACATAATGCTGATTTGGTCTAATGATGTGCCACCCCATTGGGATATGAAATTATATACAGTATATCATAATTAGTATACAGTATGTCACAAATTTGCTTTTTAAAATGTAAGAGAAAAATACCATTCACAAAGGTATGTATACCATAAGAATGCATACCTTTCTGTGAATCAGTGTTGAATCAGTGTTGGCGTACCTTAAAATAAGGTATACCGTCCAGCCCTGAGTGTCAGAGGGACGAAAGGAGTGAAATTTCTGCTTTCTGAAAAGTGTATTCATCTCCTCCAGGAGACTGAGCTCTTGGCTCATGGCTCGTCAGCATTATCTATTTCTGGCCACTTGATGGAAGGAAGTGTGGATTCTGCAATGTTCATGATATTTTTTTGTATTTAAAATAAACCTCAATTAAGTATATTATACTGATAAAAGATGGATGAGCAGAAGTATTGTGTTAGCTGTATCTGTGAATCATAAGCAGGGCCATCTCAGGGCTAAGGGAATAAGGCTTGTGTGTGGTATGCGCATACAAATACGCTATAGGACATAACCAGTGTCTGAATGACATTAGCTGATAATAAAGGACACACCTGAAAACTACACTTTTTTTTTTTTTTGTTTTGCTCTTTTTCAGCTAAATCAGTGTTCAGACCAAACATGAGTAAAATCATTTGTCGGATTTGGCACCAGAATCACACCATCTGCAACAGCATGAAAACATCCCAGTGTACCAAAGCTCTCTTTTCCCATGAACCCCCAGACCTATTATTATCTAAGAGAACATTTTTTAACAAAATATTGAGACTGTGTCTGAATTCCAAACATTTGAGAGGCTATCCTACTGTACAGCTAGTGCAGCTATAGCTTTCATTATTCTAGTACTGATAAAGAACCTGCCCCTCTATTAATCAGACCAGTGCCTTGTTTCTATTTTCCGCGTGCGAGCGCTTTGAAAATGACAGCTAACATCGTTCATCCACCCAAACATACTTTAAGTCAAACGGTCAGTGATGCGTTGATACAGGAATATTTAACTTATCTTATTCTTTCACTACATGGCTAACAGCTTTTGTTTAAGGACACACGCAAAAGTAAAACTAACTAAACAACTTAGCAACTTTGCCGCTACATTTGACTTTCAGGATTACTTTAGGCAGTCCCTACTGGATTTAGCGATTTTGCGCTCGCAGAAATTAACGCACAATCAAGGAAACTCCGCGGTATTCGGAGGAGCTTGCAATTTTTCAAAGTTACCGCAGATTTTCCGCAGATTTCGGCCAAGACGCGTCACGTGACATCATCTCAATGCGCCATGTGATGTCATCACAACGCGCGTTCAGCTAAAGCCCGCTTCGATTCATGTGTGTTGAACATGAGTACAGCTGAAAGGTCTCATTTACCAGCAAACATCCCTGCGAAAGACCGTGCAAAACTATTTCGTGCGATCGCAGTTCCGCCAATTAAAGTAGTTTTCCACAAAAACAGCAAAATCAATCACAATAAAATCAAACCCTATGTGAAATGTTAATGCTGAGCAAATGGATGTATTTTGCAAAACAAAATGTTCCATCTGTAACAATTTTTTTGCGTCTATTTCCAGAGTACAGTGTTTGGCAAATATGTAAATATTTTGGGGTGCCGTGTCTTCTTTCTATAAGAAATAAATGATCCTCTATCAACATTGAAGCAAAGCTAGCTGGTTTAACAGCAATTTGATAAATAGAAGACAACTTGCAGTTAAAGGTTAAAATCTAATTTAGCAGTGACCTCAGTCCTGATAGGTGAGTTTTGTTTTTTTTTTTGTTTCAATTACCTTGCCCTGGTAATAGAGAGCAGAAAAGGGTTTTACAAGCTGTTGCAATTTGTTTCTGTGTTCGTGTTTTTTGACAGGTTAGGCTGTTATTTTAATTGACTCAATGGCCTATTTTTCATTCATTTGCCCCACACAGACACAGTTATAGTTTATGGTCGATTGGCTGGGTAGCCCATCAACCAGATTCCCTCACACAATATTTGACTTTATTGCTGTCATTTATCTTCATTGTATCAAGAATAACCTGCAGATCTAGGTTTGCTCTCTACTTCCCCTCTGAAAGTATTAGAATTGCATATTTATTTATTTTTTTGCTATACACTGAAGACATTTGGGTTTGAGATCAAAAGATTAGACAATATATCAGAATTTTCCGCCTTCATTTTCTGATATTTACATCTAGACGTGTTAAACAACTTAAAACATGGCACCTTTGGTGACAGACCACAAAATTTTATGTGAGCAAAAGTAATGGAACAGATAGTCTTAAAGTAAATTAACATAAATAACACTTAATATTTTGTTGCATATCCCTTGCTTGCAATCACTGCACCAAGCCTGCCACCCACTGACATCACCAAACTGTTGCATTTTTCTTTTGTGTTGCTTTTCCAGGCTTTTACTGTAGCCTCTTTCAGTTGTTATTTGTTTTGGGGCGTTTCTCCCTGCAGTCTCCTCTTCAGGAGGTGAAATGCTGCTCAGTTGGGTTAAGGTCTGGTGATTGACTTGGCCTGTCTACAACCTTCCACTTTTTACTCCTAATGAAGTGCTTTGTTGAGTTGGCAGTGTGTTTTAGCTCAGTGTCGTGCTGCATGATGAAGTTCCTCCCAAATAGATTAGATTTCTCTATAAATTGGAAAACAGATTGTTTCTGTGGACTTCTGAATTCATTCTGCGGCTGCCGTCATGAGTTACATCATCAATAAAGATTAGCGAGCCTGTTCCAGAAGCAGCCATGCAAGCCCAAGCCATGACGCTACCTCCACCATGTTTCACAGATGAGCTTGTATGTTTTGGATTATGAGCAGATCCATTCTTTCTCCACACTTTGGCCTTTCCATCACTTTGGTAGAGTTTAATCTTGGTTCCAGAGCTTTTGTGGCTCATCTCTGTATTTCTTTGCGAATTCCAATCTGGCTTTCTGATTCTTACTGCTGATAAGTGGTTTGCATCTTGTGGTTTGGCCTCTATATTTCTGCACTTGAAGTCCTCTTCGAATGGTGGATTGTGATACCTTTACCCCTGCCCTGTGAAGCTTGTTGGTGATGTCACTAACTGTTGTTCTTGGGTTTTTCTTCACAGCTCTCACAATGTTTCTATGATCAACTGCTCTTGCTTTCCTTGGCCAGCCTGTCCCATGTCTGTTTGTTGTACACCGGAGGTTTCTTTTTTATTCAGCACATTCCAAACTGTTGTATTGTCTATGTTCAATGCTTGTGCTTTTCTCCCATAGACAGCTCTCTGGTCTTCATGTTGGTTTATCCTTTTTAACAAGGAATGCAGTCTTCACAGGCGACTGTATGTTTTAGTTATATGATGTTTATATCAGAATCTTTATGTTGACGATAATTACATCAAATTTTGGTTGTTGGTCTACAATATACATTGTAGTGGCCCATCTACGTGTAACATTGGAGACTCAGAAGCAGAGTAAGCATCCATTTGCAAGAGGTTTAATAAGCATTGCAGCTATCAAAATATCCACAGTGATAAGGCAGGAAGGGGTCAAAACACAAATAATCATATTCAACAATACTAATTTAAAGACTGGTATAATAAACAGAGCAAGGATACAAAGCAAATAAAGACATTAACAAGACTTAAACTGCACAGGGATTGGCAAGACTTCGCAATGAATGAATGTTCATGAGCTGCTTAAATAGTCTAAAAGCAAGGCAGTAAATGGAGTCGTGCTAGTAGTCTGGTGAGTGCAACCTCTAGTGGCAGGGAGGGGAAATGTATTGAGTCCATTTACACTAGGCCTATCTTTCAGAATATGTCAAGGTTTGTAAACACATTTTGTGAATAATTTTCTAGTGCCCTGCTACATCTTTAGCCATGTGAAGCATAACACACAGGCCTAATAAGAGGCATAATGTCACATAAATTTTTCAGTCTGATAATGTACCATGGAGGATTGGTATAATTCAAACACTGCATTATCAGTATAATACCAGTGCTCAGAATTAAGTGTAATCTGTGACTTTATCCTGATCCCACACAAAATTATCACTAGTAACACATATTTTCTAGTTTCTACAAAATACAAGCGCATGGTACTGATGGTGTTTGCCTGTCCTCTTGGCCATTTTGGTGTAATTTTTTGTAATGGGAAGCCACCATTTTGGTGCATTAACGCAGACAGAGGCATAATAACCTTGTGTTCTGTATTTTCTAGAAAACAGAAGCACACACTCATTAATGGAATTTATGTGTCTGCTCATTGATATTTACATTTTGGTACCATTTCTTTTGACTTGTTTGCAGCTGCAAACGGTATCAGGTGATTTCTCAGAGGTCAGAGAGTATATCATTTAGCGCTTGATCCATCACTTTTTAGAAGCTATTGTGACCTTGGTAAATATTATGTAAATTATTTGCATTTTGTTAAAAACATGAATTAACAAGATACACATCTTAATTTGCATACTTTATTCTATTTATTCTCTTGTTTTTCCCAATTAAAAGTTCCCTATCTCCAAAATCACAGATAAACAGAGTTTTACAAGGTTCTGTCTGCCAGCCAATCATCATTTAGGATAAACACTGGATAAACACAACATAAGCAGCCTTGGTCAATGAAAATTCACTCTCTATTTACACCCTGACAGAACAGAACAGACCTGAAGTCTCAGTATGGCAAGCAAGAGGAGAAAGTAAATTTTATCTGTAGATGTTCTACATACTCCATGAGAATAATAAAAGTGTACAAAACGCATACAGTACAGGTCTACTGTATTCACTGGTATTACAATGTATAAACATTAGAAAGTTGTCAGAGCAGTGGAAATAATATTGTGCCTAACCATTAAACATTACTCATATTACCTAGATACATGCAATGTGCTTTATAAGTGGAAATTTCCACCATTAGAGGGACTGAAGGTCTAGCAGACTTGTACGACATGTTTGTGTGGTTGCACAGAAAATATCCTGTCATAATTTTTTTTTTAACTGTGAAATATCTTGTATTTTAGATCTTAGAGAATGCATTGGGAAAAAGAATAACTTATTGAAAAGCATATACAGTATGAACATAATATGGTCTTAATAGGCCCAAAATGTCTTTCTCTACTGAGTTATACCATTTTTTATATATTTAATGAGAGAAGGTGATACTAAGAAACAGATCTCTAGAAGCTTATAAAAGCAACCAGTATTTAAACGTACAGAATAATAAAGTTCTCTCTGCATTTGGCCAGTGTTCAAAAATCTAATTTATAAATGTCTCAGAATTTCCATAATGCACATCTGAAGCAGCCTTAAAGTGTAGATATTGCTGTGCTGTAAATGTAAATTTCAGTACTTTAACGTTTTGCTTGCTGGAACATGAAAAGCTGAAGTACCATATCTAAAAAGAGCTCTTCACCCAGATACAACCTTATAATACTAAGATCATGCTGTTATTCCAGTTACTGTATATGCTGTCAAAGAAAGTTTCCTCCTGAGTCTAATTAACTTCTAAATGAACACCTGTACTGTTTTGCAGATGAGATGTCAAGACGTCTGCCACGTGCTTTTCTTTTTATACCCACCTTATTGCCATATGCCTCCCCCATATGCAATCTTGTTTCCTGACTAGTGGAATCTTTGCCTGCTTAAAGCACATATGCAAATGTCACACATCTGATGAGAAAAAAGCTGAGCAGGCATTAGAAATCTGAGCAGGCAAATAACTGTATGAAGTAGCAACAGCTTGGGTTTTACATTGATTAATTCTCTAACATATAAAAAGCATAATTCATGATTTTCAGGTTAAATGTAGTACTTGTTATGACACACAGTCTGGCAAATCACAGAAGACACATACACATCTGATGCATGTAGCATTTTTTTAGTTATAATAGATTTAATAGAGTTATAGTTGAGTGAATAGTTTAGTAGGTTGGATTTGTGTTGCATGTTTAAGTGTACTTGGGAGGCAGCACTCACCAAATCAGTTGTCGCTTATTTTCAAGCTATGGAGAGTAAGAAGGAGAGATGGTGAAGTCACACATGGGAAGCTGGATGACATAACTGTGTGTTGAGAAAAAAGGAGGAGGGTAGAAAATGGAAAGGAGACAAGGTTAGACAGAGGGAGTAACAGTTAAGCTTCATAAGACAGATGGGGATCTTAATCACTATATCTGCCACTAAGACAGAGAAAAAGGTCAGCAGGAGTTGGACCAGAGCCTGTGGGTGTTAGTGTGTGTGCCCAATTACTGTCCTGGCAGACATTAGAAATTTAATAACTGTGCCAATGTGATTAATGAGCGAGGACTGTAGCTGTCATCGCTGTACCCGTTCCACCTTTTTTTTTTTTTAAACCAAAGTACCCACACAGCACCCTGTAGTCCAGCAATTTTACAGCCAGCTCTGTATAACATCAGAACTCGGGAAGCAGGCGTTTATCAAGTAATTTTTTTTTTTAACATGTCCATCTTTGCATTAGCAATTATGGAGCATTATAGACACACTACACATTGGTGCAACATGGGGCAATAGATAAGACAATAAGAGCTCTCTATTTAGGACTTCATAAATTGCAGTTCATTGGTTAAGATGTTGGACTACTGATTGGAAGGTTGTGAGTTCAAATCCCAGCTCTGCCAAGCTGCCACTGCTGGGGCCTTGAGCAAGGCCCTTAACCCTCAACTGCTCAGTTGTATAAATGAGATAAATGTAAGTTGCTCTGGATAAGGGCTTCTGCCAAAATGCTGTAAATTTAAATATGGTCTATTCAAGATATTCCACAATTTCTAGGTCACTATTTAAATGTAAACAAATTTTCGATACTGACCAACTCCTTTGTATAAAAGGTCAGATTTTCCATGAGTCTTATCCCTTCTATTGAAGCACGTGTTCAGATGATGCCAGTAGATTTGATCTTAAATGGATCATAAGGTTTTACACAAACACGTGGAGTCCATGCCAGCTCGACATACCAAATACTAAGAAACTCTGAAATTCATGTAGATATTTCTCAGATTCTACCTTTTATAACTGCACTGCTATAACAACACGTTGACTCATAGTTGAGAATATTGAGGAAAAATAATGACACTATTCAGCTCCCAATCATATTTTTACTTGCAATGAGAGGGGACAACATTGCTTTTAATAGCTGAAACAGTCAACAATGATTTGGTGACTTTTTTCTTAAACAAGATGTGCTGGATGAGAAACTTGACCGGGAAAGGATAAGGGCCATGGCGACAGTACACAGTCATCCTCTTCCTGAGAATTCATATACACGCCTTCATTTCCTATACTTGTTAGTCTGTATTAATGCACTTAACTAGCTAAGTAGCTGAATATATGTTATTATGTTACATTAGGTTTCCAGGCAGTGTTTAAAACTAAACATAATTTTGTTAAACATCTAAACATAATAACAGAAAGAACAATCCTAAGTGGTAAAGTGTGCATGGCTGGGCGATGTGGAAACATGATATAAATATTGTGACAAATCATGTCACAGTACACATTTCTGAAAGTATTTTGTGGACTTTAAAACAACTAACTTGTTTATTACTCACAGTAGCACAAGCTTATTGGGCATCTATTTTTGTACCAGTCATTTAATGTTCCTCCTATTTCAAATTAAATAATTAACATTGTAGATTACTTCTTGCTCAGAGCTAAACTTAATCTGTGACGCTTCTTGATTATGCAAAATATTTTCTAGTCATGCATTTTGTACTTTCTGATGGTGGCTCACGCTTTCATTTGGCCCACTGTGTTGCTGCTTGCATTAGTGACATTTCTGGCCCAGATTCCAAAACTTAAAGGTGCTTACAGCTGAGCTTCCTTTGCCCCAGAATACACTTATCATAGCCGTAACATACCTTTATATTCATAAACTCAACCATGTTTGTCTTGTGTCATGTGTGCTATCTGGAATTTCTAAATTCTTCATTATGTAAGGAATAAAACATGACAGGATGTGCTGTTATAGGAAAATAATCCATGACAGGGTGGTGTGATGTTTCACATCAGGCCAAATCAAACCTAAATGGATTATTTTTCTATTATTTTCTCTGTCTTGAAAATTCAGCTTGTCATGTTACAGAGAAAGCAGGAAGCACAAAATCATCTGTCCTGAAGACTTTCCCATGGAGGAAAACGTACTTTCTGTCACAAAGTTCTGACACTCAAGACTCCTTCCATAAATGTTAAATAAACATCCCCTTACAGAAGGCTTTGCATTAATATAAAATTGTTATTTGTATTACGGCTGGCACTATTGTCAGTGCTGCTATAATAGAAAATTAATCAACACCTTCTAACCCAAATCAGATTCTGACTTCAACAGTGCTGGTATAAGTAATGCATAAAATACTGTATATAAGTAACATATAAATTATAAATTAGTTGAGCTTCTAGAATTTGCTCAGAAAATGTTGGTTAATTTTAAATCTCATTCACTTTTATCTCTCTCTATCTCACATCATCGCATGGCAGTATAGAGTTTTAGATGAGTTGATAAAACTTTTTAGATCATTACAAAACCTGTCAAGAGAAAAGACCTGGAGGTTCAGGTTGACCTTCTGAGATTTCTTACCTCTGTTTCTGTCTGTGAGTCTGTTTTAAAAAGAACTTTGTAGCTATTGTTTGACTCTTTCTCTGTTTCCCTTTTGCTGTTTCCTTCTTGGTAATGGATTAACTGATCACAGAAAAAAACATTAAGTGGAGTTTTATTCTCACCACAGGCTCCACAGTTTTTCCCACCCAATGAAGATATTGATCATAACATTGATAGCAGTATTAGCAAAATCACAAAAACCCCAGCACTAAAACACAATGCTCTTCCATTATGGACAGATTGTTCAGAATGTGCCATGTAGGAAAGCCATATACTGTATAGTACAGTCATTTGAAAAAAATAAGTACACCCCATGGAAATTGTTGGCTTTTTTGACATATTTGGACAAGCAGACATTTGATCATCTTTGAAACAGTGCCTATCAATAATGTTGATATACTTGAACAAAACCACAAGGAAAATTAACTTTTTCAATCATTTATTCAACAAAAATATCAATAGATGTGAGGTTCTTCTGTGGAAAAAGTAAGCATGCCCTTGGCCTCAGAAGCTAGTATTGCCCCCTTTAGCAGAAATAACTTCTTGTAGGTGTTGTGCATAATTGTCCATCAGTGTCTGACATCGGCTTGCTGGAATTTTTGACCACTCTTCCATACAATATTCTTTCAGTTGCAAGATGTTTGAGGGTTTTCTTGCATGCACTGCCCATTTCAAATCCCCCCACAGCATTTCAATGGGATTCAAATCTGGGCTTTGACTAGGCCATTCCATAACCCTCCATTTCTTCGTTTTGAGCCAATCCTTGGTGGATTTGCTAGTGTGCTTAGGATCATTATCCTGTTTAAAGGTCCACTTTCGGTTCAGCTTCAACTTTCGGACAGATGACCTCTCATTATTTTCAAGCACTCTTTGATATGATGCAGAATTCATAGTTGAATCAATGAATGCAAGCGGTCCAGTCCCTGAGGCAGCGAAGCAACCCCAAACCATAACATTTCCACCACCGTGCTTCACAGTTGGTATGAGGTGCTTCTCCTGAAAAGCTGTCTTTGGTCCAAACATGTCCAAGCATGTTATGGTGGCCAAACAACTCCATCTTTGATTCATCTGGCATGCCTCCCATGTAGGTCAAATTTGTGCAGTCTCTTTCTGATTGTAGAAGCATGCACTTTGACAACAACAGTTGCAAGACTTACTAGATCCTGTGATTAAATTTTGGGGTTTTTGCATCAGACGGTCTGCTCTTGGGCTGAATTTGTTGGGTCGGCCAGTCCTGGGGAAATTGGCAGTCAATTGAAATCTGCGCCATTTGTAGATAATTATCCTTACAGTGGAATGATGTATTTCAAATAATTTGGAGATCTTTTAAATCCCTTGCCAGACTCATAGGCATCCACAACATTTTTTTCTGAAGGCCTTACAGAACTCTTTAGCAACTCTTTACTCTTTAACATCTCAATAGCAAAGGGAACACCAGACACTAGATATGAGGGGGGTATACATAAGACAAGTTCCACCTGCACTCCCTAAGCAGGTTCTAATCACTGGCACCCAATCTTGAACACCTGATTCTAATGAGGGAGTGGGACCTGGAAATGCTAAAGAGAAGAGGGAAGTTATAGCAGTTCTGAATATAGAGGCAATCTGAATCCGCCAGAGAACGATTTACTAGTGAACATGTCCCAGATATTGATGAAGAGGCAGGAGTGAGGAGGATACAAAATGGCAGAACAGTGCAGGGGGTCAGTCTTGATTAGCCCCAGGTTTCTCCAGAAGAAAGTGTAGTTATTGAACAGGTGATGACACTCGGTGTTGCCATAGCAGCAATAGTGTCATTTGATAATGGTGGTAAGGCAGGATGAGATAATGCAGGTTGCAGATACAATGGGCATCATCAAAAAGCTTTACAAAATCCCTAATGAACAATCCAGAGGTGACATCGTCAAGGAAACTCTCAGTGAGGCAACATGATGAAGAAGCTTTAAGAGGTTTAGGAGACTGGGGATAGCCAGTCTATATGGAATTGAGTTAGAGCAGGATTGATTTCTTAAATGGATAAGGTTAGGCTTACTGTCTGTGGATGTGTATGCACTTAATAATGATGACTTGTGGGTGAGAACGCCTGAGGTTAAGGGGCATTCTGCAATATGGCAATATCCATGTATGTGGCCTTTAAGAATGTGCGTTTTTTTCCACATGGTTTCGTCACGTGTGATCATGCAGCACACTGCAGGCCCGCTTCTTAGAATTTAAATTCATTTGTTGTGCTTCACACAATAACCACCAGGTGGTGCATGGAACAACATACTGTAGCTGAAAACGTAGTACAATAAAAAAAATGGAATGTGTGGTCGGTTAGATTTAAGAAAAAATATTACATGTGGTTTACACAAAAATATTACATTTCTCATAAAAACTTATGATAAACCTAATTTAAACAAGTTTCTAATTACAAGATTGAATTATACAGAGTGCGCCGAATTGGGGGCTTTATTTCCCACAGTTGCAACTTTAATTGTGAGTTTAGGCTGCCTCTCACAACTGTGACCTTATGTATTTATTATTACTTACATTACTTTATGAGTCGCATTTTTCTTCATTGTGTCCATCTTTGCAACAGACCTCGTAGAGCAACTGTTCAGACGTCACGCTGTATCCGAAATCACTCACTGATTTACTATTCCCTATTTAGTGGGTGTGAGTAAATATAGATACACTCATTACTGTAGCACTCAGAGTTACTACCCTAAACCCCAGACCATAGTAAAACACAGTAAAAGTAATACTTCTGTGTTCACTTTAAATCAGTTTTTTCAATAGTGAAACTTTAAATCTAAGATAAGAACAAAATTTTCCAATGGCAAGAAAGGAGAAAATAGAATTCATTCAGTGCTACTTTGAGGAAGGACATTCATATTTACACATGCACACACAAATCGACTTTCTACACTGAAAAAAAAAAAGAAAAAAGCTCATTAAATGAACACTTTCTACTGAGCTGAGGCTTGAATCCTGGTCGCTGATATACTACACCAAGGATATTCCCACTGCACTATTCTATCACACATGTTTTAGCCATGTTAATTTAAATACTATTATAGGTATCATTATAGGTACCTGTACTATGTGACTTGATCGTGCTCACTTTGTATAATTCAATCTTGTAATTAGAAACTTGTTTAAATTAGGTTTATCATAAACTGTGATGAGAAACGTAATATTTTTATGTAAACCATACTTAATATATTCTTCTTAAATCTAAGAACTGACCACACATTCCATTTTTTTCAGGCTTGACAATGTTTAATGATGCTCTGCTGCTTGTTGCAAAACGGTCCTGAGAGAGGTTCACAGATCCGCGGGCCAAGCACAAACAGATCATTGGCTTCAGTACAAGAAACAGCACCGTTTGGTTGGTAAAAGTATATATGCTGTATACAGCATATGTCCTGGCAGAATCTACTAGCAAGCCATGTTTGTTCAAGCCATGACTGCCCCCTACTGGTCTTGTCTTTCTTGTGCCCGCAGCATGCGCGTGATACCGCGTGAAATCGCAGGATCCCTTTTCCTTTGACGCGCATTTTCAATGGCCACGTCTGTAGTAGTTATACACGGACTGGATTTATAGTACACACTTGATGTTGAATAGAAACCTGCAGTTTGCTATGATGCTGGATGAGCTAATTAGGGAGTGTGGGTTTGTGGATATTAGGGGGAAATGAACCAGTATAAATGGGTCAAGGTGTCTAAAACAACAATTAGTGCAGTGAGATAAGATGTAATAGAAATGAATTGAAATACAATTTTCCAGTTGTTATTCCATGGTGATTTTTCAGACCGTGTTATTAGATAACATCTAATAATCTAATGATAATCTATCCAATGTTATTAGATAACATTCACTAACTGTAAAAGTACTAATAGTACCTGCTGAAATGAGAAGTATTTTGTCTGGCTTTTGTGTTATGTTTGGGTTTTAGTTCTCCATGTGCTGTCGTTGATTGTGCCATGTGCCTTCGTTTCAGTTTTAATCCTGTCCCCAAGCTACAGTATGAAGCACTCCTCACATACCTTTGTTTATTATGGCATGTGCCTTTGCAGGTTTCTGTGTTGTTTTGGGTTCTTCGTGTACTTTTGTTGTTGAATGTGTTCACCTGTTCTGTGTTAGTCCTTGATTCCTTTATCTTTGTAAACCCCGTTATTTCTCTGTAAAGTCTTATTTCGTATCATCAAGTCTGAGCTTTGGTTTCTCATTTCCACCTTTCTTTTTTTTGTCCTTGCCTGTGTTTCAAATTTGATTATAGATCAACCTTGTCTGATGCTGTCTGTCTGTGTTTTGAATGCTTTTTTGGACATTGGATTTGCTGAAAATATCACACAAATCATCAGCTATTATTTAGGTGTGCACCGGGCATTGACTTACTGGGTACATTTTATACATTCTTACATAGTTTAAATGGACTAGTTTGTCATTTTTAAACGATTCCTTGGTACTTGGAGCCAATCCGTTCCCTAACGGCAATACTGCATCTGCTTCTAAAGACAGGGACTTTGGGTTTTTACGGAATCTAGGACCTTCATCACTATTATGTAAGGTCTAAAAAAATAAAAATAAAAAATACTGCCTGAATGCCTTTCTAGTGGAATGAGGTATAGTTTAACGCACAACTATTTTTATTTATTTATTTATTTATTTATTTGCATGTGAAGTGATATAACTATAAGCTGAATTCATATGTTCAGGATTACTGTCAATTTGTCAACTGATCCACAAAAATCCTTTAATAGCATATGGATTGGGGGAGCTTAGATCCATAATAGAATTAGGGATGCCAATTAGCTGGACAGGCAAAATAGGCTTCCTTGTACAGTCTGAGGGCTGAGCCGCTCCAGAGGCTGATTTTTAACAGGAATTTGAGAACGTATCAATATTGACCGATTTGGAGTCACCATATCCATTGATCCAGAGGTCAAGAAAAGAATTGCGATGCGATTTATTTATTTATTTGTTTGTTGGTTTGTTTATTTATTTGTTATTTTGTTGGACTTCTGCTTCAGTTCTCCTTGTTTTTGTAGGAAATGAGTCAGGTATTAATTGATTTGTCCAACCACAGAGAAACTTTGATGTAGAGAAAATCTGCAACAAATGAAGGACCTTTAGAAATGACACTCATGTATGTTTCAGTACTGCAGAAGAGACATTGTTTTGTAATCCAACTCACTGATGCTGTGGGGAAATTGGACGAACTGGAGAATTGAGGGTTTACGTGGCCTGGAAGAAATCAGTGATTTAAGTGTTGAGGCAGGTGTCCACTCATTGTTGTAGAGGGTGTTGGGAGAAGTGATTTTAACATCGCCTACCTGCTTCAGTAAAGCCGTAGAGCTGGGCTCTGGAGGGGGCAGGCAGCTTTTCTCTTTTCTGCTGTTGCTGTTGTAGTTGAGGAGCCTGAGGAGGAGGATGAGTCACTTCTCTAATTCTAAGTATTTTTCAAAAGTTTGCACTTATACCTCTATGAAGTTATGATAAAGTTTCTTAAGCTTTGTGATATTGCACCAGTGTTGTGGTCTCCATGTTAGATTATATTTATTAAGATGCTCTAATGATAGACCTGTGATTAAAGAAAATGACTACATTCTGGTTATGTCAAGACTTAATGCAATCCTGGTTTGTGCAGAAAATGGAGTGGGATTAACTAGAAAAAAAGCCTTCAGTATAATGTTAACGTTATATTAACTAACATGAGCAAGTCAGTATTTTAAATGATACATTTTAAATTTATCCCTAATGAGCAAGGCAGAGGTGATGGTGCCAAGGAAAAACTCACAGAGATGATATGAGGAAGAAACCTTGAGATGATGCAGACTCGAAAGTAGTGCTTTATGCCACCACACAAAGATACATGGTCAGTGTGATACAGTAGTGTCTCAATATGATACTTTTTTTCTGTACAGGCATTGGCTGAATATGTGCCTTAGATATCCATTTTCAATTTATTAAACATTCAATATTATGAACGTGTACTTATTTAAGACAGTGTAGTTTTGCGTTCTCCATTTATCTTGGAAAGGTTGCCTGAATGCAGCAGAGAGACTTTGCTGCGTGTGCTGCACCATGTTTTCATCTAGTTTCACTGACTGACACAAAAGAATGATGTGTGCAGAGAAGAATGGACATGTTTGTGGTATTATTGTCAGTGTGTGGTATTCTTATCTGGTAGATTGCAACATTTTGGTAAAGCCAAAGTGTCGTCATACACCAGACCTTAAGGATTTGAGAGAATCCAGTTCCTTACAGTTCCTTTTTGCTGCTGAAGCTAGCCATTAGTCTTTTTCATGATTAATGATTAATATGCTAGCACGCCAATTACTTGGGTAATAGTATGTTTAGGAGAAGAATTGTTTTCTTCTTTTTTTTTTTTTTTTTTAACGTTTCTTGATTTGAGTTATAAAAAAGGAAACTAGATTTAAATGTTTATTATAATACAAGCATTGTTTTTTGATGAATGGCATACTATATTATACAGTCTGTTGAATATATTGTTTGAGACCCAGACGGAACAAATAGTCCAGACATCCAGAAGTCTCAAACAATACAATAGGATACACCGCATTGTTACACCACTCTATATACTGTAAATATAACAGATACATCTATCTAATAATGTCTCCCTGTGTCTGCGTGTGTGTTCTCTGGGCTCTCTGGTTTCCTCCTACCTCCCAAAATCATGCATGTAGGTGGATTGATGATTCTTGCCCCTAGGTGTGAAGGAGTGTGGGAATGTGTATGTGCATAGTTCCCTGCAATGGACTGGCATCACATCCACGGTGTATTCCCATCCCATGCCCAGTGTTTGCGGGATAGTTCTGGATCCACCATGACCTTGACAATGATAAAGCAGTTACTGAAGATGAATGAATATCTGATAATTATGTATGTATATGGAAATGAACCACAGACTGCAAGACTTGAATAAGGTGTCAGTAGAGGAAGGTGTTTTAGGTGCCTGTTATAATGAGATGTCTTTGAGCATAATAGAAGAACAGCCAGGCTAATACTTAAACTATGTGCATTTATTTATTATCTCTTTTTATATGGAAAAGGGGTTAAGGAGGTTATTCAATGAAAACAGTCATTCTGTTTCTCTTTTTCTGTACAGGTTCCTATATGTTGGTGAATTCGTCTCAGCACAGCGCAGGCCAGCAAGCTCAGCTGTTGCTGCACACTCTAAGTGAAAATGACACCCACTGTGTGCAGTTCAGCTACTTCCTGTATAGCCGTGATGGCCACAGTCCAGGCAGGCTCAGTGTCTATGTGCAGGTGAACGGCGGACCACATGGAAACTCAGTTTGGAACATTTCCGGATCGCAAGGCTGCCAATGGCACCAGGTAGAACTGGCAGTCAGCACTTTCTGGCCCAGCGAGTACCAGGTGAGAGAGCTCATATAATACATACATACAATTCCTCCTTGGTGCTTTTGGAATACTAATTATTATATAATTGATTGCTTGTGTAGTAGTGTTTGGAATAAATACACTTTCTACTCACATACAATTGACAGCTCTTGGTGAAGCTGCTGGGGGAGAGAGCTGAATTTAAGCTGGATTTACCTCATTAGCTGGTGATTAATATCTCACAATTATTCAGTATTATTATTATTCATGCGCCACACAATTGACTCCACTTGTGCTGTGGACCCGAGTGAAAGAAGCAAGACTTGTAGCCCCCCTAAAATGTCAAGTTAATCATTTTAGTGCACTTCCTTTAGTGTGTAATCTGGTTTTCTAAGCATAAAAGCTGACAAAAGTGGCAGTGCAGCAGTAAACAATCTTCAAACTGTGCTCCCCCACTTCATTTTGTGATTGCTTGGTTTAAACTGAAGTGGAGGCTGTATATCAAATTCAAAATGAGGTAGGTTCCTTATAATGAAGCTCACTAGACAGTTAGAGACAGCACTCATTAATAGAACAGATACTTTATTGAGGACTTTATTGGTACTGATACCTAGTAACTATATTAATTATTCAAGTCGTCATACTGTTCTTTACAGAGGATAAAGTTTGCTTAAAATTCTGATACTGTTCTACATTGAGGATGAGAATCACTCAAGGGACTGATATTGTTCTCTATTTAGGATAAGGATAGCACAAGGTGATGGCACCCGTCTTTATTGCACTGTTGTATATGGACCACTAAACTCCAGCACACACTGTTAAATTGGTTGCCTTTAAATTTAGCTCACCTCTAACCCAAGTGTCATTTAGTGTACCATTCATGCATTTATTTTCCACAAAAGTCATTTGATTGGTTTAATTTAAAATGTAGCCCGCTCCAAACCTCTACAACCATGCCATATAATAATACATGCTGAATGCTGCAATAATAATAATAATAATAAGAAGAAGAATACAATGTAATGTAATGTGAAGAAGAAGAAGAAGAAGAAGAAGAAGAAGAAGAAGAAAAGTTTTATTCTTTAATTAGGAATTGAAATGCACTGTAATAATCAAAACCAAAAAAACAATAAATGAATATCCATGTCTCATTTATATTGGCTGCCTTCACTGTGTCATCATAATGATGATGTGCCAACATAGCTCTTGGCATAGTGCAGTTGACTGTGGACTGTGGACTGAAATTACACTATCCACATTGCCCTTCCATCATCCTCATATAATATGAGGACTCTAATTGCTGACCTGGTCTCCAGGACCTGCAAACCATCTCCATAATTTAACCTTTTAAACAGCCACAAAATTAGGACCAATATCTAAATATACATTTTAAAAATAATATTATCATGTTACATCAGCTGTATAACAAATTCTTTTTACTTTCAGGGAGTTAAATAGAACAAAATGCAATCCATTTGTATGTGTACATAAAACTAATGACAAACTATAGAATTAAAAACCCGCAACACAATTTAAATGCTGCATTTTATGCAACTTCTTAAAAAAACCCATAAGGGACTTTTATGAAATTTACGAGATTTGGTTGAATGCCATTTTAAGTAATATTACTCTCAGCACCACCATTTGCTAAACTCTCAAGAGCTCCTTAAGGAGATCTGACCACCTGGTTTTGTTGGGAATTGACTCTGTGGAAATGTGGGAGTATTGGACTGTTTTATTATGTTATATTATTCTGAAATCAAAATAAGAAGAAGTGAAATACAGATTGATGGCTACATATCTCATGACGAAAGTGTGTGGATCTGGCCAATCATGCACCAACGCATCCTGACCTAAAGCCTCTGTTGTTGGCCTGTCCATGAACCACATTAGATAATGAGGTGTCTGTCTGTTTGCACAGAGATCAACTTCCACACTTCCATAGGTGTTCCAAATTAGCTGAATCAAATGACCTGTTCCAATATCTGGGCAGAGACTTGCTGTGAGACAGTGCATCTGCTCTGTGGTTGCATTGATCAGGTAGGTAGGTAGCTCTTACAAACAGAAGATGAGCAATGTCTCACTTAAAGAGCTTGTTCACCCACCTCAACCTCGCTTGTTGGTCAGTGCCTATTACTCCCTTAGAGTTTCCTGAAAATCTTGCAGAACTAGACATACAGCTTTCATCATATGGACATGCTTTGGAGGTTTGGTCATGCCTGCTCAGGAGGTTTGGTCATGCCCTGCTCTGGTACAAATCTGTTTTTGTACCAAAGAACTGTCCAGGTACTAGTGGCAGAGTGTTTTTACCAGGCTCCAGCGATGTCATTTTCTCCCACCACTTTGCAGTGGCTCCCATAACCTAACGTGCTGTGTGTAGGATCTCCTGTTTTGAGGATTAACTTCTTAAGGACTAGGAGCACATGAGGCATACAGTTTATACTCTCCATTGCAACACATGATTTGAAAACTATCATGTTATTATTTTTTTGTTTGGGATGTAGCACTCATGTGTAGGACTCACGTGGACTCACCAACCCCCACCAAAAAAAAAGGTCACTGTTCTTGCTATTGGAGGCATCGTTCTCAAGCCCAAGGCTTCTGCTTCTGCCAGTGCAACCAGTATGCATGTTCTTTTATCAGGACATAGCTTCAGTGTGCTTTTAAATGGACATAGGAGCCCTTTAATGGAAGTAGTGCATTAAGGAAAAGCTATGTTAATCACTTGGTGGGCTAGCAACACTCTCCACCAAGGTGGGCCTCAAGCATAGAGAATGAGACACAACCATGTGGATGTACATCAGGGTCTATCTTTGTATGCAAAGTGGCTATACTAATCTTCTCCAAGCTCTGCCCCCCATTGCCCTGTTGTATTGCCATTAACAACTCTTGTATGTGGCCTACATGTTCCTGTTCCTGCCACAGCACTGCAGCAAAGGAGCTTATTTTTTTCTTCCTACAGGGCTATAGAGCGATGTCTGCTGCGTACATCGCTTCCTACTGTGGCAATGCAGTGTCAGTGAAAGCAAATGAATATCCGGCAGCATTTCCATAGCCTGTGATGCATGCTTCATACATCACTGTTAGCATTGTGATACAGTTAGAGTAAAGCTTTGTAAATTCTTGTCAATCCTGCTCCAGTCCCAATCAGTTTCAGCACTGATCAAGTTCATCATACAACTCCTATGGGGCCAGGCAGAATAAACAACTCACCAGGCAGAAGAAGAAGAAAAAAAAACAACAACAACCAAAGTTGCCAAAGTTCAATAATTCAGAAAGTTCTGAAATTATGGACTTTTACTCTGAGTCTGGAGCACATATGATGCTGCATGCTGACATGGCATGTCATTCATACAGTAGCAAGACTATTAATGCCAGATATTAGAATTACCATCACCCAAGTTATATGCCAATGTACTCACATCTGGTGGTACAGATTTTAACAATAACAAGATTAGGCTTTTTTTTAAATTTTTTTTTTATATTAGGTCTCAAATACTTAGTGTCTTTGCATCTATTTACCCAAACGCTTTGACAAGAAAAGAAGGAAAGAAGACAAGTATGAAGTAGCTGGGGCCTTTTATATGCTGCCCACATGGGGCCACTGTTACGACCCGTAGGGTAATGGAGAGAAGCAGGATGCATTTGCAGGGGAAAGTGGTCAGTTTAATAGGAACAGTTCAAATAATAATAAACATAAAGGACTTCATTCAACATAAATGCATCAATAGGAACGTCACCGTTATCCAAAGAAGGTAGAAGTAATCCAAATAAGAAACACAGTAAAATACACGCTAGGCTAGACGGCGGTCTGGAAACCACGAACTACGAGCTAAGGAAATAGAACGCGAGGCTAGAAAGGCGGTCTGGAAACCACGAATGACGAGCTAAGGAAAAGAGCGCACGGTTAAACACATCTAAGCTAAACTAATACTAACGCTATTACTCCGCCCCGAAGCGGACACGGAGCGGAGTATTTAAACACATAACAATCACATGTCCAAATCAATGACAGCTGAACCTCGTACTACACAGAATGAATGAGCCGAACATGAACCAATAAGTGTTACGGAGGCGGAGACATGACACAGACCAAAACATAAGCACATGGGGGGAAGACAGGAGGCGGAGACATGACGTGAACGAAAACATGAGTACACGGCAGAAGTAAACAAAACGTGACTCCATGAATGAAACGTCCATCGGAGAGTTTTTGAATGGCGCTGGAATGCGTGCAATGGAATGCGGAAGTCTGCCACTCGCTACTCCTTGCCGAGTCGCGAGCGCTGGAGAAGGGGAAACCTAACAGCCACACTAATGGTCATAGGGTGATGGCTTTGCAGTCGTTATTCAGCAAGGAAATGAGCAAATGGGAATGCTCTACTAGTTTGAAAGGAACCCACCCTTGCAGTCCAAAATCAAAAGAAGTAGAATAACACACTGGCTAGCAATGTTCAAAAGCATTCATATATAAATAACATGTACTTATTTTGCAGTTTAGCAAAAAATGATCTTTCTTGCCAACAGTGTTACTTTACAATGGATTACATTTTCATTTAAGTAAAAATTACAAGGGAACAAAGGAGTAGGTTAGGCGTGAGTTACAATATGACTTTTTATGAAATGTTACACTATTTATATGAATGTAAAAAAAAAAAAAAAAACGCAGATGAATAAGCATATAGCATTATGTTTATACTGTACAGTATATAGCTGATTATGTAAGTGTACGCTGCCTTAGTGTGCACTTAATTTTTTTTTTAAACACATGCCTAATTTATGCACATATCAGTTTGCTTTTACCATTCATTGTCATATGGGATTTACTGTTGTAAAACTTTGAACATTGTAAACTTAACCTGGATCAGTGAGTCCTCACCGTCCTTGAATCATATCATTCACCCAGGATTTGTTCAGTGTGAGTCAGTCAGTTCAGTCATTTAATTCATGAACGAAATGTTCTCATTCAGTGGTTTCTTAATTCTCTCCCAGTATTACATCAGTCAATCCCCAACCATTGACAGGCTCTTCTGATCAATAGAGCCTATCCGTGTAAGGTTATTTCCTAATTCTAGAGACAGTCATTATTGGACCCATCTAGTACATTTCCAATTTGCAGTATGAAGGCTGTCATCAGCAACCGAATTGTATCAAACGCATACAGATGGACATTTACGCACATACATAAGTGATGCCTTTTGCACGTCTTTATTCAGTCTGTGACATTCTTATGTATATACAAAAGGTACGATATTATTCTTGTCTCAGTGAGATCAGCAAATGCAAGTGCATCGAAGTCCTGTATTTAAGATCATGTCCTCTAATCGGGGATCCATTGTTCCTCCGCCAGATGTAAAAGAGTGTGAAACAAATGAGAGAGATAAAGAAGAAAGGCAAAGGAGTTATCTCCTCTGATCATTTGAGAGTTTTAAGGAGTGTTGGAGTTTCTTGAATTGTTCTGCTCCAAATCCTACCTGCTTTAAAGTGACTCACCATCAATTCATTTCCAGACTTCTTTCAATTCATTTCTAAATTTTTAAACTATAGTCAGAGCCAAAGAACTAAACAAGCGTGTGTACAACCAAGAAAGCAGAGAAAGGGAAGACATTGAGAGAGAGAGAGAGAGAGAGAGAGAGAGAGAGAGAGAGAGAGAGAGCAAATGAAACAGAAAATGAAACAAGGAGCAAAGCACACTCTCTATATGACCATAAATCATAAAAAACACAACTTGTTGATATATTGCCTGTAGTTTTTGTGAATTTCAGTGTTTTCATTTGATGAAGGCATCATTGTTAAGATTTTACCCAGGCAGTACTTCAAACTTGTGTAGTTTATGTTCAAATCTGGAACTCTATCAATATCACTGTTGAATCTAGCTGCTTGAAGGGCTTGTGGAGCTGCAGTAAGCAAAGGCACATAGTTTGGCTTTGAAACCATGGCTTGTTTCCAGATTAACTTTCTTAGTGTTCTTCTTTTCACTCAAACTTAATAAAAAACTTAAATCGGACTCACCATCTACTGCTGTGCGTATACTGATATATATATATATATATCACAAAAGTGAGTACACCCCTCACATTTTTGTAAATATTTTATTATATCTTTTCATGGGACAGCACTGACGAAATGACACTTTGCTACAATGTAAAGTAGTGAGTGTACAGCTTGTATAACAGTGTAAATTTTCTGTCCCCTCAAAATAACTCAACACACAGCCATTAATGTCTAAACCGCTGGCAAGAAAAGTGAGTACACCCCTAAGTGAAAATGTCCAAATTGGGCCCAATTAGCCATTTTCCCTCCCCGGTGTCATGTGACTCGTTAGTGTTACAAGGTCTCAGGTGTGAATGGGGAGCAGGTGTGTTAAGTTTGGTGTTGTCGCTCTCACTCTCTCTCATACTGGTCACTGGAAGTTCAACATGGCACCGCATGGCAAAGAACTCTCTGAGGATCTGAAACAAAGAATTGTTGCTCTACATAAAGATGGCCTAGGCTATAAGAAGATTGCCAACACCCTGAAACTGAGCTGCAGCACGGTGGCCAAGACCATACAGCGGTTTAACAGGACAGGTTCCACTCAGAACAGGCCTCGCCATGGTCGACCAAAGAAGTTGAGTGCACGTGCTCAGCATCATATCCAGAGGTTGGCTTTGCAGAATAGACGTATGAGTGCTGCCAGCATTGCTGCAGAGGTTGAAGGGGTGGGGGGTCAGCCTGTCAGTGCTCAGACCATACGCCGCACACTGCATCAAATTGGTCTGCATGGCTGTCGTCCCAGAAGGAAGCCTCTTCTAAAGATGATCTACAAGAAATCCCACAAACAGTTTGCTGAAGACAAGCAGACTAAGGACATGGATTACTGGAACCATGTCCTGTGGTCTGATGAGACCAAGATAAACTTATTTGATTCAGATGGTGTCAAGCGTGTGTGGCGTCAACCAGGTGAAAAGTACAAAGACAAGTGTGTCTTGCCTACAGTCAAGCATGGTGGTGGGAGTGTCATGGTCTGGGGCTGCATGAGTGCTGCCAGCACTGGGGAGCTACAGTTTATTGAGGGAACCATGAATGCCAACATGTACTGTGACATACTGAAGCAGAGCATGATCCCCTCCCTTCAGAAACTAGGCCCAAACACACCTCCAAGACGACCACTGCCTTGCTAAAGAAGCTGAGGGTAAAGATGATGGACTGGCCAAGCATGTCTCCAGACCTAAACCCTATTGAGCATCTGTGGGGCATCCTCAAACGGAAGGTGGAGGAGCGCAAGGTCTCTAACGTCCACCAGCTCTGTGATGTCGTCATGGAGGAGTGGAAGAGGACTCCAGTGGCAACCTGTGAAGCTCTGGTGAACTCCATGCCCAACAGGGTTAAGGCAGTGCTGGAAAATAATGGTGGCCACACAAAATATTGGCACTTTGGGCCCAATTTGGACATTTTCACTTAGGGGTGTACTCACTTTTGTTGCCAGCTGTTTAGACATTAATGGCTGTGTGTTGAGTTATTTTGAGGGGACATCAAATTTGCACTGTTATACAAGCTGTACACTCACTACTTTACATTGTAGCAAAGTGTCATTTCGTCAGTGTTGTCCCATGAAAAGATATAATAAAATATTTACAAAAATGTGAGGGGTGTACTCACTTTTGTGAGATACTATATCTATCTATCTATCTATCGATCTATCTATATATATATATATATATATAAGATCAGACTTTGATAGATTCTTGTTCCCATTGATTGAAAACACCTGACTCTAATTTCACAGTCAAATTAACTGCTAATCCTAGAGGTTTACATACTTTTGCCAATCACAGATATGTAATATTGGCTTATGCTCCTCAATAAACAAATGACCAAGTAAAATATTTTTGTCTCATTTGTTTAATTGGGTTCTCTTTGTTTACTGTCAGGACTTCTAAATCTTGTGAAAATCTGATGATGTTTTAGGTCCTATTTATGCAGAAATGTAGAAAATTCCTTCAAGCACCACTGTAAATATGCATATTATTATTTCACTCACAATTTTTATAGATATAATTTCCTTACCATCTATCGCTTCATTGCTTGCTCATATTGCTCACTTCCGTCTCTTTTGCTCCTCACTTCCCTTGTTTTCTCTTAGACGTTAACTTTCCACACTGTTTAGAGTGCAGCCACTAAATCAGTACCAACTAACAGCTTCTCCCATACTGACCCTGTTCCTTGATCCATGACAAATCGGGGCAGGTATGTTTACAGATCACCAATAAAAGCTTTTTATTTAATTAACAGTTCAGATACTGTAAACTGCCTTTATATCCTGATGACTTGATGAGATTTTGACTGGCTAAATTAACCAATGAAGAAACATCTGTGAAAGAAAGCAGTCCTCACTACAAGTTAGTATGTAATAGCTCAAAACAAAATAAAGTGAAGTTCTAGTTTGATAGACTAGAGCATAAGAGGAGGGAATATACAAATATATCTTTTGGAAGTGACAACAGATAAGGCCAATATGGGACAACGGTTATTCACTACTAAACTGCCTGGTAGAGTGATGAGTGCAATGCTAAAGTAATTGCCCCTAAAGGAACAGGACCATGTAAAGGAAAGGACAAAAGTAAACATCAGTTTAGATTTTTAGTGTAGAGCACTAGAGAGACTTGAAACATTCGGATATCTGGAAGAATGATCTGGGCCGGTCTTAAATGGAAAACCTGAGCCTAAGAATAAAGCCAATGTATAAAAATGGTTTAGCCTTAAGTGTACTGTTAAATGGGTGAGTTTTTAACATCACTCCAGAGGTGTCTGAAACCGTTAAGAGTAATATAAGTTGGGAACCCTGAGACAAGGGTGTGCATTCACGTGTACATACTGCAGTTGACTGACGATGCAGAGCATTGCAGAGCAGCATTTTTAATCACAGATTTAGTTAGTAATTAAATATCTCATGCAACATTATATGAAAATACACAAAGATGACTGATTGATGCACCGCTGCTTCGGATGCGTCACATATGGTCATCTGACTGGTTCTGATCATTTGATCTCAAGAATAAAAGCGCACAATGTAACAATGAACTTCTTCAGAAGGCTGCTGCTAGGCTTGTGACTGAAACAAGGAACAGAGATCACATCTCCCCAAATTTGGCATCACTTCACAGGCTTCCTTGAAAGTATAGAATATATTTTGAAGCACTGCTCTTTGTTTTGAAAGCCTTCAATCAAAGGGCACCTTCTTATTTCTCGGACCTTCTCTCCCACTGCTCTACTCCCAGGGACCTCAAGTCAGCTAATCAATTGCTCCTTCTCTGGTTAAGGGAAGAGGAGGTCAGGTCTTCTCTGTTGCTGCCCTTAGGCTATGGAACTACTCAACATTAGGACCTACTCTGAACACTTGTTTAAAACATACCTATTCACTATAGTTTTTGGTCTGACTGATCCCCGATCCCTCTCCCTTTCCCTGTTTTAATCTTCTATCCTCCTCTCTTCTTTATTTCTTCTATTTTATGTAATAAGCTACCTAGGCACTTTGGTCAATGAAAATTGTTTTTAAATGTGCTAAACAAATGAATATGACTTCACTTGACCAAATACGAATTAATGAATACTTCTCTTAGACAGTGTTCTCATCCTTCGTCTGATTAACCTAGATTTAGTCACCTGCCACACAACCACAATAATAATCTTCTACAATAATAATAATATTAAATTTGGATATGAAGCATAAATCGCCCTACCATCACATTTCTCATCGCACATCTCACATTTCTCCTCTCTTCCATTCTTTACAATATATCTTACGATAGAAAACAAGATCTTGGTGGCCATGGAATAAAAACCATGATGCTGGCAACCTTGGTATTATTTGTCTTGTCCTGTCCACTGCTCCTCCACTGAAAATATTCATGGGGCAGCGTGACTCCTGCCCAATGAGCCTGGTTGGTTGGCGTTTGCTTTCACCGACTGAATATATTCAGTCAGCGTTCGTGGGTCGTGTAAGTAAGAACGAAATGTTTATAACAAACATTTATATAAAAATATTGTTCATAATGTATGATCTAATAATGGTCTTAGCTACCACATAGCCTACCTTAAGATGGCTCTCTCTTCACGAAGATTAACATTTGTTGACCGGCTCATATACTCTGTCTGGAGTTCTGCCCCACACGCCTCAGTGGTTGAGCTGACACTGGTCGCTTTCCTTTTCCATCATTTTGGCACTATGCACATGCATATATTTGGATTAAATGGTTTTGAAGAAAGTTTTGGATGGAGGATGCAGGATTGAACAGAGGCGGGGGGCACGGGGGAGTGGACTCATCTGACTGGAGTTGCAGCGGCTTTAAGCCCTGGCTTGCATTTAGATGAAAATCAAGAAGCCCAACTGAAGATTTGGCATTCTAAGTCAAAGCTTTCGTGTTTGAAGATAAGAGATGAAATGCACAGTTATCCCTTCCCGAGTAGCAGCAATATTAAACAGTAGACATATTAAATATTATTAAGAAGTAGATTTGGCATGTACTGAAAGCTCTTCTTGCTAGAGTGAGTTAGTTTTCCTGTGTGGGCTGAACTAGAGGAGGGTTAACATAAAATACACATTTTCAAATTCTGATGATTGTTTCATGTGAAGCAAAACCCAGTTTAAAGGAAGAGTTGTGGGAAAAAAAGAAAATAAACAAATTTACATAATTTTCAGCCAAGCTGTTTGATGTCTGATGTTTGCTTTTTTAATTTTGCACTGCAGCTACAAGGCTAATGGAGCTAATGTGCGATTAAAGTTTAGTACAAAGGCACAATTGTACTGAAAAAGCCAGAAGTTATGTGGATGATAATACAGTTTAGGGATGTCAGACTCAAATTTGCGAGCCCTTGTAGTGCCATAAGCTAAGGCTATTCATGTCTGTAAACATATTATTTATTCTGCTGTTTAACACAAATAACTGGAAATAGAAATGGAAAATAGAATAGGACATTTTTGAAAGGATAAGGCGAACAGAAACTGTTTACCAATATACCCTCTTAAGTGAAAACCAGGGACAGTAGCTTGTGGAAGGAGTGGTGAATGGTTAATAGCAAAATCCCATCGCAAAATAAATAATAATAATAATAATAATAATAATAATTATTATTATTATTATTATTATTATTATTATTATTGTCGGGGGGCACGGTGACTTAGTGGTTAGCACCTCCGGGGTTGGGGGTTCGAATCCCGCCTCCACCCTGTCTGTGTGGAGCTTGCATTTTCCCCCCTGTGCTTCGGGGGTTTCCTCCAGGTACTCCAGTTTTCTCCCCCAATCCAAAGACATGCACTGTAGGCTGATTGGCATTTCCAAATTGTCTGTAGTGTGTGAATGTGTGTGCGATTGTGCCCTACAGTGGGTTGACACCCCGTGCAGGGTGTCCCACACCTTGTGACCCAAGTTCCCTGGGATAGGCTCCAGGCTTCCCCGTGACCCTGTGTAGGATAAGCGGTACAGAAAATGGATGGATAGATCATTATTTGTTTATCACACATAGTTAGTAGTCCACATATCTACTCTTCTCTTAGCGATCATTTTTGATTCATGTTTAATTTCGGTCTTAATTAGCTAACTAACTATAGTACACTGTAGATATTTGAACACACTCAGTTCTGACGTTTTGTTTACTGTACTAATGTATTGCAACAGACAATTAGTCATGTAAAAGCCATAGATGAACTCCAACTGTTATAACTATGTACAAATATATGGACATTTGCACCCCACTATGCAAGATGGAAGAAAAAAACGTCTACTTTTAAATTAGGTAGGACCTTAGTTTTGTAGTTTTATCTTCAGCAATGAGCAATATTTTTACATCTTTCTCTCTGTCGCTCTATATGTGCGTGTGTAGTATGTACAGTACCATATTTTTTCTGCCACGTGCAGACCATACTCATGCATAATTTCAATATTTACAATACGCAACGAAATATATTATGAAACAATAAGACGGCCAGTCGTGTAGACGCTCTGAGATTAATACATTTAGCTAACCCAGATAAGTTTGTACACATTTCTGCCTCCACATGTTCTCGAACGAGGTACTCGAGATACTTCGTCAAGACGGGTTGTTATATGGCAGAATTGGCACTTTATATGGCGCTCGTATGCCTTCTGTTACTACAATGCGCTATCACTGGACGGTAAATTGATAGCACTATAAAGTTAAATTTTATTCTGTTAGCCTGGCTTTCCCCGGCGCTCAAATGTCAAACTACACCTATGATTTCGAGTCAGTCATTGAGTCACACTAAAGGCAAACACATAACACATTTCTGAATCTTTATTTTAGACACTGGTCTGCCTTGCATCAAACAGAACATTGATTTCTGTGAGGTTCAGCTTTGTGAGATGCAAGTCCACGCATGCTGTATGGTAGCGCAAGCAGAATGCAGGCGGTTGCTATGCTACAAGTCTGGGGTTAATTCTTGCTATTACTAGACTAGTGTGAAAATACTGAGATGTTTCAATATTAATTTTTATCAGATAAGATGAGGCTGTATTTGGCCTGCAGGTCTTGGTTATGACACCTGTGATATATTTGCACTTTTGTAAATACCATTTAAATATGGGATTACACAGATTAGTACATTTGTTCAAAGCAAGCATATGGTTATGACGATTTGAAGATTTTTTTTAGCTTCGTAGCCAGGTGCAAACCTAAAAATGCAACCATCAGGCAAATATGTTAACGACATGTGGGACTGAGGGCACACTGTGTAACAGCCTGGCTAATGGTAGTATGGCATTAATATTAAGGGAGACACAGGACACCACAAAATTGCACCAGTTTTGCTATAAGAACATCCATCCATCCATTTTCTGAACCGCTTATCCTACACAGGGTCGCGGGGAGCCTGTAGCTTATCCCAGGGGACTCAGGGCACGAGGCAGAGGACACCCTGGAGAGGAGTACTCAGAGTACCGGAGTACTCGGAGGAAACCCCCAAAGCACAGGGAAGAACAGGCCAGCTCAGGGTGGAGGTGGTAATCGAACCCAAAACCCTGGAGGTGCGAGGCAAACATGATTATCAAACTTAACAGGAAACACTAAATAAATAAATAAATAAATTTAAAAAAAGAATAGAAAAGATGCTACTGTATATTGATCATTTTGAATTTGAGTCAGAAAAAAAACCCCACATCACTCTGCTGATCTCAGTGACACTACAAGGTCAGCAACACTGTAGTGCTACCTGTCTACCAGCCATTTCAATCTTCATGCCACAGCCTACAGAAAAAAAAAAGACAGATTAAAAGTCAAACATATTAAATTATAGTGAGGCACCATCTTGAGGTGCAGGCAGCGTACTGTCTGAGAAACCTCTGTGTACTTAATCTATTATGCCCTGTTGATACTGTAGGGGTTGGAGATGAGGCGTAGCTGCTTATGAAATATTAAAGATGCTGTCAAACATGCAATGACTGCCAATATCGGTGCAGCAACTTAAAAACACCTTCTTATTTTTTTTTTTTACCTGCTATCCATCTCTCACTCGCCGGGCAGAGATTTCTGTCTTTTGCTCTTTTCTGTATTTCTTGATCTGATTCTCTGACACACACTCTTTCTTCTTGTTGGTTTTTCTTTGCCCTTGTCTTCATAAAAAACAAATCGTGTTTTTTTCTTTTTTTTCTTTCCAGACTCATCCTGCACTACCCTAGACCGTTATTATACAGTTATTCTTCAGTTTCTTCCATATCTCATTTTTTTACCTTGTCATTTTGTACTGACTGTTCTTAATAATTCAACCATTATTGCTTATAAGTGACTGAAATATAAGTAATCATTAGGACATGACTTAGATAACATGTTCTGTCTGCTCAACTCTCGTTCACTCGTTCTTACATTCTTATCCTGGAGTAAATGGGCACCGTTTGAATAAATCCAGGTCAGAGAGAACAACGAATCAGTCGATGCAGTTCTCGGTCCGCGGCTGATGAATGGCGGAGTTAATCAGCTGGACGTCTCTACCAGCCGCTCATAAGAATGAGAAGTAAAAATAAATTAGTTGCGAATGGCTCCCTGGCTCTTTCCGATCTTCTGGGCCCTGGGCTGTATCGATCCCACATGGACGCTTAACCTGTGATGTATTGGGAACACTGAAGTACCATGTTAGCATTAGTGCACAGATCTGCTAACATTACTCATTGCTATGTCTGTCATTCCTTTTTTTTTTGTCTGAATGCAAGCAAGTAAGGAACACACAATCCCTTTCCTCAGACAGCACACTGCTTTTGCCATTAGACACCTCTATTTTTTTGCTGATGTGTGAAGTGTCTAAAGGTCATATAGTGTGGTCTGTAAGGTTGCTTTTACACTTTATAGAAATAGCTGGGGAAAAAAAGCTGGAGCACCTTTTGTGCTTGTGCTTGTATGATACAAAAAAAAAACAAAAAAAAAACAGCTCACGTGACATGCACACTGTAACCATAACAACACTCTTACCAGTCCTAGCTAGTTAACTAACCTAGGCTTATATCTAGATTAGATTTCTTAGTGTCAGTAATAAAGATTAAATAAAGATCGGTTTAACGCCGGCAGTGAGGAGGTTGTTTGCCTTCGCTGAAGCTTTGGAGGCAGAAAATCAATCGACCAGGAGCTGCTTGTGCGACTTGACTATATGCAGCCAGAGTGGCATGTCACATCACATACTAGGGAATGTCCCAACAATAGAAAAGTTGTTATTTTTCGTTATGTTGCAGTGTTGTAAATGAAATATACATCAACATGGCGTAAACCGCCTTATATTGGCTGACTAACAAGACAATTTTCTTTCACTGGCCCTCTGTTCTCCATGCTCGACTTTCAGCTTGCAGCCTGGTTGGTCAGGACGTATAAAAGTGCTTGAAGTCACCCTGAATATTTGTAACCAAAACAAATACATTGACAGCATTTCTTGTGCTTTAAAAAAAAAAAAAAAAAAAAAAAAGTGGCTGCATTCTACCTACCTTGCGGCTGTTTTCCATGGGATTACATGTAAATCATATACTGGTTGTAGACAACAAAATGGTGGCTAGTATGGAAGTGGTTTAAATTGGTAGTAGAGAGCAGATTTTGCTATACACTTACTGGCTACTTTAATAGGAACACATCTACCCATGCTCATTCATACAATCAGTGGCTGCAACTGTGGTGAGCAGAAAAGCATCTCAGAATGTACGCCAAGAGCAAGAATCTGAAACTACAGCGGGCACAGGCTCACCAAACCTGGAGAGTTGATGACTGGAAAAACACTCACCTCAAGCCTCGAAGTGTTGTGCGTCCTGAGATGCTTTTCTGCTCACCACGGTTGCAAATAGTGTTTTTTTTTTTTTTTTTTCGGTTCCCGCAGCCTTCTTGTCAGCTCGAATCATCCTGGCCATTATTCTTTGAGCTCTTTCATCAAAAAGCTGTATCCACCCACATACTAGATGTTTTTTTTTTGTTTGTTTGTTTGTTTGTTTGTTTGTTTTTTTGCACCATTCTGTGTAAACTCTAGGGACTGTGTAAACTCTAAAATCCAAGGAAATCCGTTTCTAAAATACTAAATAGTTCCTAATTAATTGATCAGTGACTATTTATATACGAGGGGGGACCCAAAAATTCCCAGAAATCGAATGTGGCGCACGCACCTAAGATCACCTTGTTTCCAGGACTGGGAGAAATGCTGGGATAAGTGCATCGCATCACAAGGAGAGTATTTTGAAAGGGATTAAAGGGGAAATGGTGTAAGTTTTATGGCACTAGTTTTTAATTCCAGGATTTTTCGGGTCCCCCCTCGTAGGTGTGTGTTCACATGTGAAACAAGAAGTAGAGGTCATAAGATGGGGCTTAAAATCCTTCTGGTTATATATTTGCAAAGAACAGAACAGATCAGAAATCAAGGGTTATGGGGGGAAAAAGGCTCTATACTGATGCTCAGGTCTACAACACATACAGTTGTAGACAATTTATTATGTGCCAAATAATATGTACATGGCCTAGACTGCATAGCAGACATGGTATGGTAATTATGATCATTTTGTAACAATTGTATAAAATAAGCTTATATGATTGGCTGGTTGTTTATAACTCCACACATTTCAGCAATTTGCAGGTAAATATCAGTTGAACCACTATGTTTTATCATTGATGCCGTTACCATGGAACCGTTCATCCACCATGTCTTTGTGGTAAAGTTCTGCTTGTTTTCTCTTTGCCGGATGTTTTTTTTTTTTTTTTTTTTCATTCTCTTGTTAGTGCTGTTGACACCAATGTGGTAGAAAACGTGATCTATCTGGAGTTCGATCTTCGGGAAAGACGTCAGTAAATAAGGGTGGAAAATATGATGAAAGTGCACATTAAATGACTGTGACACCGGTGCATTCATTCATTATGTAAAGAAAACCTGAAGAGCAACTGTTCAACGTCTGACAGAGAAGGTCAATGCAGGACATGATCAGACTGTCTGTAAGAACAATAAGGTGGCCCAGACACAATATATTGGTGTTTATTGTAATTTGTGAATTACTTGTAGCTCCATTGCAAAACTAAAGAAGGAAAGGTTGTTCTATAAAATCTGTATGTATGTTTAATTTAATATGGCAAACTATTCACTTCAGGTACATGGCACATGGACAATTTCATGCCTAGTCCTAAATCTACTCATTTACATCTTTCTTTACTGTATGCAGATCATATTTGAAGCTACCATCTCTGCTGAGGAGAGAGGCTACATTGGCCTGGATGACATAGTCCTGCTAAACTACCCCTGTTGTAAGTACACCCTCTCTCTCTCTCTCTCTCTCTCTCTCTCTCTGACCTTTTTCTCAACTGGTTCTGGGAACTAAAAACCAGTTGTACCTCCCATAGGCAGGAACAGAAGTGCATACTGTATTTTCATCTTTCAGTTCATCAAAGTTTTTCATCTCTGATCTGAATTGGTTTGACGTGTACATGCTTAGACCTTCACTCTTGTCCATTTGTTTTTCCTTGCTGCTCTTTTTATTGAAGTCATCTCTTATATTCTGCTACAGTCTTAACCTGTTTCCTGCTTGGGTTTGAATACACCCAGCCATACTTCTTTATTTTCTCCTTGCCTGCCTCTGCAACTGCCTCTGCAACTTCACCAGCAGTCCCATTGCCTATGTGTCCCCTAGAACCACTTTTGTCAGTGGACTTCTTTACTTTTGTAGCATTCCCTGTCCTGTTGACTGCAAAAAAGTTAGAATACCCATACCCTTTGAAATGAAACAAACACATTTCAAGTCAAGTGGGTTTTATATTGTCATTCCTCTATATAGCTTGTATACAAAATGTCGTTTCTCTAGGACCATGGTGTGACACAACAACAAAAAAATACACCTGCTCATTCATGCAATTATCCAATCAGCAATCAACCAATCATGTGACATCAGTGAAATACTGTATATAGCGTCATGCATATACATGTCAAGAGTTTCAGATAGTGTTCAAGTAGCACTACAAGTAACCCTGGCTGTTGTGAGGAGAATGGGGACTCTGGAGGCTGGTGTGAGATCCACACTTGGAAACATGGAAACAACTTCACAATGTAAATACTTTAACCGAAATTAAACCATTTTCACACGTTCACACATACAGTTGCTCCAGTCAGGACCACTGGGTGCTCAAAAAAAATCCTTACTGTGAGATACAGCATATAAAAAGAGCATTGTTAATCACACACAAGACTCCGCCCTCCATTCACAAGCAGCACACGACCACTCCCCTGCTGCCACAGTTTACATAAAATGGGGATATCCACAAGTTAAAAATACAAAGTTTGATAATAATAAGAAAGGTATGCATCAATACAATACAAAATATACAATAACTGAAAATATATACACATGTAGTGGAAGTAATTGATAGAGAATTGGATAATGAGTGGAATTAACCTTAATAGCTGACATACACAGTGAGTGTAGGCAGCTGTTTAGATGTTATTATGTGAAATGGGCAAAAAAGTGGATCTACTTAATGTTCTAATTTCAGCTGAACTACCATGGCAACATTCAAGAAGGTACATAGAGAAGCTTTATAGTTATGCTCTGATGATGTTTCTTGTTGGTTCTGATCCGTGGGTGACTTCAGCATAGTCAGCTGTTGCATCAGTGGAGGAGCACAGATCCTGAGGAAAGAGTCCTCAATGTGGTCCAGTTCAGCAGAGATCGTGCTGAATATCTAGTTGTAGCGTCACATTTGATTCTCCAGGGATCGTGGAGGAAGGCTTATGATACTGTGTGGACAGTTTTCAGCACGAATCACACCACAGGTCCAGCCATAGCCGTAGTTGAGTCATTGTGTCCAGAGATCGTGGACAAGGCCGTTTTGACTCACTGTGCATAATTGCTATCTTCACTGAAGGTCTGAAGTTCTGCTGTGTCTGTGTCTTGCAATGGTGGAGACTCAGCCAGAATTAAGAGTTGAAAACACGAATCTAAAGTTCATGATCAGAGATCCTGGTGGATGGAAATCTACAGGGTGTCCCCAAAGTCTCCATACATACGGGACTATGTATTTCAGCATCACCTCGGCTGTGCCTCCGTCAGTGCCACTTCTTGGTTGGTCCGCAGCACTTCCAGACTTTTTGTATTTGTTAATAAGTTTGACAACAGTGTCGTGTTTGATGTACTTGCCATGTCTCCTGTTAAAGTCCATCGCAACCTTGCAACAGCTTCCTGATCCAGATATAAGAATGATTCAATATGTTCTTCTTTTGTCAAAGGCGTTCTTAAAGGCTGTCTGAATTTAGTATATATATATATATATATATATATATATATAAAACTAAGTGTGAAAAATTTTGGAAGACATTTTGCTAAAAAGTGTTAATTTCCCCTACGTATAATACCTGTACTGTGTGAATCAATCAAAATTAAACCAAATATTCAAACCTGTTATGTATTAATTTAAACACGGGGTAACATTTATCAAATGTGTTGTTACAGAATGAGCATATTCACAGCGTGATTTACACATCCTGACTATCACGGAAAGTGTATTCGTGTCATTTTGTGCAGATGCAGGTTGTAATATTGCATTTATGTTGTGTATAAATCTGATTCATCTCTTATAGGATGGGTGAGTTAATTAACCTGCTAGTAAAGTGTAGAGTTTATCCCCACCACTATTCAAAACAAAGTGACTCCCATGTGTTGCCTAAGCAAATAAATTACTGATCATTTTTCAATACAATTAAGCTTTTATTAAATATAATTTGCAAAGAGTATACAGTAATTAGTATCAGAATTATTTTGATCCAATGATTTTAGCAGTAGTTGCAGTCTGTTTGTTCCGTGGATTTAAAAGATGGAGCGAAGTCTGTTTTGGGGAAGTTGGATAAGTCGATCTCTGTGGAATTGCCGACAAACTGGTTTTGCCGGTTTCACTCGCCCCAAATTGGGGGCTTTATTTCTCACAGTTGTAACTTTAATTCTCGCAATTGTGAGTTTAGGCTGCATCTCACAACTGCGACCTTATGTATTTATTATTACTTACATGACTTTACGAGTCGCATTTTTTGTCATTGTGTCATTTGCAACAGACCTCATAGAGCAACTGTTCAGACGTGTCATGCCGTATCTGAAATCACTCACTAATTTACTATTCCCTATATAGTGGGTGTAAGTAAATATAGATACACTCATTACTGTAGCACTCAGAGTAACTACCCTACCCCCCACTTGGTAGTTCAGACCATAACCTCGTCTTGTTACACCTCCTTCCTGCAGTTCAGAGTCAGCCCGTCTCCACAAGGATTGTGAGGAGGTGGATTCCTGAGTTCAACAACATGAGTAAGAGTATCAGTATGGCCAGATAAGCCTACTCTTAAAAGTACTTTTTTTTCCCAAAAAGTTACTCAAGTAAATGTAATGAAGTAAATGTAGCACGTTACTACCCACCTCTGACTATCCGTGATAATCAGGATGTGTAAATCACGTTGTGAATATGCTCACATTCATTCATAAAATATTGTACACAAATTAATGCATAAAATGTTTGAATATTTGGTTTTATTTCGATTGATTCACACAGTACAGGTACTATAACTATAGTATTTAAATTAACACAGGTAAAGTGTGTGTGGTAGAATAATGCTTTTTTTCAGTGTGCGGACTTCTGTGTTCACTTTTAACCAGTTTTTTTCAATCTAAGAAAATAACAAAAGTTTCCATTGGCAAGAAAGGAGAAAATGGAATGGTCTTAACCCGTTCTAGCTGGGCCGCCCCCAAAGTGCTTGTTCCAATCAACATGATCTTAGGGTGTGGTGTAAACTGCATTCTCCTCCTCTGACACTAATTAGCATACTGGTCTCTGAATTATGTGCTTTGCAAACTTTCCACAAGGTAAAGCTAGAACTTTGGTCATGAATCTTGTAAAATGGATGTAATAACATTGTACTCAAATTTACTTTATCCCAACTTCAAGGAAATTAGAAAACAATCACACATACCAAACATCAAATACTTGCTGTTGTTAATACACTGCTAATAATCAGCCACAATAATCATACTAATAATCAACCATAACAATGCATGTTAAATAATCAAACGGATAATGGCAGCTTTGTGGCTATATGCATGATAAGTACAGAATAAAGCATGGAAGAAAATAGGTGATCATTTTCACAGTCATTGTCCCTGTAGACTATATAGAGTGTGCTGATGCAGTCTGTGGAATGTGGAATGATGATAACAACAGGTTGAATTTTGTGTCCCTGGAGGAAAGAACAAAGGTCTCATTCCATGAGGGCCCTTGGGTGGGTCACCCCCACTTTCCTGAAGTTATCATCATTAAGGCTGATAATCAGTGTGTTATCCTGTTGGGTAAGCCACCTGGTCTTGGCCAATGGCCTTAAAAAAATGAGTCTGAAAGAGGTTTCTCTGGCTGAGAATATTCAGCACTTGGTCAATGATGTCCTAAAGTTTGCCCTATTGTTTACAGGGTAGCTGGGATTATACAGACGCAAACAGCCAATAATTAACTGGCTCCTCATAGTCTGTGAATGAACATTTATTGGTTTATGGTTCCTGTGACGGGTGATCTGTGCCTCTTGAGCATCCCAAAGTCCTACATGTCTTTGAAACTTCCAGAAAGTTGGCTGGCTGGCTTTGAAAGATCTGGAAAGATCAGTTTATGAAGTCAGTAATATTTAATGCTGTTCTCTAATGATAGCGACAATATTAGGTTTCCACTCCAGTGAAGATTTTTATAATGTGTCAGAATATTACACATCATAAAACCAGTAAATAAAGTAGACCACACCATTTTACTACTCTTCTAGAGCATATAAAACATCTCTGGCCTTCGAGTAAGTTCTCTTCTGTTAGTGTTTAAATAAAAAATACATTTTGATTTGTGGACAATCATTGGTCATCTATATTATATGATTATGGATGTCTGTATTGCATAATTCATTGTGGATCTTGATGGCTAGCAGATAGAACCTTAAAGTAAAAAGTTTGTGAGTTTGGAGATTTAGCATATTATTTTTGTATTACATAAAAAAATCTCTGCAAAAGGAAAAATAACACCACATGAGTATAAAGAGAAGACTTATATGTGCCTAGCAAGAGTGAGAGTTTGAAACTGTGCAGCTTTTAAACCAACATTTTAGATGAACATGCCTTGATTAAAGAGGTCAATCCCACATCCCCTGGTCCATGGCATCCCCTGGACAAGTCTTGGCACGTGTAACATGTGGGCTAATGAGGCAGGGTGGAAACATGTAAAATCTTTTGATAGACACATGTAAACTCTCAAAAAAAATGGTTTATTAAAGCCAAATGAATAATCATTGTCATTGTTCCAAGTACAGATCAGAAGACGAGAAGGTAATATCATAGGTCAGGGCAAGTCAACAAACCAGAAAATAAGGTTCAGTAACATACAAGTAAACTCTACAGGACTTTTCCACAAGACAAAGGAACAAGAGGGTAAATAAAAACAAGCTAATCAAGGGCTGAAATGAGAACAGGTGCACACATTAGGATACAGACCAATGGGAATAGGAAGAGGGTGGAGACAGAACCAAACAAAAAGCACATTTAATGAAGCACTCACACTCACAACACTGGGGAATCTGTGACAGTCTGGGCCAAATTTCTCAATTTACTTCTGTTATGACAAGGTTAGCAAATTATCCATCATTAGCAAATATAGTAAACTAGTTTACCAAACACAGTTTGTCAGAGGATAAGTAACTTCAGTAAGTAAAGTAACTTCCATATTTGCTGCTGAACCAAACATTTAAGCAATTTATAAAATTATCTTGATCAGATTATGAACATCACCCATGAGGTCAGAAGGTTACTGAATCTTGAAATAAGCTCCTAAATCAGCCAGCATTATAACATGGCAGATCTAGCATGTTTACCACCGAATTCTGCCATGTTAGTTTTTCTGAGCAGTAAATATGTGATGTATCCATAATGTCATTAACAGGAGGATGTAAGCACAACTAAGGAGTCCAACAAGGACATACAGTGGGTTGCAACGAATCATTGAACGCATTCTTTTCCACCAGAATAATGTAATGAATCAGCTTTAAACATGAATGAAACGAAACAGAAGCGCACGCTTGGATTCGAAGCACCTTTTTAAAGGAGACGAGTTTTAAAGCGTGCCCGCATTATCTGCCAGAATGTGTAGTAAATCGGATGAATCTGCAACGTTTAAAAATATTCTCCACCAGTTACAATTCATGTAATGAATTAAAAAGATGTTTAACACGTTTAAATGTATTCTCCAATTTATATATGGAATTAGCTCGAATGGCGTGAAATATATCTATATATCTAATCAACGTGTGTTGTGACCAGTTATAAATATACATCAGCCATGAAAGGGAATTCATGTATGTGCACATATACATATAGATAATTAACTACAATGGATTATAATTAATTATGACTATGTATGTGGTCTAGATCAGCTTTTAGGATTAGCTGTAGTCTAGTTTAGAATTATGAACTCTAAAGAGGGAGTTTATCCTTCTGGCCAGGAAGGAAATCTCCATTTCAAAAGCGGGTAGCGAGGTCTTGCAGTGTAGAATTGACTCATCACGTGACCAAAACAGAGACAATCAAGCGTGGTGATAATAGATTTTAATAACTACGTGTAACTATGGATACACACACAACTAACTCTAAGCAAGCATACATATGTACATCTATATACAAGAAGAGAGAGAGATTAGACAGAAAGTAATGAAATAAAAAGGGTAGCAGACAAAACAATTAGCCTTTTTCAAAACCAGCAACGAACTTAAATCTCCTGTAAACAGGGGTACAATCTTAACGCATGTATGGATCCATTACCTGTACTTGCATGGCTTGAGTGTTGTCGTTTTGAAAGTTTGCGCGAGGTCGTGTCGAGTTCGCTGGTTCGTCGTGCCGTTTGAAAAGGCGTGGGCCGTGAGGCGGTTGCATCCTTTGTCCTGGAGAGAGAGAGAGAGAGATTCCCTCTTCCCAGGGCACGTGGCCCCGGGGGAGGGAAACCTGAAGTGAACCTGAAGAGGGTCTGAAGAAGAGTGTGTAGAAGTTGTAGAAGTAGTAAAAGTTGTGATTTCAAAGCGTGGTATTGTTTTAAAGACAACACCAACACACACGCCTCTTTGGGCTATTGGCCAATCAGGAAGTTGGGTTTGTTGGCGGGATGAACACTCTTTGTCTGGTCTCAGACCTGAATTTGCATGTCCTGGGAGGAGCCAGTTTAAACTGTATTATGTATGTGATTAAGAAAAAGCATGAAATAATGTATCCCATTGTAATGTGATATGCATAATCGATCGGGGTATCGCGAGACGATTAATTACATACCAAATTCGATGGACTTATAAAGAATATTACAGGTGAAACATGATTACAGACATTTAAAACAATATCCTAAATTAAAACATCTAAAATCATTATAGTTAGTTTACATAAACACACAATATATGCAAATAAGGAAACATCACACTATTTGGACATCGAATAATTACATGTTACATTCAAAAGAGATTCTTCCATTGTGTGTGTGCGCGTGTGTGTGTGCGCGCATGCGCGTGTAGGTAAGCGTTGTGTGTGTGTTTGTGTGTGTGTGTGTGTGTGTGTGTGTGTGTGTGTGTCTGTCTGAAGAGGGGGGTCGTGTCCCCTGTAGCATTCGATGGCCTCTGGTCAGACACCAGAGGGGGGTTACTGATAAGGATTCACAGCTCAAGGAAACAGAGAAACTTCTTTGCTAAGTCCAGGCTGATTCAGAAATCAGTTTGATAGTTCAGACGTTACAGGGTGTAGAAAAGAATCACCCCCCCCCCCCTTTAAAATAATCACATTTTGTTGCTTTTCAGCCTGAAATGAAGACAGACACAGTTTTTGTTTTATCCAGCTGTATCCAGTTGTATCCAACTTATAACATCCAAGTGAAAGATATAACACCATCATGTCAGGAAAAAAACAAAACAAAAAAAAACAGAATCACTGAGTTGGAAAAAGGATCACCCCCCTCCTAAAAATGACTTGTAAACTCAATAGTGTGTGGCTAATCACCTTCTCAATGGCACACAAAGCCATTTGACTTTCAACTGTGATCAGCTGTGGTCATTTTGATTAGCTCAGCATGAAAAGAGATTTCCTGGAGCATTTTGTAGTGCAACTGAAGCAAACAATCAACTATGGGTGGCAAGGCACTGTCAAAAGATCTCCGGGATAAAAGTTGTGGACAGGCACAAGTCAGGAGATGGATACAAAAAAAATTCAAAGGCTTTATCAATGCCTAGAAGCACAGTGAAGTCTATTATTAAGAATTGGAAGGTATTTGGTACAACACTGACCCTCCCTGGATCCGGACGCTGCGCCAAACTGGATGAAAGAGCCAGGAGGAAACTGGTCAGAGAGACTACCAAGAGGCCTACAGCAACTCTGAAGCAGTTGCAGGAATTTATGACAAAGAGTGGTCATTGTGTGCATGTGACAACAATATCACAAATTCTCCACAAATGTGGCTTGTATGGGAGGGTTGCAAGAAAAAAGCCAATCCTCAAGAAAGGCCATATGAACGCACCTTGAAGATTCTGAGGCCACATGGGAAAATGTGTTATGGTCAGATGAGACTAAAATTGAATTATTTGGCCTCAACACCAAACGATATGTCTGGCAGAAATCCAATACAGCTCACCATCCAAATAACACCATTCCTACAGTAAAGCATGCAGGCGGTAATATCCTGTTATGGGGGTGTTTCTCTGCAGCAGGGACTGGAGCACTTGTCAGGATAGAAGGAAAAATGGATGGGGCAAAATACCATCAAATTCTTGAGGAAAATCTGCTGCCCTCTGCCAGAAAGTTGTCAGTGGAAAGAAGGTTTACCTTCCAACATGACAATGACCCAAAGCACACAGCAAAACTGACCACACAGTGGTTGAAGGAGAAAAAGGTGAATGTCCTTGCATGGCCTAGTCAGAGCCCAGACTTAAACCCCATTGAAAATCTGTGGAATGACTTGAAGACTGCAGTCCACAAACGGTCACCATCAAATTTAACTGAACTTGAGCAGTTCTGCAAAGAGGAGTGGGCAAATATTGCATTGTCTAGATGTGCAAAGTTAATAGACATATCCCAACAGACTAAATGCTGTAATTAAAAAATTAAGGCAAATTAAAACAAGGAGGTGATTCTTTTTCCAACTCAGTGATTCTGAAAAGCAGCAAAATGTGATTTTAAAGGGGTGATTCTTTTCTATACCCACTGTACATTTTGTTTAGTTTTTTTTTTCCCCCCCCCCAGGTGCACTTTCTTCCGTTACATTATTTCCACAACTTATCCCCAGACATTTCCACATTATTTGTACTAAAAAGAACAATACATTCTATATTGATCAAGAAGAACCCCATAGATCTTTTCCTGGATTCAGGTCTGGGCTCTGGCCAAACATTGCTCTTCCTTTGGTTAAGCCATTCCTTTGTTGATTTGGATGTATGCTTTGGGTCATTGCCATGCTGAAAGGTGAAATTCCTTTTCATCTTCAGCTTACTAGCAGACACCTGAATGTTTTGCACTAAAATTGATTGCAGCTATTCATGACTCCCTCTACCTTGATAAATGCGCCAGTTCTGGTTGAAGAAAAGCAGCCCTAAAACATGATGCTGCCACCACCATGCTGCACCATAGGTATTATGTTCTTTTGATGATGTGTTAGCTTTTAGGATTATGGAATTATTATACCTTTTTGAATTGGTTTCATCAGACCATAGCACATTTTGCCATGTGGTTCGGGGTGATTAGATTTCCATCTAGCCACCCTACCCCATAGCCCAGGCATGTGAAGAATATGAGATTGTTGTGTCATGCAGAGAGTAATCACTACTTGTCAGATGTTCCTGCAGCTCCTTTAATGTTGACGGTGGTCTCTTGGCAGCCTCTCTGGTAAGTTTTTGTCTTGTTCTTTTGTAAATTTTGGAGGGATGTCCTGTTCTTGGTGATGTCACTGTGGTGCTCCATGTTCTCCACTTGTTGATGATGGCCTTCACGGTGTTCCATGGTACATCTAAAGTTTTGGAAATTTTTTTGTACTTCTCCTGATCGATTCCTTTGGACAGTAAGACCCTGTACAGGCTTTGTAAGCTCTTTGCAGACCATGGCTTCAGCAGTCAGATGAAACCAAGAAGATGTGAAGAGAATCCTACAGAAATAGCTGTTGTTTATTTGGGGTTAATCTGAATAATGTCATTGATAACAGCTGTATGATAATTACAATTATAAATATGATAATTACTTTGGTAATTACCTAATTATAAAATTTGATTTATCTTGGTTTCATTTTTTACATCACAAAAACCTGCAACTTTAACAGGGGTGTGTAGACTTTTTATATCCATTGTATAGTCATTGATATGTTGAAGTTTTCTGTGAGGAAAAGTTTATTTAATATTTATGGATGGAGTCGCCAGTGTTCATGATTTGTAATAGTTTGTTTTACACCATGAGAGTCTTCAGGACAGAAGACATTGCACTTTATGTTTTTTTATGTTATTATATTTTAAAGAAGATTTAAAGATCTAGATAATAGAAACTTATAGTCTCACAGATAACAGCATTAAATGTAACTATAAACAGTTGAAGGTATTATGTGTCATACATTAATTAAAAATTGTAATTGTTGCCACATTGTTGTGTTTTAAAAGAAATAAACCACTCTGGGACATGCTGTTATTGGAAAATGACTTTTTTGAGTGATTGGAGGTTAATTAATGCACTGTGTTTTAACATTAATTTGGGCTGCTGATCTTTTGTTAGTTTAATTTACATGAGGAGAATCATTCAATCAGAGGTTAACAAATAGAAATGGGGTGGTTTTGAGGTAATGAAGCCAACTGAGTCTTAGACTGCCTCTTTAAAAGAGTGAGAAAACACATGTTTTATGATTTTGAAACCCATTTAAGCATGCTCATAAACCTCTCAGCAAATCAAAGCATTTTATAGTGATTTTATAGTTCTTTTGAGAGGCTTGTTTAGCCTATAACTGCTGTGGTACAAGATTGTCACAAGGTTAAAAAAAGCCTAGCTGTGATAGAAGAGTTTCAGTGTGCTATGGAATGGCAGAGCAATATACTACTGCACTTCTTTTGTTGAGGCTAGAATACAATGTACATCCAGGTGTAGATAATAGCGATGTCCCTCTACGTGACTAGACTATGTATGCAAATGCACAATGAGGACAGAAATTCGCAGTCACTTAGCAGAAAGTCACTGGTATATAGTGGAATGCCATGATTTGATTTGACTAATGTGTGGAGGTACTTCTTCCCCAGAATGAGGCAATACGCATGGGTCAAAACCAATTTAAACATGCATCTCTGCAGCTAGGCTTGATAGGTTCTACATACATGTTCTACATACAAGCTTACAGAGCACAAACACATTTTATCCAACAAGAGAAGCAGATTATCCCATAGTTGTATTAATTCAATTAAATGTCACATAATCAGAACATCTCAGTTTAACTCTCAAGGCCCATGAACCCCCCAAATCTGCACCCTTATCTAAGGAAAAAAGCTTTTAACAAACTGTCTGGTTAAACACATACATTTTCTAGACTAGACTTAAATATTGAGACAGTGTGAGTCCTAAACAATAACACAATAATTGTAAGCTTATTATATACAGTGCCCTCCATTAATATTGGCACCTTTGGTAATATATATATATATATATAAATAAAATATATGTGTGCAACAATCATTGGCACCCTTTTAGTTCAATACTTTGTGCTACCTCCCTTTGCCAGGATAACAGCTGAGTCTTCTCCTATATGCCTAATGAGGTTGGAGAATACATGGCAAGGGATCCGAGACCATTCCTCCAGAATCTCAATTAAGGACTGGGATGGCCATGGCAGGACCTTGATTTTGATTCATAACATATCCAGTTGACTGGAACTTCTTAATTATTGCCCTGATGGTGGAAATTGGCATTTTCCTACAATAGCCACTTGACATTTTGTGAAGCTCAACAACATTTTGCCGCACATCACAGCTATATTCCTTGGTCTAGCACATTGTTATGAATGACTAAGTGAATTTGGCCTATGTGTTACCTCATATTTATACCCCTGTGAAACAGGAAGTCATGCTTGAACAATTTCCTGTTCCTAGTTACCCAGGTATACTAAAAAATGTAAAATATCTATGGGAATATACTTCAAATATATTTTTCTCATATGAATTCATAGGGGTGCCAATAATTGTTGCACATATGTATTTAAAAAAAAAAATTTTTTTTTGATAAATTTCAAAATATCAAAAGGTTAAACAATAGACAATTTTTCACAGCCTTCTTTGCTCATATTTACCAAGGGTGCCAATATTAGTGGAGGGCACTGTAGCTGGGGCACTTTGCAAACATGGCAGATCATTAATTCATTTTCAGTAACTGCTTTATCCTGGTCAGGGTTGCAGGTTCATCCTGAATGGGATGCCAGGGCACCATTCACACACTGATTCACATCTAATTTACTGTTGCCAATCCAGTTACCTGCATGTTTTGGAGTAATTGGAGGAAACCGAAGAACCCACTGGAAACCCACACAAACACAGGGAAAACAAATCTGCACAGTCAGTGACCATAGCTCAGGGTTGAACCCAGGACCTAGAGCTGTAAGGCAGCAATGCTACCCACTGTGCCACTATGGTGCAGGATCCTAATAGACTAAAAATATACTCAGGTACTCTATGGTGAGTCCATTCTGTTTATTTTCTTTTTTTAGGCTGCTGATTCCTGGACTAACTGGAAATCGATTATGTAATGGAAAATCCAGACAGCAAGACATTACAATAGTCCAACTTATAACAAAACCTCATAACAAAAGCATGAATTAGTTTTTTCTGACCCATGGAACATTATATTTTTAGCTTAGCAATGTTTCTGAGATGAAAAAAGACTATCCAATAATATGCATTTCAAATGTGAGACAAGAGCCAATAAACAAATCAAGGGCATTCACCGCTGCACATGATGCAACTAAAAGGCCATCATGAGTTAGAATATAACCAGAAAGCTTATTTCTAAATTCCTGTGGCCCTATTTGAATTACTTTTGTCTTGTCAGAATTTAATAGGAGGCATTCGATATCTAATGTCCTTTACATATCCCTCAACTTTATTAAGCTTGTGTTTATCACTGACTTTGCTGAAACATACAGCTGTGTTTCATCAACATTGCAGTGGAAGCTAATACCATGTTCATGCATAATTGCACCCAAAGGTAGTATGTATACTAGGACAGAGCCTTGTGGAACATGACACGTTACACTTGTGAATAGAGAAGTCATCATTATCATTTAGAAACTGTCAGATAAGACCAGGGTCAGGAAAGAGTTGTTCCCTCCAACAAAATTTTCTAATCTGTCAAGAAGAAAATTGTGATCTTTGGAATCAAAAACTGCACTGAGCTCAACCAATGCAAGCAAGGAGACATGATCAGGTCAGATGCTAGTAGTAGGTCATTTACTTCTTTAACCAGCGCTGTCTCAGTACTATGAGGAGGCCTAAACCCTGACTAAACGATTGAATGTATTTGATTCCTATGCAAGTATGAGCTTAGCTTCTGAGCTAAAACCTTTCTGCGCTCTTGGAGAAAAGGAAAGTGTGTCATTAAAGATGTTGACACAAGCATACCTACTGTATAAAATAAGAATTTCAAATTATTCTCATTTCTTTTATTGGGGTGGAGACATATGTGGATCTAGTGGCAAAGTAGACAGCTTTAATTCTGGAGTTTGGTGCTCACTATCTCTGCCTAAGGCACCCAGACCTGCCTCTACTGAAACTATGCTGCTTGCACTATAACTAGTCCTCTTTAATGTCTGGTTGTGCACCTCTAATGCTATAACCTTATTTGTCAGAATGCTTACTAGTCTACACTTCTCACAAGTAAAACTATTATTAATGAGAGGAAAAGAGTAGCTAAACACCTAGCACTCAACATGCTAAAGAGTAGCTAGCACTCAACACGCTAAAAATGTTAAGGTTGTCCATGCAAAAATATTGAAGATTTTACATAAATTAGTCATTATTTCTTATTGAAGATTTCGGGCAGATATGATGAGGATAGTATACTTTTACTGTCTTTAAGCAAAAATGCTTTTCAGTGGTGAAAAAAAAAGAAAGGAAAATGCAGCACCTGACACAAATTATAAAGAAGAGAACTGAAGAGTCCCTAGGAACCAAAAGGCTACTGCTTAAAAACCTACTGTGAGGCTGTGGGCACTGATCTGATCATGATTCACATAGTTCAATGATGGGGGATTGTACATTCATTCTTCTTTTGGATTAGAGGACAACCAGAGAAAAGAAATTGCTCAGAAAACTAAAACTCCCAGATGGTAGAGTCAAACAGGAAATTATAATCACATGCACTGCTCTTTTTTTTGTGTGTTTGTGTGGAAACTGCTTGCTTAGCTGGGGGAGGCCAGGTTTTTTTTTGGTATCTGGCATGAAAAAAGTGGAATTAGTTTGTCTAAAATAACAACACCTTGTCAGTGAATTAATAAAAAGTGGAATTTTATAAATGACACATTGATACGTTTCACCACTGTTTGCCCCTTCATGGAAAATGATTTCACAAGGATGTAAACGTCTATCAATAAACGTCACCTTTTTTATGAATTAACTCTGGATCTCCTTTTCTGTGAAAAATGAAGGGAGAAATTCTACAGGATGACCACCCATCATGCTTTACATGGCACAGCCCCAAAAACTGGTTGGTCCTGCATCCCACATCCCACAAGCCAATTCCTACATTTTACTGGTCACAGGTTCAAATAGTATAAAATAATTCTCTGTTAAAACATCATTAAAATATGTCTAATTTAGGGCTCCATACAAAATTAAATATTTAGTTCCTAGAGGCTAATGATCCTGCCCATTTGCTTACATTAATAAATGCTTTTTAGGGAAATGTGTGCTAACGCGCAGCTGTAAGTGTTTATGTAGTCAGAGCAGAAAATGAAAGCTAAGAACACAAATAAAATCATTAAAGAAATGAAACCCTTAAGAAAAAACAGACTTTGTTGGTAGGCAATCTCAAACTGAGTGAGAAAGCAAGCTTTTTTTTTGGTCTTGGTTCAAAACAGGTACATTCTCAGCAATGGTGAGAAATGCAAATGTTGCAAGTTTGTCCTGAAACCAAACTACACCAGAGACAGTCATCACCAGCTTATGTAACTAACGTCTTGTAAGATTCTCAACTTTCCTCTCATAAATTAAATTCATTACACGTGACCTTAAGCACACTTTTTGGTGTTGATGTTGTTATGTCATTTATTAGTTACCACTAGTTCCCTGATTGTCTGCACATAATATTTTAGTGAATACACATCACTCAATTAAGGGATGAGAACCCACATAGCACAGAAATCTAAGGGGTGTTAAGGGGAGCAAAGAAATGCTACACAAGACCCCTGGTAACTACGGCTAATTCCAGTGGATGCCATTAAAACTATAAAACAGACTTGACAATGTACTTCTGAATAATATCATTCAGAGACATGTACCAGATATCATAGGTGGGCTGACATGAAACCAATGAGTATATTTTGGAGGAGGAGAACAAAAACAGCAACAGTAGTCAAAGCTGCCTTGCAGGGTTAACCACTCTATTAATCCCATTTAAATATATGCAGTTACTGGTTGGTCTTCCCTGCAGGCTGCATGTAAATCTCTGCTGCATGTAAAAGCGTTCCCTTTGTGGCTTGGTCAAAACAAGCCTCGCAGCATTAACGATGATTCATCAAAAAAATCCATCCATTGCAACCATTATCATTGCGATCTGCCATACCTACGCATGCCAAACTTTCCTTCTACCCACAAGGACACCAAGTTTGGTTCCACACCACAACATATTCTGAATGGTAATCACTTGAGTCCTAATAGCTGCCAACTGATCATCTAAATGGCCTTTTTCCTCCAGGTCCTTCAGCCTCAACTCCATAATCATCTATATACAGTCCAATGAAATTCTTGTACATTCCTACAAAGACACAGTGCAAAACTTATAAATAATCTCGTAATTAGTACAAAAAAAGAACAAACTGTAAACACTGAACACAGACAGTGCAACATTATTAATACACTCCATACATCCATCCATTTTCTGTACTGCTTATCCAACACAGGGTCACAGGGAGCCTATCCCACGGGACTTGGGGCACAAGGCGGGGGACACCCTGGACGGGGTGCCAGCCCATCGCAGGGCACAATCGCCTACACACTCACATGCTACGGACAATTTAGAGACGCCTACAATGCATGTCTTTGGACTGAAGGAGGAAACCGGAGTACCCGGAGGAAACCCTGAAGCACGGGGAGAACATGCGAACTCTGCGCACACAGGGCGGAGGCGGAAATCGAACCTCCAACCCTGGAGCTGGGAGGCAAACATGCTAACAACTAAACCACCATGCCCCACATTAATACACTCTAAACCAATAAAAATAATAATAAACATGGTAAACATTGTATGCAGTCAAAGAGGGGGGCATAATCACAAATTTCAGCACAACATTTTGCAATATGAAAGCGTAAAATATCTGAAATAATAAAATAATAAATAATGAAAGTGGAGTATGGTAGTGGAGAGAGATGGCATGAGATGGTAGTTATTCTTAGCTGTTGAGAATCCTTAAGTCCAGCAGGAAAAAAGTGTTTTTGAGGCAAGTGTTGGTTGCCTTGATGCTTCGGAAGTATCTGCCAGAGGGGAGAGGGGAGAACAGAACATGTGCTGGGTGCATAGCATCCACGATGATGAACTGAGACCGTGTCCGACATCTGGTGGTGAAGATGTGCTGAAGTGATGGAAGCTCACTACTGATGATTTTAGAAGCCGTTTTAACTGTCTTTTGTAGAGGCCTGAGGTCTTCCGCAGTCAGGTTGCCAAACCGCACTGTGACGCATCCGGTCAGTGCACTTGGTGCAGCGATAGAAGTCAACCAGACTGGTGATGTTTATTCCAAATGTTTTGAGTCACCTCAGAAAGAACAGATTGTTGTACTTTTCTGATGATACTGCAGGTGCTCAAGGACTGGGAAGGTGAATCTGACAGCTGCATGCCCATAAATTTGAAGCTGTTGACGATTTCCACGGTTTATCCGTTGATGTGGATGGGAGAGTAAGCGTCTGTTTCTCCTCGAGTCCACAATGAGCTCTTTGGTCTGGGTGACATTCAGGGTGAGGTTATTGTTTACACACCATACAAACGGATCACTTATCTCCATCCTGTAGACGGTCTCATCATTATTGTTTATGAGTCCAATCACCATGGTATCCTTTACAAATTGTATCATTTGGCCACACAGTCGTGGGTAAACAGGCTGTATAACAGAGGGCTAAGGCAGCACCCCTGTGGAGTTTCCATGCTCAGAGTCAGTGTGGATGATTTTTTCCCCCCAATCCTCACTGTCTGTGGCCTGTTTGTCAAAAAGTCAAGTACCCAGGTGCAGATGGAATTGCACAGGCCTAAACTATTCAGCTTCCTGACCAGTTTAGAGGGCACAACAAACTGTTGAAGGGTGAGCTGTAGTCAATGAATAACATCCTGACATAGGTGTTTCTCTTTTGTAGATGAAAAAAAATCTTTTCCAGATTTCTTTGCGCTGTACTGGAATTACATTTCATTCATGTTGCTGCTGATTTACAGCAGTTTAAACAAAATGATCTGTTTGTGCTGTGTTTTTATATCAAAGTAATTAAAATCTGATTATTTATGCTGTTGTTCAACATTGTTATGTTGGTCATATGAAAGCGGTAGTGCTAATGTGGGCTAAAACTGCCTTGCTGAAAAATCCAGCTGCCAGAGCACAGGCCGAGCTGGTCAAGCTGGTAGACCTTCTTTGCCAGCTGGTAAGTGCTGAAGGAAAGGAAACAATTTCTGAATTAGTGTTACTAATGCTACACAATAGATATGTTGTTTCTAAGAAAATAACATAACAGTGAGGCAATTTGAAAATCTCAAACATTTATTGAGCAATTTACCAGCTGGCATAGATGGGCTACGAGCCTGATTAGCTTGGACGTTGACCACTAGAGCTTGCCTGCCTTTACAGGCGACAGGAGGAAGAAAATGCTGTAGAAAATATGTAGGCTCTAATCTGGGAGACGCTATAAGAGCAGCGGTGGAGCCCGAATAGCTGAGGATATGATAAATGTAGAGTTCAAAGAGTGCAGAGCAAAAGGCTAATGCTGAATTTTCTGGGTGAAATAAAAAAATAAATTAAAAAAAAAAGTTTTGGGCTGACAATTTAGATAACCCTCAGTTTAGAGAAGATTAGGAATTTTCTGATGGGAGCAAGCCTGGCTGCTAAGACAACCCTCTTAATGATAACATTGACATTTCACAAGGGGATTCTTGTGTCACCTTTGAAGCCGTTTCCTAAGGGGCTTCTCAGCTGGATCGTGCCCCTATATAATAGGTTTTGGCAAACAGGTTGATATTAAAGATTTCTTTCCTGATAATAATAATAAAGAGCTTTATTTGTAATAGCAACTTTTGTACATAAAATGCAGCTCAAAGTGACTCCCAAGGAAATTAAAAAGACAAAAGAGATAAGAATCAGTAGGGACATGATATGAGCAGCAATAATAGTAAAATATAAATAATTGAGAAACAGCACAGGGGAAACAAGAATAAGTAAAAAATAAAATAAAAAGTGTAATACAAAATAGAGTTTCTGAAAGAAAAACAAGAATCAGTAAATAAATACAGGAAATCAAAAAAGTATGATTATTACAAACAGAAGAAATAAAAGTGTTTTCACTTAAAGAAGCATGTCACAATAGTACAAAAATGAAAGATCTGAGTAATCAGTCATGTATCACATGATGTCTTCTGTCAGGTACTGTTCTACAACCCCAATTCCAGAAAAGTTGGGATTTATTCAATCACTGACCAACTTAATTGTATTTTGTAAATATAAACAAATTTAGAGTTTGATGTCTTTAACACACTCAAAAACAGTTGGGACAGAGGCAAAATAAGACTGAAAAGTTTGAATATTCAAGTAACACCATTTTGGAGGATCAGGTTAATTGGTAACAGGGGAGGGTATCAGGATTGGGCCTAAAAGGAGCATCCACCAAAATCTCAGTCTTTGCAAGCAAGGATGGGTCGTGGCTCACCACTTTGTGTCAAACTTCGTGAGAGAATTGTCAGTCAGTTTAAAAAAAAAAAAAAAAAAAAAAAAAAAAAAAAAATCGCTCAACACAAGATTGCAAATAATTTAGGTCTTTCACCGTCTACAGTGCATAATATCGTGAAACGATTCAGGGAATCCAGAAAAATCTCTTTATGTGAAGGGCAAGGCCGGAAACCACTGTTGAATGTGCATGACCTTTGAGACCTCACGCGGCATTGCCTGAGAAATCGTCATGCTACTGTGATAAATATAACCACATGGGCTCAGGAGTACTTCAGAAAACTGTTTTCACTTAATGCAGTCCGCTTCTGCATCCAGAAATGCAACCAGAAATTCTATTACACAAGGAGGAAGTCACATCAACTCTATGCAGAAACGCCGCCGAGTTCTCTGGGCCCGAGCTCATGGACTGAAAGGCAGTGGAAACATGTGCTGTGGTCAGATGAGTCCATGTTTCAGCTTGTTTTCGGGAAAAACGGACATCGAGTTCTCCATGCCAAAGATGAAAAAGACCAACCAGACTGTTATAAGCAAAAGCTGCAAAAGCCAGCATCTGTGATGGTATGGGAGTGGATCAGTTCCCACGGCATGGGTGACTTGCATATGTGGCTTATATAGGAATTTTAGATAGACATACTGTATGCTGCCATCAAGGCAACGTCTTTTCCCAGGAAGTCCATGGTTATTTCAGCAGGACAATGCCAGGTCTCATTCTGCACCTGCTACAACAGCGTGGCTTCATAAACACAGAGTGCATGTGCTTATCTGGCCTGCCAGCAGTCCAGATCTGTCTCCTATGGCGCATCATGAAGAGGAGAATCAGACTGTTACATTCCCACAGAAAGTAAGGTCTAGGGTGAGTGTAAGAACAATAACAATTAAAATTGCTGGTTGATTGTATTATGGTGATGGTGGATATGAGTAGGACAGGAGGGTGGAGGTAGGGTTATCACTTTATTTCCTGACATATAACAGGACTGGCATTTACAGACAGGCACAGGACAACCACAAAACAAGGACAAAAGGGGAACTAGTCTCACCCGAGAGAGAGAACATGGACGGTGCCAAAGAAATGAACATAGTAAAACAAGACTACACTAGGCTGTATTTGAAGTAGCTAACCTGACTGCAAATAACATAACACAAAACTAACTACCTACACTAGGCTAAGCTAACAAGGAATACAAAGGTGGCACCTGCCCTCTAGCCTAGGGTGTCTAGACATTCAACACACCTGCGTGGTGGGATGTAGGTGCGCGCACAGTCTTACCTGTTCTCAAACCAAGGGAGCTAGTATGAGGGTAGCAGGGAAACAAAGCAACAAACAAGCCAACAATCAAAAACAACAGGCTAACAGTGAGCCAAGAGGCTAACACAAGGGTTTCAATGTGCTGCTTTTAAATGGACAGCTCCGCCTCTTTTGGCTGGGGATCTGCCTTCCATTGGTCAGGTCTTGTGAACCAGTTAATGGTGATTGCCACAGGGCTCCACCTATGAGAAGACAGCTAGAGACAGAAGGGCAAACAAACAGTGGAAAAAACAGGAGCAGAGAGGGAGCAGACAAATGCAAACACTCTGACACGTAACACAGACAATGGCGACCAAGGACTGTTGAGCAGCTGAAGTCTTGTATCAAGCAAGAATGGGCAAAAATTCCACTTGGAAAACTGCAACAATTAGTATCCTCAGTTCCCAAATGATTAAAAAGTGTAATTAAAAGAAGGGTGATGTAACACAGCGGTAAACATGTCTCTGTCCCAACTTTTTTTGAGTGTGTTGCAGGCATCAAATTCTAAATTTGTTTATATTTACAAAATACAAATCACAGATTTTTGTTTTTATTGCATCTTTCTATTTTCCTTTTCACTTTCTCTAGAAGACCTACGAGTTGTTTTCTTTATTTTAATAGTAAATGGTAAATGGTAAATGGTCTGCACTTATATAGCGCCTTTTAACCTTTGCGGTTCACAAAGCGCTTTACGCTGTGTCTCATTCACCCATTCACACACACACTCACGGACACACTCACACACCAATGGCAGCAGAGCTACCATGCAAGGCACCTGCATAATATTCTTTGGCACATGGAATAATAGTGGAAAGGACGGACATGCCTTACTAGATGATAAATATACATTTTAATTGATCATATATTAAAATAAATAGTTTTTCACCAAGAAATGCAAGCTGTCAGTCATGGTGCCAAGTCGAGTGCAGAAGTGTCTGTCTAAACTCCTGAAAGATGTGGACATGTGGAGAATTAAAAATACTTTCATCAGACATTACACATAGATTAGTCTTGAGCTCATGCTCAGTTAGAGTAAAATTATTTGTCCAAACATTTTAGCAGCAGAATCATTCAAATATTTGACCACATTCTGACCATGATTTATCAGTTCATACAGAATTGTTTTTTTGTGATTGTTGTGGCCAACAATGCTTGATTTTGCTGCAGCATTTTTAAAAATTTGTGATACAATTTGCAGTGTTTTTGTGCATTTTTGCGAAAATCTACTTGAATTGGCAAAATTGCAGTTGAATGAAATTGTTTTGCTCAGTTTTTCACATTGATGTTTGCTGGTAAATGAGACCTTTTAGCTGTATTCATGTTTGACGCACGTGAATCAAAGAGGACTTTGGCTGAATGCACTTTGTGATGACGTCACATGATGCGTCTTGGCCCAAGTCTGTGGAAAATCTATGATAATTTTGAAAAAGCTCCTCTGAATATTGTGGAGTTTCCTTGATTTTGCGTTAATTTATCTTCTTTTCCTTTCGGCTGTTCCCTTCAGGGGTCGCCACAGAGAATCATCTGCCTCCATCTAGCCCTATCCCCTGCATCCTCTTCTCTCAGACCGACTACCTTCATGTCCTCCTTCACTACATCCATAAACCTCCTCATTCCTCTTCTCTCCAGAGCAAACCTCCACCTCTGTAGACTTTCCTCCACCTGCTCCCTGCTCTCACTACAGATCACAATGTCATCCGCAAACATCATAGTCCATGGAGATTCCTGTCTGACCTCATCTGTCAGCCTGTCCATCACCACCGCAAACAAAAAGGGGCTCAGAGCCAATCCTTGATGCAGTCCCACCTTCACCGTGAACTCCTCTGTCACACCTACCACACACCTTACCATTGTCCTACTGCTCTCATACATATCCTGCACCACTCTAACATACTTCTCTGCCACTCCAGACCTCCTCATACAATACCACAGCTCCTCTCTTGGCACCCTGTCATACGCTTTCTCTAAATCTACAAAGACACAATGCAGCTCTTTCTGACCCTCTCTGTACTTCTCCATCAACATTCTCAAAGCAAATATTGCATCTGTAGTGCTCCTTCTTGGCATGAAACCATACTGCTGCTCACAAATGCTCACTTCTCCCCTTAGCCTTGCTTCCACTACTCTTTCCCACAACTTCATTGTATGGCTCATCAGCTTAGTACCTCTGTAGTTTCCACAACTCTGCACATCTCCCTTGTTCTTAAAAATCGGCACCAAAACACTTCTCCTCCATTCCTCAGGCATCCTCTCACTCTCTAAGACCTCGTTGAACAACCTAGTTAAAAACTCTACTGCCATCTCTCCTAGACACTTCCATACCTCCACTGGTATGTCATCAGGGCCAACCGCCTTTCCTCTCTTCATCCTCTTCAAAGCTCTCCTACCTTCACCCTTGCTAATCCTTTCTACTTCCTGCTCAACAATATTTGCCTCTACTACTCTTCTCTCTCTGTCATTTTCCTCATTCATCAGTTCCTCAAAGTACTCCTTCCATCTTTCCCTCACCCTCCTGTCACCTGTGAACACATTTCCATCTCTATCTTTAATCACTCTAACCTGCTGCACATCCTTACCATCTCTATCCCTCTGCCTCGCCAACCAATACAAATCCCTCTCACCTTCCTTAATATCTAACCTTGCATACATGTCCTCATAAGCTTTCTGTTTGGCCTTTGCCACCTCTATCTTAACCTCATGCTGCATCTCCCTAGATTCCTGTCTACTTTCCTCCATCCTCTCACTGTCCCACTTCTTCCTAGCTAACCTCTTCTTCTGGATACTCTCTTGAACTTCCTCATTCCACCACCAAGTCTCCTTGTCTTCTTTCCTCCTTCCAGATGACACACCTAGCACCTTCCTACCTGTCTCCCTGATCACTTTGGCTGTAGTAGTCCAGTCATCTGGAAGCACCTCCTGACCACCTAAAGCCTGTCTCAACTCCTCCCTGAAAACCACACAGCACTCTTCCTTTTCCAACTTCTACCACTTTGTCTTCTTCTCTGCCTTAGCTCTTTTCATCTTCCTCACCACCAGGGTCATCTTACACACCACCATCCTATGCTGTCTAGCTACACTCTCTCCTACCACTACTTTGCAATCGCTAATCTCCATCAGATTACAGTGTCTACATAAGATATAGTCCACCTGTGTGCTCCTGCCACCACTCTTATATGTCACCCTGTGTTCCTGCCTCTTCTGAAAGTACGTGTTCACCACAGCCATCTTCATACTTTTAGCAAAGTCTACCAACCTCTGTCCTTCTGGGTTCCTTACCTGAAGACCAAACCTGCCCATCACTTCCTCATCCCCACTATTCCCTTCACCAACATGTCCATTAAAGTCTGCCCCTATCACCACTCTCTCACCTCTGGGAACACTCTGCATCACTTCCTCAAGCTCGCTCCAGAATCTGTCTTTCTCCTCTTGCTCACAACCTACTTGTGGAGCGTAAGCACTAACAACATTCAACATCACACCTTCAATTTCCAGCTTCAGACTCATCAACCTATCTGACACTCTCTTTACCTCCAGAACGTTCTTCACAAACTCCTCCTTCAGGATCACTCCTACTCCATTTCTCTTCCTGTCCACCCCATGATAAAACAGTTTAAACCCTGCTCCAATGCTTCTAGCCTTGCTCCCTTTCCACCTGGTCTCCTGGACACACAGAATGTCTACTTTCCTCCTCTGCATCATATCTACCAGCTCTCGGCCTTTACCTGTCATCGTACCAACATTCAAAGTCCCTACTTTGAGTCCTAAATTCCTGCCTTTCCTCTTCTCTCTCTGCCTACGGACACGCCTTCCTCCTCTAACACACCTTCCTCCTCTCCTTGTTCGACCAACAGTAGCCCAATTTCCACCAGTGCCCTGTAGGTCAACGGCACAGATGGTGGTCGTTGTTAACCCGGGCCCCGACCGATCCGGTATGGAAGTCATGTTAGTGATTCGCATATTGAATTTGGCAAAAGTTGTACGTCGGATGCCCTTCCTGACACAACCCTCTCTATTTATCCGGGCTTGGGACCAGCACAAAAAGTACACTGGCTTGTGACCTCCTGTGGCTAGATTATTTTGCGTTAATTTATGCGATCGCAAAATCACGAAATCCTGTAAGGACTGATTTATTATTTGTTTTCACACTAAGCATTTTTTATTTTCCCAGCAGACATTCATGGCATTTTAAGGTAAAACTCTATTGCAGGATGCCATTTATTTTGAACAGTTCTGGGAGCATTTCTGCATTTCCGGGAGCACTGTAGAAATAAGAAGGATGATTTTGAGAACCTGAGACAGTGTTGGGATGTCAGGAAGGGGCAAATAAGAATGATTTGTAAGCACTACACCACTAATTCAAATGCTCAACAAATTGAACCATTCAAGATCTTACAAGGAGAAATAAACATGATCCGGTGTTGTCAAGGTCCTTGTAGAAGAAGAGAAACGAGCTGAGGTAACACTTAAATGAAAGCGTTAAAGGGCCCTGGGGTTGGGGGGTATGGTGAAGCTTTCTAGATAGTAGTCAGCCAATGTATGATCACCATGTATTATTGATTTAACCTTGTAAGTTGGATAACCCAATTCTGTTAGACTACAAGGCATCTGGAAGGGATAAGTAACTCACAAAGTAAAAACTTGTGCATTTTCCACTGAAACCTTGCAACAAACTTGCCAAAACACATTTAATTATTCTGTTCGTCATTGTTGAAATTATACTTGGGTTTGTTTTCTATTTTTTTTGGCACCTAACTGGCTTTTATTATCATAATGCAATACAATACAATGCAATACAATACAATGTATTTTTACCGTCAACAATTTGGTGAAAGTTGAATATAAGGAGACCCATCAGAGGTGAATCGTCCTGTTTCAACCCCAGTGTTCTCAGGATTGGTTGTGGACCCACCACAGCCCTGACCAGGATAAAGCAGTTACTGAAGAAAAATGAATGAAGGAATGAAGGAATATTTGGAGACAGTGTCTATTGTTATGGTTTCCTGTAGGGTTTTTACAATTGGCACAAATTCCATTTATAACGCAGTCAAGCACAGGCTGGACAAATTAAAGTGCACATGAGGTCTTCTATTTAATGCCCCACCATCAATGTGAGGGAGTTTTATTTTGAGCTTCTCTGCAACACACAGTGCTAAATGGAGTAATAAATTGTCATGAAACATTCTAATAGTTCACAGAGGTTATGATAATAAAGTCTGAAAGAGGTCCGAATGCAAGAGAAAAAAACAACAACTATTAAACGGGCAATAAAATTCTATACAGTGGCAGATTTGATATGAAACTTGGTAGGGTACTGATGCAGAACAAATTGAGATAGCATTGTGTAAGGCCTTTCTTCAATGAAGTCATTTTAGTCTAATCAAATCAATCTGTATGTGGGGTTCTTATTATCACCCCGTTTCCAGATTTGTGCAATTATGGATGTAACCGTCAACAATTATAATCTTTCGACTGCATGAAAAGTTGTTGTTAGAACTAAAGGCTTCAAAATCGAGGTTGAAAACTATTAATCAATCAGTCAATAAACCAATAAATCAACCAATCAGTCAGTCAATCAGAATGTGAGGCAATTTGAGACATTTTGTAAGAGATTTAAAATAAATAAATAAATAAAAGACGAAGCCACTTTTATTCTCTCTGAAACAACAGCACTGTGAGCTTATAATGGCAAAAAATCAGAGCAGACAGCAGTGCCAGGAATAAATGAGACATAACAATATGTGAAGATAAAAAGAAGAAGAAAAAACAATTGCTAGACAGTAGGATTACATTGTTGCAGATATGAAAGTGTCTATATTTGAAAGTTTTTAAAAAAAATTTTTTTTTAAAAAAGGTTCCTTACAGCACCATAGGTTCTGCAAAGAATCTTTTTGTTAAGAACCATTTTCCATTGTATAGGGTTCTTGAGTTGAGCTATATGGTTCTTTGGAGATTAAAAAAGTTCTATATGGTTCATTATAGGTTCTTCAGAGCAGCGTATTGGTTCTTCAAGGTATCATCCCTTAACAGGTTAAAGTGATCCCTATAAAATTCTTTGTGGGACTGGAAAAGGTTCTCCTGGCATCACTCTTAAGAACTTTACTTTGGTTCCTTAAAGCACTAACACTAAAGGGTTTTTAGAGAACTTACGATAACATGCTTCCTTGTGGCACTGCTTGAAGAACCATTTCTGGGTTCTTTAAAGCACCCAGATGGTTCTCTAAAGAACTTGAGAGTAAAAAGTTATTTGTGCAACTTAAAAGGGTTCTCGTATGGCATCAGGCTGAAAAACTCTTTTTGGTTCTAATCGGAACCTTTATTTTTAATGAGTGAATGTAGTATTAAAACATTGTTATCATATGATGTTGGTGAGATATGTCTAGACACTATATATTATATATACAGCTTTTATCAAATGCCATAGCTCAATGGTTAACAGTTACTGTTTGTAAGACTTCTAATACATGGTTAACAAATTGATACAAAATTATTCAAATGCTGAAATAATTATTCGGATATTTGTTATGCCCTATGCCCACATAAAGTCAGTGAGCGGGTGGTGAGGTATTCTCAGGGGACAAAAGAGAGATTTCCAGTAACATTCATTACTACTCGGTAACATTACTGAGGAAGACAAGCACAATTGTGGAGTAAAAGTTCAAGGGGAATCCACTTGTTATGATATAATAATTGGAAGAATAAACTTTCAAGTTTAATGTTTATACAGTATTTAGCTGAGATCATTCAAAATGACAAATTTGGCAGTCCTTCCAGGATTTTCCGGTTTTGCAATCGCAGGAATTAACGCAAAATCAGTCAAACTCCGCAATATTCGGAGGAGCATGCAATTTTTAAAAATTACCACAGATTGTCCGTAGATTTGGGCCAAGACGCGTCGTCATATCATCAGAACGCGTATTCAGTCAAAGCCCTCTTCGATTCACGTGCGTCGAACATGAGTACAGTTAAAAGGTCTCATTTACCAACAAACATCACTGCGAAAGACCGTGCAAAACAATTTTGTGCAATTGCAATTTCGCCAATTCAAGTAGTTTTCTGCTAAAAGACACAAAAAACTCAATGAAATCCTGTACGGACCGATCAGGGAACTGTTTGTAGTTAACAATAGCCGCCTAATAATATTTGATCAGATTGACTTTTGTTACATTCCAGAAACATCCGAAAAGTTCGCTGGACTGGCTCTCAGGATCTACAACGAAACTGGGACACAGTGCTTCTGCGAGTCAAAATAGAATCCTTTATATGGAGCAGCCATATAAATAAAAGCATATTTTTTGTCAGTTTTAAGCCAGTCTGTATACAAATGTATAGTTTTATTTTGGAGCTAAATAAGCAAGTGTTTATCTCAGTCGACTGGAGCAAACCACTGATCACAGAGCGAAACAAAAATGAATAGTGCACCTCATATTTGTATCTGTATTCGTTTAGAACACATGATCTGAATAATTTACTCGTACAGTATTTGGCTACATCTCTAGTGCAGGTGAACTCAATCAGTCCTAATATCTTGGGAAAGCATCGCATGCTGCCAGCCTTTAGTAAATATACCATGCATATAATCTGCATATAAAAATGTATTGCCACTGTGATTACATACAATGATGCTGTTATGATTGTTGAGATATTCAGCAAAGCTTTTGAATTGCTTTCAGAAGGTTTTGTTCATTATTGCTCTATATTCCATCTTTCAAACATATATATAGAAATGTCACAAGCACAAGGAACAATGATACTTGATTACACCACATGGGCCATTCCACCGGATGGGTGCCGTTTGCTTGTTGTAACTCTTCCACATGAAACTTCATTTTTTAAAATCTTTTTTTTTTTCAACATTGAATCTAATAACATGTTTAACTATTCAGAATGTGTATTGGTCAATCTCAGGTAACTTTATTTCATTTTTACAAGGATTCTATCGGAAGATGGTTGCATTTTTCTCAGTCGTGTTACCAAAACTCATGTCATTTGAAAAGGATATTTAAAAGCGTGTTAACTAATTCCTTTGTTTTCCCCTGAGGAAAGTGTTTATTTTAATGAAATGGTTGGTTCAAATAATTTATATTTGTGACTAAAAAAAGCACTATGTATGCACGCAAGTTGTATTTTCCTAAAACAGAATAAATAAAAAATTCCTTTTAAAAGAGACCCAAACCTCAAGTATATCAATTTTGTTTTTATCATGTAATTTATTACACAGTCGGATACATGATGGACCAAACATTATTGAAATAAAAAAAAAATAGTGGTTTAACTTTATTTTTTAGATAAAAACATTTTAGTAGCAGAAATGAACATTGGGTAACAGGAATGTGTGTCCGTATGTGCGCGCACGTTCGTGTGAGCGTGCATAGCCGTGCGTGCATGTGTTGTGTGCGTGTGTGTGTGAGATGTCTGTGTTGAAGGGAAGTGCTATGTGCTTGTAGTTCTTCACAGCACAGGAGGTACAAAGAGAAAGAAGCAGAGAGAGGGGAATGGAGAGACAGAGAGAGGGGAGATACAGAGGGTGGTGGTTGTGTCTCACTCCTTCCCCTGCAGCATACAATGGGTGGGTGTTTCTGACTCTTGCATAGTGTGGGTTCTCTCCATCTTCTTCTACAAAATGTATGAAAGACAAAGACAAAAAGTTGAAGATGTTATGCAAGTCCTCAGATCTCTGCACTGACTACCAGTACCCAAGATCAATATGAAAATATTCTTGCTTGTCTATAAAACACAAAATGGTTCAGCTGAAAAAAACTACATCCGATAGTGTTTTAGCTAGAATTGCATTAAATTCATGAAAGCAAAGTCGCCTGACTTTTCCTAAGAAGGCTTCTCTTTATATAAGTAACAGGACTGAAAGTAACGGGACTGAGTTTTTAGCATAGAATTACCAAATACATGAAATATAGCCACATGGTGCACATGAAAATAGCATGAGGACATTGTGATACTAGTGATTTACCAAAAAATAATCGGAAAAGAAAATGAGAGAACTTAATTTTGGTCTTCCCATGACCTTCAGAAGATCCAGATGATACAACGTCCTGGTGAACATGTGACTTGTGCAATGTTCCACATTTTTCAGAGGGGGGGGGAGGTGTCAGGGTAACAGGACTGAGTGAAAACCTGGGGACATGACTAAACTGTGTATTTGAACTAAAATATTATGGATTTCTGAAGGATTTTAATCATTATATTTCATGGTAACGTGTAGTGTTAGAGAGTGGGGACGGGTAACAAATGCTGTTTTTTCAGTGTTCTAGGTGGTTTTTATTAATGTTTCAAATGATATATTTTAAATTTGCAGTTAGATTCATGGCAGCTTAGCAGTGCTGGGGTTTGAGCTCACGACCTTCTGATCATGATGCTGGTCCCTTTGCGCAATCAGCTGTATTTTTATTTACTTTTAATTTGAATGAGAAATGATGACTATTCATGAGTGTTTTTTCCCCCCCACATTTCACAGATAAGGTGCCACACTTCACCAGGCTCGGGGATGTGGAGGTGAATGCAGGGCAGAACGCGACCTTTCAGTGTGTGGCTAATGGACGTGCATCCAAGATGGATCCCTTCACCATGGAGGTAAGAGAGAGAGAGAGAGAGACAGAGAGAGAGAGAGTGAGAGAGGGAGAGCGAGCAAGTGAAAAGCATATTATCTTTTAGTAAAGGTGTGTGCAAATGGTTGCATAAGCCAAACCAACCAAAAACATTCTGCCAGATTTACAAATGTTTTGGAAACACTGATTATCTTCATACTCACGTGCATATCTTGATGAATACCATTTACCCTTAAATTACCAGGAGTGTGTATAGCACAGCTGATTTGCATTTGGTGACGCCCACAAAACTCCATAAAAGGCAAAGCTGACAGTACTGAAATGACAAGTAAACAACGACAACAAAAACACTTTTCCAGAGGTAGAATTGAAAATTATTTTAACTTGTGTCTAAGCTCCATAAGAATAAATATTATTTAACAGTGTAACAACCCCTTGAGCAGGCCAAAATCTGGAGCATACTGCACAATGCCGCTTGAGACATAGCAGACTTTTTAATGAATAAAAATTTCTTGTGTAAATGTTTGTACGAACAGTTTACGAATAAATCTCATCGTATCGGAATTGACATTGATGTTATATGGCCAATGGCCTTCTTAACCCAGGTATGTCCATCATCCCATGTCAACCAATGTCCATACTTCTGATGTCAGACATCTGAGCAACTGTTCCTGAGTTCTGTCAGTGACTGTACCACATGTCCTAGAAGGTAACACGGAGTGCTTTTGTAAAATAATAAATTATTATTTATTTATTTGTTTGTTTATTTATTTGTGTGTGTGTGTTTGTGTGTGTGTGTTGGAAACCCCATTACTACCTTTTTCATGTAGATGCATCTTCCTTAGTTTTTTGCCATTTATTTTTATGCATCCTTTCTAAGCGCAATAACACTTGTAGACAGTTGGAGAAGCTAGGTAGTGAGTGCATGTGAAAATCTGCATGCACAAACAAAACACGTGCAGTGAAGCTGAGCAAAATACGTTTCAGTCAAGTGAAGTACAGGGAAAGACTTTTATCAGTTGGGTTGGTACTTCTTATCACAAAGTGAATGTAAAAGCACACATGGACTTCAGCTCAGAGGACTCCTAAACATTGCATATAAATATAACGCAGTGAGCGAGTCGTTCTGTGTAGCTCCAGCATCCCCTGCACTTACTGTAATAGTTTGACAACAGATTTATCAATTTTTTCATTCTGTTATTTCACAATGTCTTTTATAACCATTGTGATATTCTGAATATTTAGTTGTGTCAGAAGTTAGGGCACACTGCATTGAATAGGCTATATATTTTCTATTGCTTTTAAAGACATTTGATGAAGGCTTTTGGTTGGTTGAAACCTGTTTCTTAGACAAATGAAAATATTTATGTTAATGTCCAGATGTAAATTTATTCCTAAATCTATCTATCTATCTATCTATCTATCTATCTATCTATCTATCTATCTATCTATCTATCTATCTATCTATCTATCTATCTATCTATCTATCTACATCTATACACATACACACACACTATACTATATATATATATATATATATATATATATATATATATATATATAGAGTACTGTGCAAAGGTTTTAGACACATGCAAAGAAATGCTGTAGAGCAAAGATGCCTTCAAAATAATGAAGTTAAATGTTTCTACATTTTAAAAAAATACAGTAAAGAGCAGTAAACAGTAGTAAATGAAACAAAGTCAATATTTGGTGTGACAAAAAATTTAAAAAAATAAAAATAGTAGTCTCTGGTACAATTAGTGCAGGAATTTTATTTATAAGGAAATGAGCTGGTAGGTTTTATTGAGCATCTTGCAGAACCAGCCACAGTTCTTCTGGACACTTTGACTTTCGCACTCGCTTCTTATTTTTGCAGCAAAACCCAGCAGCCTTCATTGTGTTTTTTGTCTGAAAAGTGTCTCTTACGTAATATGCTGCTTTCTTTAATGACATACAAACATTGTATATTGTGTTATTGTCTTTATTATTATTATTCTAAAATAGTAGAAACGAAGAAAACCCTTCTATGAACTGGTATGCCATTTTTCATTTTGAATGATTTGGTAAGAACTACATACAGTATACACAACCTTCCACTTTCATCAGATGTACTGAATAAACCGCGACATGTTGGTTTCCTATACATTCTTCAGCAGTTTTGCACTGGAGCTCCGAGGCTAATGTAACATGTGTAGAGGAAGTAAATCTCATTCACATTCTTTTGCGGAAATGTACACAAAGATTCTTCGAATCGCATCAAGTTCATAAGCATGCTGGCCAGTGTGGTTTAGGATATAGTATGACTATTTGTGATCTATAAAAAAGTAACTACATTGCAGAGTGTAGATGTAACATTATGGACAAACAATGTTGGACAACTGGAATTACTTTTTCCATAGCATAGTTGGGATTATTCCTTCTCCTAGGCCCTACACCTCAAATTTAATGACAGATGTATACCATAAAACTCGAAGGCTACGTTCACACAGCAGGCAAAAGCGGCTTAAATCTGATTTACTCACCAAATAAAATTTTTCTGTTCACATTATGTTTTCAATGTGGCCTAAATCTGACATTAGTCTGAACAGATTATGCTCCTAAACTGATCTGCATGCGCAAAGAAGCAATGCGTCACGTTATGCATTCAAGATCACTGTAAAAAGGGCATCATGTCCTTGTTTACTTTAAATCTTGCTTTTAAACTTTGGTTCTCCTATGGCGTGTTTGGCCATTTCTTTTGGTAATAGTTCACCTCTGAAATGACATTGTGTGTATATACACACTATCTTTTTTACTTAACACTAAGTTTTACTTACTACTATTTTACTTAACACACGTACTTACGTTCATATAGTATGCATAGAAAGGATTTTTGGTGAGCTAGACCCCCATGTTGTGTCAGCTGCATTAGCCTTGCAAGACTTGTCATGGCTGACTGACTACATTTAGTATAAGTGGGAAATTCCACTATTTCTTCCCACTGCACTAGTTACAGTACATGTTCAGACCATTACTTGAAATAGTGCTTTATCAAAATACATATCCATTCTCAGTTCCACCTTCTCCATTTCTTCTGTCATGGCATACAAAGTAATAATAAATATGTAAATAAAATAATATAATAAATAATACATTCATATATTAAACAATAATATTTTTAAAGCAATACAGTAGCTTTTTAATAATTACTTAAAGCAGCTTCAGTAGCGAAGACTCACCTTGATGCCCCGTGTGCCGCCGTGGCCCATTAAGCCTGTGTTTGTCTGCTGTTTGATGCTGGAGAGGTTGTTTGGTGCAGAATTATTTCAGCTCTTACTTTGATCCTTAAAACATTGAGAGAGCTCTGGCTTGCCTGACGGACTCTTTGCAGTGCTGCTTTGCGGTTCTTCAAACAGAACAAACTAATAAGCTTTCATGTAGTACCCTTGTTTGGTTAGAAAAAGCTCAATAAATGCCTAAATTCACTTTGCAGTTGCTTATTTTTCTTTTCTCTTTTTTTGGTTGTTGTTACTTTTTTTTTTTTTTTTTAAATAAAGAAATACATGATTTGACAGTGATACATACACACGTACAAAGGTGCATGCAAGGATTTGAAACCTCGTATAAAATTTTTAATGCTGGAGAAGACCCGTCTCTCTGCCATTACACACGACAGCATCGTGTTTCCGTCTGGTTTTAAATTTCCAGAACGTGATCACTGAAAATGGGGGCATAGGGGCTTAGTGGTTAGCACATCTGGGGCTGGGGGTTCCTCCAACCTCCCAATAACGTGTCAGTAGGTGGATTCGCTGTGCTAAATTGCCACTATGTCTGAATATGTGTGTGCATGGTACTCCGCAATGGACAGGTGTTCTGTCCAGGGCGTGTCCCCGCATCATGCCTAGTGTATGTATCTTCAAAACAACTGAAAATATAAGAAGTACAAATAAAGGAACAAAGAACACCATAGGTTGGCACTTGAATGCCCAGCCATGAAGGCCTGGTTAGATGGGGTGTGTTTGAACAAGATTGGTTTGGACAAAGAGGCTAGAGGTGTAAGAATGTTCTGATTTGACACAAATAAAAGGTAGGAAATGATTATACTGTATGTTTGAGCGTGTGTTTGATTGAATCTAGCAATCTGTGGGAAAACATGGTGGGAAAACATTGTGCATGTGTTTAAAACAGTTGTCAAAACATTTAAGAGATGATATTATTATGACTAATCACTGCCAGGTCCAAGTATAGAAGCTGGTTTGTGTGTGTGTGTGTGTGTGTGTGTGTGTGTGTGTGTGTGTGTGTTTAATTGAATCTAGCTCTCTGCTGTCTGGTGTAAAAATGACCGGAAGACATTAAAGAAATGTGCATGTGTCTATCTAATGATAAAATGAGCATTACAGTGAGAGTTAGAGGGCAGGAAATGTGAGCAGTGAATGTGCTGTGACATTTATGAATTGCTCTCCAGCCCCTCCAACCTTCCTGTCTATCAGCCTGACATTTGTTTTATTCCCTGTTGCACATGTTTGGAGCTGTCCCACTTGCACAGTGTAGGCTGAGTGGACTGTTATATTATTCACATCAGGCACTTCTAATATGCAGCGCTCAGTGTGCTTTCTCCATGCTGGCACAGTAATATTAGTTATTATGTTTATATTCAAAAGATCCAAAAGACTATTTGTTACTCTCAGAAGAACAGGAAGGACCAATCCTGATATGTCTTTGTTGTCAAAGTTTCAATTTCAAAAAGTAGAACCATTGAAAAAGCTCTGTGAAAGCATTAGCAATTTTTTTTTTTTTGGCCGAACTAATAAGGAAAATAATATGCTGCTTTACGAAGTTGCATGGGTGGATTTTCAAAGGATACTGTGATTGACATATTCACTTGAAAGTACACGTTAAGATCACACAAATGCTACTAACTAGGAAGATGAAGGGGCTACTTCCAAGGCTCATGAAGCCATCGTATCTTTTTGAACTGTGAGTGCAAATCCATCCTTGTTATGGCATTTCCAGAATTTTTGTGATCTTCTAGAACTCGATCACCTGACCACAGGCCAAGCGAGAATAAAATGAATTTAATACGAAATGTTAGTAAACAGGTTTTAAAATCTTTTCCCAAAATACAATTTAAAATGCTTGATAAAATGCACGAGCGAATCGTATTCTGGATTAATGTCAGGTGTCAGCGAAGGATACAAGTGCATATGATCGCTTTTTATAAAAAAAGAAAAAGTCAGGCAGACAAAGTCAAATACATAAAGTCAAAAACACAAACACAAAAGTCAAAAACATGAAGCAAATGCACAAAAACCATGCAAGAGGAAAGGAGATGTACAAACAGATTTGGAGGGACAAAATCAGAATCAAAAACCAGGACCAGAAACAAGAAAAACAGTACTCAATGAACAGCCATGGATGTAATTGAGTCAAGGTGTGAGTAATCAGACATCTGCTGATCTTGAAGACAGCAGAGAGTGTGTGTGTGTTGGTATATTTGTATATATGTATATATGTATATATAGACATGTTGGTGCTTGAAAGTTTGTGAACTCTTTAGAATTTTCTATATTTCTGCATAAATATGACCTAAAGCATCATCAGATTTTCACACAAGTCCTAAAAGTAGATAAAGAGAACCCAATTAAACAAATGAGAAATAAATATTATACTTAGTCATTTATTTATTGAGGAAAATGATCCAATATTACATATCTGTGAGTGGCAAAAATATGTGAACCTTTGTTTTCAGTATCTGGTGTGACCCCCTTGTGCAGCAATAACTGCAGCTAAACTGTTGATCAGTCCTGCACATCGGCTTGGAAGATTTTTAGACCATTCCTCAGTACAGAACAGCTCCAACTCTGAGATGTTGGTGGGTTTCCTCACATGAACTGCTTGCTTCAGGTCCTTCCACAATATTTCTATTGGATTGAGGTCAGGACTTTGACTTGGCCATTCCAAAACATTAACTTTATCGTTCTTTAACCATTTTAGAACGACTTGTGTGCTTAGGGTCGTTGACTTGCTGCATGACCCACTTTCTCTTGAGATTCAGTTCACGGACAGATGTTCTGACATTAAGTCGTATTTATGCAGATATATCGAAAATTCTAAAGGTTTCACAAACTTTCAAGAACCACTGTGTGTGTGTGTGTGTGTGTGTGTGTGTGTGTGTGTGTGTGTGTGTGTGTGTATATATATATATATATACACACACAGTATATATGCTTGTATATGGAGATGGATTCTGGAAATTGCAGTGAGACACTATTCTCTGCGTTTAAATGATGATTAAAATTTTTCAGGTAAACACCTCATATGTACTGAAGGTATGAACCATAAGTTGTGAAAAAAAAATGGTTAAGGGTTAAGTGCTATGCTGGTATTTCAGCTTAAAATATCTCATTACTTTGACTTAATAACTCATTATTTCAAGTTATCTCATTATTTTTGTATTTAACACCCCACAATCTAGCAATAGGACTCATTTATTGAATATCAGCTCATAATTCTTATTCCACATGCTGTTTTCCAGACAGGTGTTGCTTTATTGGAATTCAATTGACACATATACTGTATGGCTAATGATTGGTGACCCACCATTGGTGACCTGTGTTCAGATATGGCCAAGGTTGTTAAAGTGCTGGAATATAGTCAAAGCTGTCACGTATTTGAATAGGCAGTGGATGCAAATGCAGATTTATCAGAAAAAAAGTGAAAAAAAAAACAAACAACTAAAGCAGTGAAACATGAACTAGGAACATAAACACTGGAGCAAACGCAAACAGGCAGACTAGGAGCATGGCTGTGGAACACAGAACTACACAAACACACAATGACAACAACAGACACCTGACAATGAGGTGGTCAAACACTAGAACATAAATAGAGGTGCTAATGAGGGTGAGACGAGGCACAGGTGAGAATGATAGCACATGTGGCAGGGTCATGTGACATGCAATGGCTGATGGGTATTGTATTTTGGTGCCTCATAGGTGCTAACCTGACAAAAGCGATTATTTTGGTCATTTGGATTTGACGTACTTATTTATACACTAACACAATAATCTAATGTTATTAATAATGTTAATTTTAATAATGCAGTATCGCTATCAGCACCACTGGACCATTTTAAGGGCTTCTGTAAATAAACAATTTACAGTAATGTGGATATTATATATGTAGACCTAAATATTTAGCATTATCCGAAATAAGCTTCATAAACATATTATTACTAGTACATCAACAAGTAAACTAATGTTACCTGGCACCTAGTGTAGTCTTATATGTATATACTGACATAGGCTAGTATATTAACAGTAAACTGCAAATATACCTAACATTTTGTGTATTTCTCACCAAATTTACGTTAGTATACTGAATCGAATTATTCTTTTATTCCCCACTGTCTCTCCCAGTGGTGGCTTCATGGTCTTCATGGTTGGAAAACTGAGTGCATTTTAGGGTACATGTTTAACTGAAAGACTAGGCTCAACTAACATGCTGAACTAATGTTAAGTATTTGTTACAGTCATGTTGTTATGATAATGTTAACACTATTTATCTGTGATTGCATGCGATGTAAGAAGAAAAAAAAAACAGATTCAGGATCTGTAGTCTGAATGAATAGATTTAAGGTGTGATCTCTGTATGTAGACACGAATAGAGTGATCATAGAGTCTGCATTTGTTTAGGATCCTTTTTCTATCTTTTATGGTGAGGAGCTATCCTGTTTATATTCTTCTTCTAATAGACAAATAGAATAGTCATTTTGCTGCATCTGATCATTTGTTTTAGTCTAATTTAAGTCTAAGTCAATAGGACTGTGTGCCAATTAAGTGCTTTCGTACTTTGATTACTAAATCTGAAATATGACAGATTTGGTTATTCTTTTTTCCAGAATGTGTAATGGGAGTCTCTCTCTCTCTCTCTCTCTCTCTCTCTCTCTCTCTCTCTCTCAGAGGCATAATGGTCTTCTAATGCTACCATATTCACTCACATCATCAGTGGGTGAGCGTCGTTTGGCTGCATGGTTTCAAATAGATGGAGCTCAACGGACCGAGCAGGATCTTTATCGCTGTATCACACAATCTTCCTACGGAGCTGCTGTATCCAACTTTGCTGAACTCATTGTCAGAGGTATCTTCACACTCACGAGTATATACACAAGCACTGGTAGAATGTATTAGGCCGCATTTTCTCCCCAGGTTGGTCACCTGCCAGTTCACCAATTCCCATCCATTAGCTGACTCTCCCCTATGACACGATAATTACCAACCAGAGAGGGTGGGGAAAACACCTGCTTCCTCCTAGACACGTGAAGCCAACCTTTTGGAACTGCTGCTCATGCTGCATTACAGGGTATCACACTCGGGGGAAAGCGTAACACACTCGGGGGAAAGCACTATCTGCCCTCTTCTGCATACATGACCTCATAGATGTCTATGATTATCTATCATTACTGTGACTGACATATGAGAGAGAGTATGCCTCCTTCTCAACCAGACAGCACAGCCAATTTTGCTGTCTTCACCACAGAGAGCTGTGGCACATAGGGCTGTGCCACTAAAGTGTTACAAAACAAAAAAAAACACTTACAGTATATCAGCTCCACAATTACAGTCATGGCATACATACATACATACATACTCCATTGTAATTCACTACACCCACTCTTCTCATAAAGATATAATAACACAGAAGTGTCTTGTGTGTGTGTGTAGGCAGATGTGGAGGTCGCTTTTGTGTTCTGATATCATAGCAAGCGATGTGTACCCATTTTTAATATTCAAAGATCAGTGACTCATTCTCTCCTTTTTTTTTCCATCATGATGTTAGAATTACTATGTTGAACGCCTTGAACATTTGACTCATTGGTTCTTTTCCTTTTTTCCTTTTAATAAAATACCTCTCGCAGATCTCTTGCAGCTCTCCCACACTGTTCACTTCACTTACACAAGTGAAGAACACACAGTACATACTTTCTATACTCCTTATCCTCTTTTAGTGATCACACTGATTTTTGTATTAGTCTATTAGTTGTTCCGTTCATGAGAGATCACCTCAAGTTACTGTGAAATATCACAGTCACATTGGTTCAGTGTCATGCTATTTCTCCATAGTGCGCTTTATTATAACTGCAATTCCCGTTATATGCAGTGCCGTCCATCAGCTACGCAGCAATTACTCGTGAATCATCTGCAATTAATGAATCGTTATTTGTCTCGTCTGTCCATAACAGAACGTTCCCTATGTAGCAGTGGACTGTCAAATATCGGGCAGTTTTAAGGAGAAGTGGTGACTTTGTAATTTTGTTTTCTTTTTTTGCCCTTCTGTACCATTCACATTAGCCACTCACTGGCTCAGTGACATTGATCATAGTTTCAAGTCTTGATATATGCAGGCACGTCTTTTTCTTAACACTGCAAAATAAGTGAAATATCTTGAATATAGTCAAATTTATTCACTACTTCCTATTATAAATTATAAATATGTTTTACCCATTTCAAGCTTGAAAAAGTCGTCTTCCTTTGGCAGATAATTTTGTTAGTTGTGAGCATTTATTTCTAGAAAGAACTAAATATTATTTGCCAATCGATTAAAGAAATGTAAAGATTGAATAAAAAAAAAAAAGATTTGTAATAAATGTCTAGAAATTGGTTTAATAAGCTGATATTTGGTTTATGGTGAGCTTGTAATAGGAAATATTAGATACATTTGACTTTATTCAAGATGCTAAGTTTTTTTTTTTTTTTTTTTGTCAGTGAAATAACGCAATCAAGCTACGGTATACAAATCCAGTTTTCAGATGTGTTTGAAGAACCCACTCTGCCAATTTGGAGTTATCAAAAATTTACTGCAAAAATTACATTTTAGTAAATGGAAATATATAGAATATGCAAATGTATCTAATATTTCTAATTATGAGATCATTCTAAATTAAATATAAGATTAGTTTGCATGTTTTTAGATGATTTTACTCATTTTAAACTTTGATTTGTTAAACAACACATGAAGAACAGATCCCGGGTGTTGGTATTCTAGTTTTGCGTTTGTAAATACTCATTAGACTCAGATCTTTATCATGCTTGCTCTCCCTGGTCTCTATATTGTTTGTCTTTTCTTTAAAAAAAAAAAAAAAAAAAAAAAAGCCGTCATAGACAAAAATCACACATCATATAAGTATGCTTTGGTTAAGTTTGGTAAGTTCATCGGTCATGCACTGGCAGTTGATTTAGTGCCGCTGTTGTGACCAAAGATATCCAGCCACAATGTTCTGGCAGTGACAAATTTTTAATTAAATTGTGACACTGCGACAATGCTCGGCTAAAAGCCCCCAATAAGAGGACAGCATAGGATGACATGAAACTAATGGGATAGCTACAGATACTATCATGGTAATGGTGAAACGTGAACAAAACAGACAGAAAATAAATATCCTTGTTACCTTGTTAAAGAATGTTTGTGTATGTGACCACATTTTCTTAATGAGCCTGGATCACACTGATTAATGATGCAAGCAGAATGTCTACCATTAGAGGACCTTCACTGTAGAATCTGACAAGGAGAACTCATGTTGTGGCACAGTCTGTTATTCTGTAGAATTCCACCAAGATTGTAATGGGATCATCTTCCAACAATGTGACAAAGTAATAATCTTAAACAACTTATTGTTCACGAAGGTCTTTTTTAATACATCAAGTGTATTTTATAGCTCAATCTTGTGCAACATCATGTAAATAGATGTACCATATGTACTTATGCTGGCCCAAGGATTTTTGTATACAGGTGTCAACAAACAACATACAGTGGTGCTTGAAAGTTTGTGAACCCTTTAGAATTTTCTATATTTCTGAATAAATGTGACCTAAAACATCACCAGTTCTAAAAGTAGATAAAGAGAACCCAATTAAACAAATGAGACAAAAATTTTACACTTGGTCATTTATTTATTGAGGAAAATGATCCAATATTACATATCTGTGAATGGCAAAAGTATGTGAACCTTTGCTTTCAGTATCTGGTGTGACCCCCTTGTGCAGCAACAACTGCAACTAACCGTTTCCAGGTAACTGTTGATCAGTCCTGCACATCGGCTTGGAGGAATTTTAGCGCATTCCTCAGTACAGAACAGCTTCAACTCTGGGATGTTGGTGGGTGTCCTCACAAGAACTGCTTGCTTCAGGTCCTTCCACATAATTTCTATTGGATTAAGGTCAGGACTTTGACTTGGCCATTCCAAAACATTAACTTTATACTTCTTTAACCATTCTTTGGTAGAATGACTTGTGTGCTTGGGGTTGTTGTCTTACTGCACGACCCACTTTCCCTTGAGATTCAGTTCACGGACAAATGTCCTGACATTTTCCTTTAGAATTCACTGGTATACTCCAGAATTCATTGTTCCATCAATGATGGCAAGCCGGCCTGGCCCAGATGCAGCAAAACAGGCCCAAACCATGATACTACCACCAACATGTTTCATAGATAGGATAAGTTTTTTCTGCTGGAATGCAGTGTTTTCCTTTTTCCAAACATAACGCTTCTCATTAAAACCAAAAATTCTGGTCATTTAAACACAAATTTTGTCTCATCCATCCATTAAACATTTTTCCAATAGCCTTCTGGCTTGTCTATGTGATCGTTAGCAAACTGCAGAAGGGCAGCAATGTTCTTTTTGGAGAGCAGTGGCTTTCTCCTTTCAACCCTGCCATGCACACCATTGTTGTTCAGTGTTCATTTTCAGTTTGTTTTCCAGCCTGATGAGCATCAGTAACTCTTGTTCTGAGGTCCTCAGAAGTCTCCTTTGTTCATGCCATGATAAACTTCCACAAACATGTGTTGTGAAGATCAGACTTTGATAGATCCATGTTCTTTAAAGAAAACAGGGCGCTCACTCACACCTGACTGTCATCCCACTGATTGAAAACACCTTCAAATTAACTGCTAATCCTAGAGGTTCACATACCTTTGCCACTCACAGATATATAATATTTCCTTAATATGACCAAGTAGAATATATGTGTGTCCTTTGTTTAAATGCACTCTCTTGGTTTACTTTTTTTTGGTCTTGTGTGAAAAGCTGATGATGTTTTAGGTCATACTTATGTAGGTAGAGAAATAGATATAGAAAATGCTAACAAACATTCAGGCACCACTGTACTGTAGTTCATGTATCTTACATTCTACATTGTTCATGCTTGTGTCCATGAGTAACTCCAGTGATTGTGTTTGCCCCTTTGATACCTGCTTACTTCCACTTATTCCAACCTAATTTGGAAGTACATCACAGAAGCCCTTGAGCTTAATGTAAAAGCCCCATGCACCCTGTAGTGTTTCTTAGGAAACCAAGCCAGTAGACTGGTTAGAGTCACACTCTGACTGATTTTTGAACAAAAATAACCAGTTGGCACACATAATCAGTCGTGCAAATAAAGCCTTATTCTGCCTCATGGTCAGAATTAAGAATCTGCCAATTTTTCAAGTGCCACTTTGTTGTGATTAAATGCTTTTGTGACTCAACCTCTACTCAGGGCATAAATAAATGTTCCGTAAATTATAAAATAAAGGTAAAGTAATTATCTCTAAGTACTTTAGAGTGGCACACACACACACACACACACACACACACACACACACACACACACACACACACACACACACACACAAACACACACAATAAAAGTAATATATATACACACAGGGAAATTTTCAGAATAAACCCCTTGTGGAAGTGCTGGCTGAAGAAAGATGTCATAATATAGTCTACAATCTTTTCTCTAAGCTTCACATTAAAAGCTGTAATCCAGTTCTCACTGCCTTCACAATCTTTCTGGACACATTGTAGTCTTCTTAAATATTTTGTTTAAGAACACGTTTGGTTGAGCTGCTATTAGTTTGGTAAATGTAGATTTATTCTGTTCGTTATGGAAATTGGTGAGCAATCAAATTTACACAATTTTTCAAGGAATGCTGTCAATCAAGCCAAACATTTGATGACTGACATCTGATTTGATAGTTTTGCACTTGAACTATCAGTCTAATGCATAGTAGCTCACAGATAATGGAAGTCTTGCCCCAAATCATTTAGAATCGTAGATGTCCAAATCTTCATACACAGCTCGGGTTGCCAACAAATTTGCCGTTGGGTTTATTGGCAGCTCTAAATTGCCCCTATGTGTGAATAAGTGTGTGAATGTGTTGGTGTTGTGTTTTCTGGTCATATACTGTCTTCAGAAAGAGGCAGGGCCTTCGAAGGAAGAAAAGCAATTACAGTTGTCAGAGATGGTTGCCCATTTCCAGCTGCATGATGAAATGCACGAAGTGTGTCTTAAACCACACTGCCAAGTCTAAATGAGGAGAGATAGACATCAAACTCTTGTTAGCATTATCAGCCTGAAAACTAAAGAAACAACCTTTGGAAACCAAACATTGTTTGGCTGATGAATTAAATGGAAAATGAAGGAGTTGAGAATTATTTTCTATTTAACCTACATTACTTCTCTTTTCATTTTTTTCTTCTTTATCTAGTCCCACCCACCCCAATAGCCCCACCCCAACTGCTGCGGTCAGGATCCACCTTCCTGATCATTCAGCTGAACACAAACTCCATAGTGGGGGATGGGCCGGTGATTCGTCGGGAGATAGTGTACAGAGCCAGTCATTCTCCTTGGTCAGAGACTCATGGCGTCAGCTCTCTCACCTACAAAGTTTGGCATCTGGAACCAGACACTGAATACCGTATAAGCGTTCTCCTCACCCGACCTGGAGAGGGGGGAACTGGACCACCTGGACCACCTCTGGTCAGCAGAACTAAGTGTGCTGGTGAGTGAAGAAAATGTGTATACCGTTCAAACAGACATGTAGGTTTCCAAAAGTGCAGACTTTATATACAACACAATAAACACAATATATGCAATACAAATACAAAGTCCTCATACCAACATTATATGGCAAAGTGTTCTGATCTCGACTTATGTCAGACAAGCATCAACTGACCGCAGACCTGGATACTTCTGACATGCATATTTTGTTCTACATTTACATTGATGGCATTTGGCAGACACCCTTATCCAGAGAGACTTACAGAAGTGATTTGAAGTCTCTATCAGTAAATACCTCCTGATACTGGTTGACTAGCTCATGGACTAAGAATACCATCAGTCTAAAAACTCTGTTGGAGAGGTAATATAGTAAGAAAAGCACACAGACAACACATTTTTTTTTTTAAAGTGTTAATTTAAGTACTTTAGGAAGACGCAGGTCTTTAGACGTCGTTTGAAGACCGGCAGTGACTTTGCTGTTCAGACATCTAAGGGAAGTTCATTCCACCACCTAGGTGCCAGAACAGAGAAGAGTCTTGATGCATGCCTTCCGTGTACCTTGAGAGAGGGTGGGACCAGTCGAGCGGTGCTAGAGGATTGGAGGGAGCATGGTGCAGTGCTGGGTGTAATAAGTGCTTTGAGTTAAGTGGGTGCTGGTCCGTTTTTGGCTTTGTAGGCATGCATCAGTGTTTCAAATCTATGCGGACAGCTACAGGAAGCTAGTGGAGGGAGCATAGCAATAAGGGTAGTGTGGGAGAACTTAGGAAGGTTGAAAACCAGTCGTGCAGCTGCATTCTGGATCAGTTGCAGAGGTTGAATGACGCTCAGAGGCAGCAGTAGTCCAGTCTCTAAATGACAAGGGAATGAACAAGCACCTGAGTGGCCTTCCATCTGATGTTGTAAAGTAGAAATCGACATGAGTGTGTCAGATTAGCAAAAGGAAAAGGGCAGTTGATTGTCCATGGTTACCCCAAGGTTGCGTGCAGTGACTGAAGGTGAGATCAGATATCAGAGATTGTTCTCTGCAGTGTGTTTCAGACAGTTGGCTACATATTGCTCTTGTTGACGGTTAGCTGGTCCACTTTGCTCTGACCCCTCAGCTATTTGTTTGTCCCCTGGTGCAGTCATGCATTGCGCATGCTGATTTCTGATTGCCCTGTTACTTCTGTTTGTACATGCCAACGATATTTTCTAATGAACACAGTCAGAACAATTTCCAAAAATATAAACAAATGAGTCATTTAAACCCAACCATCTTCTTTTTTTATTTTTATCATAATATACCGACCAGTCCTAGTAGCTTTTTTGCACATTTGACAGATAGATGCTGTCAGTTCACTGTTGTTGCTGTAAAGTTGTAGTAGCAGTATCTTGCCCCGTCTTGTAGGAGTTATTAGTAAACGGCTAAGAAGTGAAAGGATCTAATTCTACATTCTCAATACAATTTGCCACGAATACTTATTAGACTAGTTATTTTGGTGCCTATCCTGATGTGAGAAGTAACTCTCTTACAATAATATAAAAACAAAATCAACAAAAAATTTTCTTTTTTTTTTTTTGTGATGAGTAGCTGGAAGGACGTCATCTGGCAGGAAGATGTTAGTTGCACAAACAAGTGTTACATTCCTCTTGGGGAATTACTACAGCAGTGGTTAATGATGCACTGTAATATATGCACTTGATATATGTGCAGGATTCAGGCTGTGTACTTACTCTAATTATGCATGGGCTGCTATCCAGCCTTAACTTGAGCTGAATGTGGCTGAAGTGGAATGTAGTCACTGATGAAGACCCAGAACTACTATTAACCTTTATGTCTATGAAGTTTAGTGCTACTTCTCTGGTGTCCTCTGGTCAGCTTCCGGTAGAGCTCAATCAGACATGGCCCACTATACAGAGACACTGGGACAGACCCAGGACCCATAAGAGAGATCATGTCTCACATTTGACTTGGGAACATCTCAGGATCACCCAGGAGGAGCAGGATTCTGGGTCTAGGAAGTCTGGATTGAACTTCTCAGCCAGTTGCTACTGTGACCTCCACCAGAAAAAGTAGAATGCTAATGAATAAATGAAAACAAAAAGCCTTTAATATAATGCAGAATTACTATACCGTGATCAATAATGCACTGTAATACTCCATATACAGTGATGCTTGAAAATTTGTGAACCCTTTAGAATTTTCTACATTTCTGCATAAATATGACCTGAAACATCATCAGATTTTCACACAAGTCCTACAAGTAGATAAAGAGAACCCAATTAAGACAAATGAGACAAAAATATTATACTTGGTCATTTATTTATTTCAGGAAAATGATTCAATATTACATATCTGTGAGTGCCAAAAGTATGTGAACCTTCGCATTCAGTACTTGTCTTCTTTAACTATTCTTTGGTAGAACGATTTGTGTGCTTAGGGTCATTGTCTTGCTGCATGACATACTTTCTCTTGAGATTCAGTTCTCAGACAGATGTCCTGACATTAGGTCATATTTTTGCAGATACGTAGAAAGTTCTAAAGGATTCACATTTTCCTTTAGAATTTGCTGGTATAATTCAGAATTCATTGTTCCATCTACTGTATGATGGCAAGCCGTCCTGGCCCAGATGCAGCAAAAAAGGCCCAAACCATTATACTACCACCAGCATGTTTCACAGATGAGATAAGATTCTTATGCTGGAATGCAGTGTTTTCCTTTGTCCAAACATAACGCTTCTCATTTAAGCCAAAAATTCTATTTTGGTCTCATCCATCCACAAAACATTTTTCCATTAGTCTGGCTTGTCCACATGATCTTTAGCAAACTGCAGACAAGCAGCAATGTTCTTTTTGGACAGCAGTGGGTTTCTCCTTGCAACCCTTCCATGCACACCATTGTTGTTCAGTGTTCTCCTGATGGTGGACTCATGAACATTAACATTAGCCAGTGTGAGAGAGGCCTTTAGTTGCTTAGAAGTTAACCTGGGTTTCTTTGTGACCTCGTGGACTATTACACGTCTTGCTCTTGGAGTGCTCTTTGTTGGTCAACTACTTCTGGGGAGGGTAACAATGGTCTTGAATTTCCTCCATTTGTACGCAGTCTGTCTGATGGTTTTGTAACCTTTTCCAGCGTGATGAGAATCAACAACTCTTTTTCTGTCCTCAGAAATCTCCTTTGTTCATGCCATGAAACACTTCCACAGACATGTGTTGTGAAGATCAGACTTTGATAGATCCCTGTTCTTTAAATAAAACAGGGCGCTCACTCACACCTGATTGTCATCCCATTAATTGAAAACACCTGACTCTAATTTCACCTTCAATTAACTGCTAAACCTAGAGCTTCACATACTTTTGCCACTCACAGATACTGTATGTAATATTGGATCATTTTCCTCAATAAATAAATAACCAAGTATAATATTTCATAATCATTTGTTTAATTGGGTTCTCTTGGTCTACTTTTAGGACTTGTGTGAAAATCTGAAGATGTTTTAGGTCATATTTATGCAGACATATAGAAAATTGTAAAGGGTTCACAAACTTTCAAGCACCACTGTATGTAAAATGTGTATCTATTCCAGTCATGGTTTTCTGCAGCTAAAGGTTAACACGTTAATGCTTTAGATGATTTTTAAAGTGTCATTGATAATTGCTTTAAACAGTGTGTATCAGTGTATAGTACAGATTTTATTTTAATGATATGTGAGACTTCTTTAATATGAAAACCGTATGATAAATCTCAGAGCAGTTAGTCAGCCAATGAACAAGATGAAAAACTCTATGAGCTACGATGCATGACGCACTACAATTATTATAATTATATACAATTATACAACATAAACAAGAGGGATATGAAATTGTCTGGATGCAACAGTGGCACAGCAGGTAGTGTTGCCACCTCACAGCTCCAGGGTCACTGGTTCAGTCCTGAATTTAGGTCTGTGTGGAATTTCACATGGTCTCTCTGAGTTCATGTGGGTTTCCTCGGGGTCCTACAGTTTTCTCCTGCAGCACAAAAAGAACTGTGTGAGCATGGCGCACTGTTGTCTCATTAAGAATGTATTCCATTGTATTCCACCACAACACTGAGCAGAATCAATAATTTATTAAAGATGAATGAATAAATCAATTAATAGCAATGAGCAAAAATAAGATCTTAGACTCAGCTCTTTTTTTTTTTTCGTGTTCATACATCTTGTGTAATAAACAGATTATAATAAATATACAAACTCTAAATGAGAAACTGAAATGAGAACTTAATTAACTAGAAAATGCTAAATATAATGTGATTAAATTATACATTTGTGGAATTATGAATTAACATATCTTGGATTAGAGCAAAAAATAAGACTGAGTTCAATGTCTATGACAAATTGAATCGAGTTTTCATCAAAAACCCAAACACAAAAAAAGCCTTTTAGAACATTTTCTGAAACCAATGACCTATTTTACAAAGTGCATCACAAAACATTGAGCATCCAAAAGATGTCTCCATACATCAGGCACTTTTTGCTCTGCAGCCACCCCCATTTACAGGCAACACAACCACTTTTGTAACCTATGAACTGAATAAGAGAATTTCCTGGCTTGCTCAATAAATGACCCGCACAATTCTCTCCACTTGCCTCTCTGACACACACTTCGCCCTTTGGTTCCTTTTGCTGTAGCAACCACATCGCTCACAATTGAGTTGTATCTTCATAGACTAGACTGCATTTTTGTAATGTTTTTGTTTTTGTTGAATGTTTCCACACATTTTCACCGTATATTTATCATGTCTTGTATGAAATGAAGAAAAAAATGAAGAAAACACCCTTCTTCTACCTCCGTCTGCACACTATAGCATAAGTGTCATAGTCACCATTTGATGCTCTCGCCTCTCTTCATCTGATGAGTTTGAGTATGAGTTAGCATGCAGCAAGTCTCTCACAAGATGACTTTCAGAATATAGATGGTGGTAAGACATTGAGAAGCTTGGGGTAAGTGAATGATACAGACACCGTATTGTAATTTCCCATTTACTGTTGTTTTTTTTTGGGGTCATGTACTGTGTCCAGCTGAGTCGCTTATCATATATCATCAAATATCCTGCAGCACCCCCAAGATTGGACAAGCTTTTTTCAAATTTGTCCTGTGAGGTGGGATGTTGAACTGCAAGTACTTGCGCAGCAGCTCAAGTTTCAGGACATCATTCTGGTTTCATATGGAACTCTACTCTATACTGCTTCATCTAAGTGCCAGTAATCTGCCATGGAAGGAACACGATGGATTCCTATGAATATATTATTTCCGATGAATGTCATCATTTCCTCCATACCATGAGTTGGCTGCAGCTCTGGAGGGGAGGCAGAGATATTTCCATTGTGCAAAAAGGAGTTAAGGAAAAAATCAGCACCAATATTGCAAGGATGCATGACAGGACTTGCAACAGAATCCCTCCAAGCTGAATCCAGTGCAGCATTACAGTATCTCATCTGTCTAGGCCTCTCTTTCAGCCCCTTCAGTGGCCACCTCTAACTATGGTGGTATTTGTGGTGCATAATTTGCCAATAAATAACATGAGTTCCATCAAAAAAAACAAGACCCACAAATAACCAATAAGGGATTCACAAATATTTTAGTAATTCAACAAATCTTTTTAAGAACGCACAAACTCACTTCATTTATTTGTCGAATCAGCTGCTTTCATTTGTAGATTTTCCCGTACGCATTTACGCATGACATCGCATTTTTGAAGTGGCCTGTATTTGTTTTTGGATTTCTAAAGCATTTCTCACATCAGCTTGTGCAGTTCAGTCCATGAATAAGTGTTTTTTTTTCCCCCACTGGCTTTCAGATAATGAGACAATTTTTCACTTATGCTCCTGTTACTCCAACCTATAAATAGGCATGCAAAAATGAAATGACGTTCGTGTCATCGCGTCATGCTGTCTAGCTTGTCTGAGGTTCTGTAATAGTCAGCTGTCTCTGTGTGTGCCATACAGCATACAGCTCATCATGCAGAATGTCTCCTGAAGACTGCAAAGACTCTGCAAAGAGTGCATTCATTACATTAAAGTATGGTTTAACTGTACAAAACTAGTTGATTATAATCGAAAAACACAGTAAAACTAAGTGTCTTATTGTGATAAAGATCAGTGGAGTCTTAATTTTTATCTGTCACAAATGACACTTCATGCCATCAGTGGCCATTTTAGTGAAGCGCAGAGGCCGTTGTGAGGTCTAGAGGGTAAATGTACTATAGATACAGGCTGATAGTAGGTCTAGGTCTGCTCAACGTATTTCATACGCAGCCTGTAGGCTCTGTATTCTTTTTTTGGCAGGATAGTGGCCTGCACTGGAGAAATCCCTCAACAGGAATGTAACACTTGTTTGTACAAGGCACAAAGAGAGCTCAATTTATTCATTTTGTCAGTGCAAAAATGTATAATACCTACTGGCTTGTATTAGAGCATGATTGAAATAAGCTATTCCCCTGCAGTTTCTTCTTCACGGATCACCTGACAATTGTGGTCGAAACTGGTAAATTGTTAGGATATTGGTAGATTGTTAAATCTGCTTCAATTTCTTCTTTTATTTTAAAATGCATATTATTATATGATCATATAATATAGTATTATATCATATTATCATATTATTATTATTTATTATTTATTATTATTAGCTTTAAAAAGTAGCTTGAATACTTACTGTATGTACCCTACAAAATGATATAAAATAATCACAATAATATTAAAACCAAAACGAGACAAAATTTCTAATCTAAATATTTTGTTTATACGATGTATTTTTATGTGGAACATATAATTTAGCAACTTTGAAACAAATTCAAGTGGCTCTTATGAATCATGATATGATTTCATGCTGGCTGAAGCTGGTGGGCAGATGTAAAGCTCATGGAAGATATTACATTTGCAACAATGTTTAGTATAACTGCATTAAAAGTTTCTACTGAATGTGTCCAGACACAAATGAGCTACCTCAGATTTGCAGATTAATCCCATTTCTAAGCCATAAGCAACACTGCACATGTGGCATGTTGCAACTGTTCCGTAATACTTTTCTTTTTTCACTAGGCGCTGCCTGGTTTTCCATTCAGTGGTTTAGTAAATCTAAATGTAAATGTCTGACTGGCCATCAGATAATTATAAATATGCATTCCCACTGTGATCACATACTTCATTAATCCGATGAGATTTACGACTTCTAAACTCTGTGGCAGTTATAACTTTGACAAAGTTTGTTACAGTATGTTACAGCCTACAGGCTGAAATATTGATCGGACATTTAGTAAAGCTGACGTTAAATAAAGCAGGGGTTAGGGGGAACCTAATGCAAATTGCTTAAATATTAGCGTCATTGTTTATATGTGTGGGGGCAAGGTGGCTTAGTGGTTAGAACGTTTGCCTCACACCTCCAGGGTTGTGGTTGGGGGTTTGAATCCTGCCTCCGCCCTCCTTGCGCGGAGCTTGCTTGTTCTTCCCGTGCTTTGGGGGTTTTCTCCCCCAGCCCAAAAGACATGTGTTGTAGGCTGATTGGCATTTCCAAATTGTGTGGTTGGGTTGGCACTCCACACATACATGGTGTCCCCAAGGTTGACTGGGATAGGCTCCAGGCCCCCCTGTGATCCTGTGTAGGATAAGCTGTATGGAAAATGGATGGATGGATTTATACGTGTGCAATAATATCTTGGCTAATAATAATATGATTCAAAATAATTCAATTCAAGGGTCTAGGCAAATACTAGAATTCTCACTGAATATCTGACTTACAGATGGCTGAGAGATTAAAGGCAAAAATAAGTGGCTCTGTTATGGTTGGTTGGGGGGGTATTTTTACTGGCATGGATTGGGTCCCCTCAGAGGGAAGGCGTCACTGCAAATCAATACAAACTTATTCCGGCTGATCACCTGTATCCTATGACTAGAAACATTTATATCCTGACAGGGAGTGGTCTCTTCCAGGATGACCCCGCCCCCATTCACAGGACGTGCAGGGGTCACTGATTGAATTGATGAGTATGAAACTGATGTAAATCATATGCTACACCCTTCACAGTCACCAGATCAACCAGAATGGATACCTATTGTAGATTTTTTTTGGACCCATGTATTAGACAGCGCTTTTCATCACCATCAACAAAACACCAAATGAGGGAACATCTTTTGGAAGAATGGTGTTCATGTCTCCAGTACAGGTCCAGAGACTTGAAGAGCATTGAGGCTGTTCTGGTGGTCCAACACCTTACTAAGACACTTTTTTCCTTTAATTTGTTAGACGTCTGTAAACAGCGTCATGTGCTTGAGTACTTCTGTAGATATACACTCAATGTGAAGTTCATTCTGTTCAGGGCTTGTAAAACTCTTTCGAACCACTTTTTCATGACTTCAAATATAACATCCATCTTAGGACGCCTGTACATGCTTGCACTGGATTTGGAGCTGGTGCAGGAAATGTTTTGATCCATTTCCTGTATGGCGGCTCCTCTTTTTTTATTCTGCTTATACATCAATGTCAGCATGGCCTGAAGTGTCAATTCATCTCAGTCACTTAGAGCGACGAAGCGCGCCCTCAAAAACAGAATTTTCTGTCTTATATGTGCCTAATGCTCCAGACACACAACGCTCATGTTTTATGTCTTGATAGTTGTGACAAGTATGAGGATTTTGATCCTCTTTTTTTTTTTTTTTTAATATTTCTGTTTCATTTGCATATATTCACTGTTATACAGAAGTATTGCTTACACCATGTGACACATCTGCACTGTCTCTGCAGACAATAGGACATATTTTATGACTGAATTAATGTTGCGATTTTGAAAAACTGTTCATATTCAGTGGCTAGAATCAATCACAGAAGCAGTCATTTTGACAGCGGCCCTGCAAAGCTGGCTGTGTGGCAGACTAATCATACATACACACAAAGGCATTATGTATAATTTGCCAAATGCATGTGGAAAAAAAGCTACTTTGAAATGCATAAAGCTACTACCAAGACCCTGTGGAAGACTGTGAGGAGGGAAATTGTATTATATGACTGTATAAAATCAAATACTTGTATCAACATACAGTGTATCAACTTATTTTCAGAATAATGTGTCCATACAGTCCATACCAGTTTACAGTCCATACCTTGTATATTGCATCATACATACATCATTCATGCAAAGAGTTTTAGGAGTAGTGATGATGTTCTGTAAGGGTGATTTGTGATTAACGATTTGGCCTTTAAATATATTTTCTTCTGAATATGAAAAAAAAAATAATGCACTTTTTAAAAAATATATCTTTTATTTATTTTATTTATTTATTTTTTTTTAGAATTTTGTTTGTTTATGTCTTTCATATTGGCATGTTAGTAGAAAATTTGTGTATTATGTATTGAGAAGAGAAAAATATATAATAGACCACTTTACAGACAAAAACAAAACCAAGGTTGTCTGGGATTATCTGCAGAAACAGAAGCAAGTGAATCTGGCAAAGTCTGTGGATGCTTATAAAAGTCAAAGGTGCTTATAAAGTAACCTGATTTGAAGGCAAATGGGGAGTAAAAGCAATTTTTGATATTAGCAATTTTTCAAGAACCTACTTATGTCTGTGTAGGTTTCCTCTGGGTTCTTCAGTTTCCTCCCACCTTGCAAAAACATGCTAGTTTGTGGGTTGACAGCTCTAAAATGGGTGGTTTAGTGGCTAGCATGTTTGCCTCTCTCCTCAGAGGTTGGAGGTTCACTTCAATGATTTCCTTTGGGTACTCCGGTTTCCTCCCCCAGTCCAAAGACTAGTGTGTGTGTGTGTGTGTGTGTGTGTGTGTGTGCGATTGCTCCCTGCAATGGGCTGGCACCCTGTCCATGGTGTCCCCCGCTTTGTACCCCGAGTCCCCTGGGATAGACTCCAGGCTCCCCAGAACCATGTGCAGGATAAGCATTACAGAAAATGAATAGCTGGATGGATATATGCAATAATCTGTATATTATATGCAGGCTCATGGTTATTTTAATATTTAACAAAGCAATCACACAATCATGTGTAGGAATATACTAACAATATACTATTTCTGGTTTAATCCATTACATACAGCCCTAGTTGTAAGAGCATGCAGCCGCCTCTTGCAGCGTGTGTGTGTGGGGGGGAGTTTTGGATGGTCTGCCTAACACTGAGCCTCAAGATGTCCCTACAGATGTGTGTCATTAATTAGTTTAATCGGTGCAGCTTGATTTTGATCCAGCAAGGCTGCGAGGTGGACTTCGGGCCCAAACAGCGAGACAGTATGGAAGTCACAAATGAGATTTTGTTTTCTTCCTTATTTCATTCTCAGAAGCGATTTGTTCAATTAGCAGCAATAATGTGCTATATGTTCAGATGAGTAGCTGTAGATTTTAACACAGTAAAAATCCCTAGTGTTGAATTAACACCCAGAGTGTTCATTTGTCTCCATATAAACACTGAAGTGTTAAACACTACAGGTGTTAAATCAACACTGGGGATTTTGCTGTATACGGTTTTAGATTGGAGACGAAGACATCTGAAAAATGCACTTTTACAATTGATTGTTTTTCAGGTGCAGAGAAATGCGGCAGTGAAATGCCATTAAGGTGCATTCAGATTTGACGTATCATTAGTCATACTATTTTAGTCTGATCTAGAATCAGAAAGAGAGAGAAAGTAAATCCAAAGCAAATGGAGCAGGAGCGTAGGCACTATTGCTTTCATCAACTTTCTTCTTCTTCTTCCGCTCTTGAGTCTATGGCAGCCCATATAACCTAACATAAAAAAGTTATGAAATTTGGCACACATATAAGGGACAGTCTGAAATGTTACCATAGCAAATTTGGAGTTGCTATCTCAAACCCTCTAGCGCCACCAATGGCTCAAATTGACTTTTGAAGTTTCGTAAAACCCTACTTTTTCGAACTCCTCCTAGACTGTTCATCCAATTTTCACAAAAATTATATTGTATCTGCATATCTGCATATTGTATATTGTATCTCTGACAAAATGTTATGGAATTCGAGTTGATCAGTTAAACTGTTCTTGAATAACGTGCAAACGAATTTGACGATGAGCATGCCGAAATGGACGTGTGGCTATATCTGTAGTGCTTTAGCGTATTCAGACCAAACTTAGTATATGTCATATCCATCATGACTTGAAGGAACCTACACAGTTTTGGATCAGCACCACCTAGTGTTCATGAGATATGAAAAAAAGCATATTTTTGCTTTTTGGACCGTTCATCTGATCATCTTCAGTCTTTGCAAGCAATAAGTTATGGATTTCATCTTGACAGACCAAACCAAACTGTCGGTCATGCTCTGATGCTTGCTTAGCTCCTTACTTTTCCTTACTATATATTTTTTCTTAGTTCCACTATCTTAAAATGCTGAAATGTTTTTCTTCCACCTTCTCCTGTTTCTTTGAAATAATCAGAAAAATTGGTTCTTGATAAGACAATGCTCTCTCAGTGTACTGTAATCTCTCTCTCCTTCTTAATATTACTTTTACAATTTTATCGAAATAAAAGATCGTCAGTCTATTTGCATCCTTTGGTTTGCAGGTTTTTGTACTTTAGACATTTTCTATTTTTTACACAGCTAATTGAAGATTATTCTTTCTTAAAGCATTTTAAGTGATATTAAGTTATCTTTCTCTCACACAGAGCCCATGCGTCCACTCCGTGGTCTCACTGCATCCGAGATTCAGTCACGCCAGTTGGTGCTACAGTGGGAGCCCCTCGGCTACAACCTGACACGATGTCACACATACTCCCTCTCTCTATGCTACCGTTACTACACTGCAACAGGAAGCGGCGCCATCACCAATAATGCCACCGTGAGAGAGTGTTTGTCAGTGGAAAGGAATATGTCACGCTTCACGCTACGAGACCTTCCCCCGTTCCGTCCTGTACACGTGCGGCTTGCGTTGGCCAACCCAGAGGGCAAGAAAGAGAGCCGAGAGGTCACATTCCAGACAGAGGAGGACAGTGAGTACATGATTATCTTCACGTAACAAAAACATCATTATAGGCACTTATAATAAGATTATAATAGGATTTAAAAAATCTCAGTCCCTTACCTAGAACTGTTTACCTTTGATAGCATTCTTAACTATGAAAGATTTTTTAAAAACATGGAAAGACTGATTACACCCAGCATATTCTGATATTTGTCAGTATCATTCAAGGTTTTCTTAAAACGTAAGAGAAAATCTTTCTCTTTAAAGTCAAAATTCTCTTTCAATTGAAAACATTATATTATTACTATATTATTTTATTAGTGGTATTATTGATAAATTAAAGTGATTCTTCTTAGTGGGTTAAGGTTCAAGGTCCAGTTGTCGCTTCAGTTGTTGTCATGGTTTATGTTAGAGGCTCTGCACTTCGGGATAGTACAATTTAAAGCTGCTTTTAGGAAAATATTAGATGTACATCAAGTCTAAATCCCTTTTTCTGATTTACGTTTCTCTCTAGACTCATTGCATCATGTCTCTATTAAATCTTTACAAACCTTCCACATTAAATTTCAAATCAAATCAAATATTTTATGGCAGACACCAATAAAAACCTTTTTGTAAAACCTTGTTTTTTTTGGTATTTATTTGAAAATATATTTTTTAACCTCCGAAATCAGCCGAATAACGTAACTGTCCGAAACCGCATCAATTTTGTACATGTCAAGAAACCAATTCCAAAATTAGATTTTCTATTATTGTGGTCATTAACATTAAATATTGTAGACCAGAATAGTTTTAATGTCAGGTGTTTTACCATTTATTTATTTGTTTTTTTGTTTGTTTATTTATTTAACACATATGGTATTCCAGCACATGGACAATCAATTTACTTTTTTTAATATAGTCCATGATATGTATTTAAGATAACAACAACAGTTCTATAAACGAGGACTTTATATCGAGTAAGTGACATTTCGGACACAATATGGCAAAGGTAAAGGTGCTTCCGGTGAAATTTGCATCCCTTCTGACTTTTCATCTTCATTTGACAAGCTTTCATATTTGCAGTCAAAAGTTCTGGAAGTAGGCACAAGCTCTCTCTCTCTCTCTCTCTCTCTCTCTCTCTCTCTCTCTCTCTCTCTCTCTCTCTGTCTGTCTCTCTCAAATAACTATTTATTATAATCCATTCAAATAAATGTAATCTTATCACTACTTACACTACACTACTTTATCTCTGTGTATGATTTAGAGCAGGCAGAATTCAACCCATATATACCTAATAACGAAAAATTTTGCACTGCAAACATCAATGACAGCTTTAACTTGTCAATGATGGCAAATGACCATGGTATCAGTGGGATAATCCACAGCTAGGTCTGCATCGCACGTTTTTACGTTTGTAATGCACGATTATCCCTTACATAATTTATGCGTGAAAGGGATTTTCTACTGTTTTGGAATAAGATGAAATAGAAGTGGAATTATGCAGTGACCAGGGAAAGTGTGAGACAAATTTCAGTTATCTTATACTTTCAATTCTTTACAATATTCCTGATGAAGCTTTGGACGTACTTGGCATTTTCTCATCCAGCTTCATGAGGGAGCTTCACACAGGAGGCTTTTCCTAAAGTTCCTAAAGTTTATATATTCCTATAAAGCTGCTTTGGTACAATGTCCATTGTTAATAGCGCTATACGAATAAAACTGAATTGAATTGAGCACTTGTTAACTACTTCTACTAAATCTAACTTTTGAAATTGGTCTTAGAAACAAGTTTTAAGTATACAGCTTTATCAATGTCTATAAGACAATGGAGACATTTTCTCGACCTTCCAAAGAAGGGATAGGCGTATTTGAATTTGACAAATACTGTAAAATGATCTACTAATTTAAGCAAAAACAATTATTTTATAATAGTAAGCATCATTTAGCATGCTTTAACTAATTATACATTAATTTTACCATTAAACACAGGCACAGTTATACAGGTAATGCAAATATTGATTCTCCAAATGCTTGGCATCAGCATAACTAAATGGCTGAGCAAACATTTAAAATGGAAGTAGATGAAAAATTAATAAGCCACCACCATCAATGAACTGGAATACGAAATTTGCTTATTTTTGCATTTTCTATTTTGTCATGTTGGACAGGTAAGGTAATAAAGCGCATTTTCATGCAAATAGCGAGAGATTAAACTAATCAGTAAATAAATACCCTCCATGCAGGCAGTGAATAAAGGTATAAGAGTCATTCACTATGAATGAATTCACCTTATTTATCACTTCAGAGGAATTTTCGGAGGGTTTTTTTCCCCCGCTCTTCTTCTTTTACTCTGGCCTCGATTTCACATTAGATTTCTTCAGCCGTAGTCAGCATGCCATGCGTTAATGATTAATTTTAAACAGCAGAAACATCAGAATTAATTGTGTTAATAAAGTGTGAAAACCTGCAGCTTACACAGCAAAATAGAGCAAGAGTACAACTTAAAAAAAACCAAAACAAACAAACAACAACAACAACAAAACGATGAGGACAGGGACCTTTAATTATCACCCTCTCTCGAACACCCTAGAGAATCCAGCTGTTATGAAAGAAAGGCTTTCCATGTACCAGGTTTGCACATTTTTGCTGTTCAATCAGAGGTGAATTCATCAGAACGTGATCATTATTTAATTTTTTTTCATTGCTTCCCATTGACATGACATCTACCTTAGGACATTTGGGATAAGCAGCTGGTACTGTACAAAGTTAAGATAAGACTTATACGTCTTGCTTAGATCAACTTCAAATATGTTGTTGCATTTTCCTGCACTTTCATGTATTCATGCAGATGTTCAATTGCTTCTATAGATCATTCTTCAGAAGGATTTTACATTTACAGCATTTGCCAGACACCCTTATCCAGAGCAACTGACATTCATCTCATCTATACAACTGAGTAGTTGAGGGTTAAGGGTCTTGCTCAAGGGCCCAGCAGTGGCAGCTTGACAGTGCTGGTATATGAACTCACGACCTTCCAATTAGTAGTCCAACGTCTGTGTTCATTCTAGCAAGCGATAAGTCGCTCGTGCTGCTTGTAGTTTATCTCTTACAGGTGTGTGTCGATATCTGTCCATTTTATTTTTATTTTTTTGGTTCCAGTGAAAAATGGTGGCAGCTATATATAGCTTCTAAAGGTAACTATTTAAACACAAATTAAACAATCAGGGTAAAAAATTGGTTATTTGATTTCTGTTATGTGTTTCATACTATTTACGCTGTCAGATTAGAAAAGCAAGATAACTGTACTAGCTGCATGCATTCACCAGAGGTGAGTGTACAATCTCTGCTACTTCCTTCCAAGCTTTATTTTTCATTTATGACAGAATAATAGTAAAACACGGCTATGTGTTTTTTTTTTTCCATCAAACAGTAAATAGGAACTAACTGGAACAAAACTGAAGAAGAAGAATAAGCCTTTATTTGTCACATATACATTATAGCACAGTGAAATTCTTTTCTTGGCATATCCTATATATATATATATATATATATATATATATATATATATATATATATATATATATATATATATATATATATATATATATATATAGTTTTTTTATCCATTTTTTTTCAATCTTTTGACTGAAAACTGAAAGTGCTGTTGTTGACTATTTTCGGGTTGAAACAAATATAGTTAACAGATGTATACGTCTCTAATGCTAGCGAAGTTGAACATACATTTATATATTTAAAGCATAAACATTCTCCATTTACCTTCACCTAAACGAGTCCTGTCGAGAGCATCTGAGATATGTGGAAGGGGGCAGGACTTCCAGTCAGTCAGTCTGTCAGTCATTCCAGATTAATATGTTGATCCCTTGTTTTATTTTGGGGAAAAGAAGACTGCTGTTTTGTTGTATTTGTGAGTCATAACATAGCAGCATAGTCAGATGTTAATTTGTGGAGTTCCTATGCAAAATATGTAAACGTTGCAGAGGAAAGTCTAGTGTGAACTGTGTGGTTAGGCTTGTACACTAGTATTGTAAATAATATGCAAGGTCTTTTGGCCAGAATGTGTTGTCATTGAGGCTGAAACTGGGCAGAAAAGCATTACTAAATCTGGTCCTGAGGGTCCACAGTTAGTGGAAGAAATGGAGTTTCAGAATATATGTAGGATCTTATTCCCAGAATCTGCATAAAGGCAAACTGGCAATTGAGTAGGCCATAGAAGCACTTGATTTCATGCCGGTGTTCATCAGACCACTCCTGGAATATGAGGACATCATCAAGAAAGATTGTTTTCACCACTGGATGCACCTGTTCTTCTAAAACTGCTTCACATTTGTTGGCTGTTTGTTTGCTGTTATCAGTATCAGCATTTTCAGTGGATGTAGGATGTACATGTTTTTTTTTTTTGTTTTTTTTTTGCGCGATGCTGTCTGTATCCTACCTGACAATGTTAAAGATTGGGATCATGGGAAATTGGATGGAAGAAGGGGCATGTGTGGTGTTCCATTTCTACAGTTCCCATTACTGCTGTTTCCAAGGATGCTATTGGTATTGCCAAGATTATAAGTATCCCACATGGCATTAGAATCTACCATTAGGGCCATGAGAAAGATATAATCTGCAAACAAAAAAACAAGTTTTTCTTTTTCCATTTTGCAGTAGGTATTGAGATACCTGGGGAAAATAGATGCAAAGCACTGATAGTTTGTTCTATTTTTTGGCAGTTGGAGATGGTTTTAAGGCATTTCCATTTAGACGAGCAGCGTTTAGCAGTTCCAGCTTGTTCTGAAGTTTCCACTTGGCACACTTTGCTGTACAAATGTCCCATTTGTAATTTCCTTCCTCACTACTGACTTGGGTGACTCTTGTAATGCAGATAAAATTTTTGGTTTTGATTCTTAGTGGGGTGGTTGAAATGCAGGTATTTTTAATCTTTCCTGATGCTTATTACATCCAAGCACAGTTGTAGGGTTGTTTTGTTTGGTTGTATATTTGGAGGTCCAGGAACAGGGTCTTACACATCTTTTAGCTAATTTAACTCATGCTTGTGTACCACATGTGCCACAATGTGACTATACGGCTTCACATCACCAGTTTTATCTTATCTGCACCAGTGGCCTGCTCCCTATACTGGGAATCCACCCTATACTGACTGACACCAAGAATGGACAAATTGCATTATGTCTCCATGCTTGGCCAATCAAAAACCCATACTATCACATAAACTACTATTTTTTTTTTTTACTATTACACATACAGTCACATAAAATCCCTTAACCTACAAAAAAATACAATCACTGCTCACAACCTCAGCTATTTCCAATGCTATTGGATTTCTTTTACATGGAAAGGTGGAGTAACCAAACAAAAACAAAAGTCAGTGACATCATGAACAACCTCCACATGGCAGGGGTGAAGGTATCACATATCCACCTATCGAAGAAGACTTCAAGAGCAGAAATATAGAGGCCATACCACAAGATGCAAACCAGATTGGAATTCACGAAGAAATACAGAGATGAGCCATAAAAGTTCTGGAACCAAGAATAACCTCTACCAAAGTGATGGAAAGGCCAAAGTGTGGAGAAAGAATGGATCTGCTCATGATCCAAAACATACATGCTCATTTGTGAAACATAGAGGAGGTAGTGTCATGGCATGGGCTTGCGTGGCTGCTTCAGAACAGGTTCACTAATCTTTATTGATGATGTAACTCATGATGGTAGCAGCGGAATGAATTCAGAAGTTTACAGGAACATTTTGTCTGCTTATTTACAGAGAAATGCATCCAAATTAATTAGGAGGAACTTCATCATGCAGCAAGACAGTGATCCAAAACACACTGCCAACTCAACCAAGGACTTTATCAGGGGGAAAAAGTGGAAGGCTTTAGACGGGCAAAGTCAATCACCAGACCTTAACCCAATTGAGCAGCATTTCACCTCCTGAAGAGGAGACTGAAGGGAAAACCCCACCAAAACAAACAACAACTGAAAGAGGCTGCAGGAAAAGCATTACAAAAGAAGAAACCAACAATTTGGTGATGTTAATGAGTCTCAGGCTTGATGCAGTTACTGAAAGCAAGGGATATGCAACCAAATATTAAGTGTTATTTACTTTAAGTTACTTCAAGACTTGTCTGTTCCTATACGTTTGCTTACATAAAAATTGGGTGGTCTGATAATTCGTTACATTTATATAGCGCTTTTCTAGACACTCAAAGCGCTTTACATAGTATGGGGGGGGATCTCCTCAAACACCACCAGTGTGTACCATCCACCTGGATGATGCAACAGCAGCCACAGTGTGCCAGAACACCCACCACTCACCAGCTATAGGTGGAGAGGAGAGGAGAATGATGTAGCCAATTCAGGGATGGAGATTATTAGGGGGCCATGATAGATAAGGGCCACTGGGGGAATTTCAACAGGTCACCAGGGTTATACCCCTACTCTTTACAAGAGTAGTCCTGGGATTTTTAATGACCACAGAGAGTCTGGACCTCAGTTTAACATCTCAGCCGAAAGACAGTGCTCTTTTTACAATACAGGGTCCCCATCACTATACTGGGGCATTAGGACCCACACAGACTACAGGGAGAGCACCACCTGCTGGCCTCCCTAATACCACTTCCAGCAGCAACCTTAGTTTTACCCAGGAGATTTCCCATCCATGTACAGGCCAGGTTAGCTTTAGTGGGAAACCAGACAAGAACTGCAGGGTGATGTGGTTCAGGCACTGATATGTGGCTATGGCCAGGTGATATGGCTATGGCTCTGATACAAAAGGTTCTATGTTTTTAACACATCTAGATGTAAATACCAGGAAATAAAAACTGAAATCCTAAATGCTTGTCTCATATCCACCTTTTGATCTGAAACCCAGATGTCTTCTCAGATTGCAGACCAACATTGAATCAATGTTAATGCATCAACCAAACTATCATTGAATCAGTGTTGAAATGTTGAAATTTAACATTGATTTTTCATCATTTGCATCCTAAAATAATATTATTTCAATGATGAAAAATAGATCAAGATGGACATAAAATCAATATTTGTTCAACTTAAATTAAATCACTTATTTAACATCGAATCAAAATATAACTTATGTACAGATTATGATAAACTGGATAATAAAGTGACTTAAAACAATTAGATGGATTGACATTAAATCTAAGCCCCACCAGTGGGGAAATTATGCTTACCAAAAATCAACATTGATTCACTGTTCGTATTTTCAACACTGAAAAGCAATGAATTATCAAAATTGATTTAATATTATTTAGCACTGAATATTCAACCTCAACCAAAATGATGATTCTGATGGAATTTCAACATTGAATCGATGTCTATGGCCAAATGTTTTTCTTCCCTTCTTAAATCAACAGTATCCTACAATATACCCTTTAATGTATGTGCTCCAATCCAGTGTTCCTATGGCCAGTTTTTGCCTAATTTGCTTAAAAAAAGCTACATTTTGGCTGATTTTTGGTTTGGATTCTTCATGGGTTGCAAGGTGTTACTGTCTGTGTGAAGTTTCTCATGTTCTCCCTGTGTCTGCGAGGGTTTCCTAGTGGTGAATGGTTATGTATGGGTGGTGCTGGGAGCCAAGGAGAAAAAATTGGCCATGCTTTCTGGGTGGTATACTCTCTCTCTCCCTTGTCAATCAAAGAAACACTAGCGAATAAAGGACATGTGAGCTCATGTATGTGGAACAGGGTGGATAGTGCTTTCCTCTGAGTGTGCTTTCCCCTGAGTGGTATCCCTCTTACTCATCATTTGCCTTATTTTTAGTGTAAGATACTGCTGGCTCTATTAAAAAATAAAATAAAATAAATAAATAATAAAATTTATATAGATAGATAGATAGATATATTTTGCAAAATCAAAACTTAATATTATAATCTACATTACATCTACTGTAGATACATGTTGATGTTTAGATTAGGCTTAATTTTTTATTTATTTTTTATTATTATTATTATTTTTTACATGTTACAGAAAGCCAGTAATCAGTTCCATCTGGTCTCTTTGTTTGTGCTGGTGATCATACCTACTATGACTATGACTCACAGTGTGCCTTTGCCAGGAGCCCTGAGCCTGCCTTAAGCCAAATGTAGTTAGACGCTCATAGACATCAGTATAAGAATAAATACACAAACGGAGACTGAAAGTTTGACAGCACCATATTTGATGGTTTATGTGTTTATTTTGTCTTTTTTATTCTTTTACTTTTGACTTATTTGTTACATATCATCGTCCTGCTGTGACTTCTCTGTGGTGTATTTTTTTTTCCCATGTTGGTATCTATAAAGGTTTTTATAACGCTGCAGTATGTATGTGTGTGACAGTTAGTTTTCACAACACTGCATCCTCTGGTGACTTCATTCTGGTCTCGATGAATTCCTGTCTGTTTGTCATTTTAATTACACACTATTTACACAGCATGGCTCATTTTCTCTGTAGCTCCCAGAGTTCATTTGATTATTTGTCTCTAATGCTGCTAAAGGCAAAATTGTCATGTCATCAACTTTTTTTTTTTTTTTTTGGTGGCCAGTAGTGGTGCAGAATCTCTCTAAATCCTTCCAAATTCCTCTTTCTCTCTAACCGTCTAATTTGCGTTCTTTATTTTTGCCCCTGCCGGTCCATGACATGCACTTCCCTCACGGTTTTTTCTTTCTATGGACTCTTTCTTCTCTTTCTGACTTTTACAGTCCCAGGAGGTATTGCACCAGAGTCTCTGACCTTAACCCCACTAGACGATATGATCTTTCTGAAGTGGGAGGAGCCTGTGGAACCTAATGGTCTGATCACACAGTATGAGGTAAAAGAAGCTGAATTATTTGATTTTTCTTTATTTTATCTAAGCCTTGATGTACAATGGATTACAATGACCATGTGCCATGGATGATTTCATGTTCTTGGATTGTTCTTGGATAACACCAAGCCAAAAAAAAAAAAAAAATACAATTTAATGTAAGTGGTCTGTTTCATTCTTCTGTCATTATTAGTTTGCTCTTGATTTCACTGTGAGCATTTCTCTTGTTTATATGCAGTATGTTTATAGAGGTGTTCAGACTTTCCAGTAATGATGAGTCAAGACTAGACGTGTCATATCATTTTGAAAATGTTGCATATCATTTTTAAAATGATTCAATGCACCTGGATGTGTACTGGATCAGTGAAGACCATTCTTCCCAAAGATATTCCCTCAGTTTGTGTTTTGATGATAGTGGTGGAGAGCATTGTCTAACAAGGTGGCCGAAAATCTCTCAGTTGTGATAGGTTAGGTTGAAATCTGGCGACTGTGAATAGCACATCATATGATGCACGTCATTTTCCATTCAGTGAGCTCTCGTGCCCTGTGGATGGGAACATTATCATCTAGAAAGGAAAGTAATGTTTCATCATAGGATCTACTCACTGTTCCAGCTTTTAAACCCAGCACTATGGGTGCCAGAGCTTTCAGTTGCTCTGCACCCAAACTCTGGAACTCACTCCCACTGCATATTCGTCAGGTGGACTCTGTTTCACAGTTCAAATCCCAGATTAAAACACATCTGTTCAAATTAGCTTGTTCATTATAATGAACTCATCTATATTACTGCTTCATCTATTTTTATTTTGTGTATCTATTTTAACTGTGCTGTTCTTATTGTATCTTGTCTTTCTGTAAGGGGGTCCTTGAGTGTTATGAAAGGCAAATAAAATGTATTATTATTATTATTGTTTAGGATACAGGTGATCAGTAAGAATAACTTTGTATTGATTTGTTCTCTCTTTGGGGACAAGTGAAACCAAACCATTATTTCCTCCTTTTCAAAGCACCTAATGCTTGTCTAAGGAACATTTACTCATTATTATGTATTGTAGGCTTTATCTTTTACATGTTCATGGTACTTTCTTTTAAAAGTTATCTGTATGCATTCCTTTCATGTCCCTCCAAGTGACTGGACTAATTTTAAAAATGGATAGCTTTATTTTCCGTTATGCGAATCAGAGAGTAGCTGTTTCTCAGGGCTGCAATTAGAGCAAGGGACAAGCGCAATCATTTATTTGCCTTTATTAGAGGCTCTCATGCGGGGCAAGCGTAAGTGTTTATAATATTAGCATTTCATCATCTTGCCACGCTCGAGTTGTGTCCGCCCTTGGTGTGTGTTTTCAATTTGTTTTGGGTCACCTGCACTTTAAGTCCAGGCTATACAGAACGAGTGGTTAAAGGAAGTGATAACTGATGCCGTTTAGCATGTGGAGACCTTTTCATCATTTAACTAATTACAAGCCAACTCACAAATGATTTCTGAGTTTTCAGTGATCTAATACTACATTACTTGCTGAATACAGTTATTTACAAACTATTGAGCTTGTTTTGTTCTTGACGGCTCTAGAAAAACAGCCCTTAATCACAAACTAAGGCTTTTGAACATGCTCATGCAGTATTAACAGATAATGCAGTGTGATCTAATGAAAGTAATGTAATGCTCTGGAAAGGAAAGGGAGGAGGTTTTCTTAACTGTTGGTTTGGAAGAAAGGCCTGACTAATTAAACAAATTTTGGCTATCCCTTACAAGCCTAGCATATTTTTTTAGTCATATTTCACTAACACTTAGAAGCCTGGACTATTGTTGGGGAGCATTTTTCACTAACACTTAGAACCTTAGCATAATTTTTAAAATGCATTTTACCTAACCCCTGCAGCCCTAGCCTTTTTTTTTCACTAACACAGAACCCTACACTATTTTTTAAACAATTTTCACTAACCCTTAGAACCCATTTTTTAAAACTAGCCCTAAACCCTAACCTTTTTTTTTTTTTTTTTGCTATTGTTTACTAACACTTAGAACCGTAGTCTATTTTAAGGCATTATTACTAAACTTCTAACATTCAATCACTACAGGAATTCATATATTTACATATATGAATATAATGAATATATATATATATATATACATGCCATTTTTTGGGCTATGTAGATGTCATTATTTTATATGTAAATACTAACATATTTTCGATATTACCATTTTTATCAATAAAAAATTACATTACATTTTAAACTTGGAAAAAACCAACCAAACAAAAAAAAAACAAACATATCTTTAGTTCTAATTAAAACATTTGATTTGCTCAGGGTCAGTCTGATTATTTAATACACTCAATCACAGACACATAAAACACTCCAGTCAAAACATGATTCTTTCTCTCTTGTTTCCCCTTTCACACTACAGATCAGCTACCAGAGCATCGAGTCATTCGACCCCAGCGTGAATGTACCTGGGCCACGCCGCACTGTCTCTAAGCTGAAGAATGAGACGTACCACATGTTCTCAGGCCTTCAACCTGGAACCACATATCTGGTATCTGTGCGTGCCCGCACTGCCAAGGGCTTTGGCCAGACCACCTTAACCGAGATCACCACAAACATCTCAGGTAGGTGTTGAAAAATGTGCAAGGGTCAAATGAAAACCTTACTTTTTCAAACTTTTCATTGTTTATTGCAAATAGGTGTCACAAAGGTATAGAAGGTTTTCATTTGACTCACCCATGTATATGGGTATGGAGTATATTTTGCTGTATATTAAACTTGTTCCAGAGTTTATAAGTGCAGTAGGTCATTATGTTGTAACTATACTGATGGGAAGTAAAGAATAAAACACAATGGGCCACTTAGTGATGGGGTGGGGTGTACCATGCTAGATTATTTCCCTATAACACCATGTCCCAAACTGTTCATACCAAGCGATTTGCCAATCATTGCAATTCATTAATGAATGACAGGTAAAGCAGTTTAACCATTTATAGTTTCACATATTGTTTTGGAAGGTCCAAGAGACAACTTATCAATTATGTTATAACCAATACAAACTGTTGTTTTTCTCTTTTTAAACTCTGTCCCGAAGACTCTCTCATGGCAGAAAATGTACTGAATCGATTTCGAAATTGATCCAAACAGGATCAAGGCCACAGCAGGGTCAAATGATTGAATCAGTTTTTATTTTTCTTCTTCTTCTTCCAATACCTTCCTTTATGTTTGGAGTATGCTTTAAGGGTATTTAGTAAAAAGAAGGGCTATACTTGTCGATGGCAGAGGCAGCTTGTTTAATTAGACTGGCCGCCATACAAGTTCATGGAAACACTGCTATTATAGAAAATACCAGTCAGAGAACAATAACAAGACCAGTAGTGGTATGATATAACTCAGGTTAACAGATATATATATAATATAATAACATTACATAATGTGTGAAACAAGGGAAGTTTTCAACAGCTAAAGCTCTCGCACCCCAGAATTCTGAGTATTAGTTATATTCATATAAATAATCGTTTTTGTGTATGATCTGGTGTGTCAGTGGTGGAAAGAATTGTTTTTATTGCTTCCACATCTAGAAGCTATCAACAATATTGGGGAACAGTCAAATGCTGCTTTATTACCCACCACAGAGAATCTGATGATTTGGTTTGTGTTGTGGTTAGATGTGGGAGAGACGAGTTGTAGCTTACACCCAGAAGTTTATATGGTCATAAAAGTGAAAGAATTGCAACTGCAGTTGTACTTAGAAGTAACTCATGAAATCTTCAATGTGTAAAATTTGCATTTTAATACACCTGTACACCTGAGGTCAGACAAGTTTCCAATTTATTACTATCATTTTCAAACCGCATTCTTTCAGACCAGTGACACAAAATCTGGTCACTGCATTTTTTACATTATAAAGACAATTTACTGAATTAATAAAAGCAAAACAGATGCATTTTCCATAGACATAAAGTATATGGGAAACGTTATTTTTTCAACCAGGGTTTGCTGTGTTTCGGCAAAAATAAACTGTTCCACCGTAATACCTGTGTGAAAAACTCTATCGTTCAAATGGACATTTATTTTGGCATGCATATTTTACGTCTTTAAAGCATTTTCCAACTACTGCATGGAAAACTCATGGTTCAGTTATTGTATTTAGGTTTAGTAGTCCCAAATATACCGTATGCATATGTATGACAACATTTATTTTCTAATTATGTACAGTCTTCATTTGTTTTTACATGCTATTCCTTGAATATATTTTATAAGCCGTATAAAATCGTGTAATAAATAAATAAATAAATAAACAAAACGAAACCAAAAAAAAAAAACCTTCCTTGGACTTCAGTCCTTGTCAGTCAATTTATAGTGTCATATTTATGTATTTATTGGATTTGTTTGCATTGGATTGGATTTATTTTATTTATTTTTTGTATATATTGGCCTCAGTTGGTATACCATTGTATTTTTGAATGTATTTACATGACATATTGTGGTGATATCTAATTTTCAGACTGATATCATGCAACTGCATAACTGAGACACGCCTTTGTTTTGGACAAACCCCATAACATATGTGCAAATCCCACTCAAGTGTCTGAATAGCTCTTAAGTCTGAGTTCTGTGCAGTTCCCTTAGTTATGCACCTAACTCAACCCTGGATATGGCTCTATGGATTCTTTATGTGTTATGCATTATCACTACTACTGCTTTTAGTAAATAAAAACAAATGCAGGCTTATAATAATAAACCTTGTGTAAAAATTTGTAATTTGTGTATGTCCGGTGAACTTACTTTTCTTCCCTGCTGTGTGTTTTTTCTTATTGAATTTGTGCTTGATTTTAACTTACCTACTAAAAGATTGATGATGTCTAGAAGTAATTATGGGAGTCTCTCATTCTTCTCTCTCTCTCTCTCTCTCTCTCTCTCTCTCTCTCTCTCTCTCTCTCTCTCTCTCCCCGTAGCTCCTTCATTTGACTATGACGACATCCCCTCTCCTTTAAGTGAATCTGAGAGCACCATCACTGTGCTGCTGCGTCCTGCTCTGGCCCGAGGAGCTCCTGTCAGGTGTCTACCAAACAAATTGCAACAAATAACACAATCTTTGCTTTTCAGCTTTTCTAATGTGCTTTCCGTCACTAAAGTGTAAATTTGGTTGTTTACTGTTTGGCTTGGCTTGTGATATCATATTCACATGGTCTGGACTGGTTTACACTTTTATTAGTGTACAATGCTGCATTTTTAATAGAGGGACACCATTAAAAGAAAATTTTGGTGAAACTTTAAAGCATAATGGCTTTCTATTTTATTACAAATGTCACATCCTAGCATTTGTAATAAGTAAAAAGTCAACAGTCTTACATCTCTTTACATTTCTTGGATTAAAAACTATTACATGAGCTGACAAAGCATAGAGCTTAATATAAAGCGCATATATATATATATATATATATATATATATATATATATATATATATATATATATATATATATATATATATATATATATATATATATATACAGTATCTCACAAAAGTGAATACACCCCTCACATTTTTGTAAATATTTTATTATATCTTTTCATGGGACAACACTGACGAAATGACACTTTGCTACAATGTAAAGTAGTGAGTGTACAGCTTGTATAACAGTGTAAATTTGCTGTCCCCTCAAAATAACTCAACACACAGCCATTAATGTCTAAACCGCTGGCAACAAAAGTGAGTACACCCCTAAGTGAAAAAATCTCCAAATTGGCCCAAAGTGTCAATATTTTGTGTGGCCACCATTATTTTCCAGCACTGCCTTAACCCTGTTGGGCATGGAGTTCACCAGAGCTTCACAGGTTGCCACTGGAGTCCTCTTCCACTTCTCCATGACGACATCACAGAGCTGGTGGATGTTAGAGACCTTGCGTTCCACCACCTTCCATTTGAGGATGCTCCACAGATGCTCAATAGGGTTTAGGTCTGGAGACATGCTTCGCCAGTCCAACACCTTTACCCTCAGCTTCTTTAGCAAGGCAGTGGTCGTCTTGGAGGTGTGTTTGGGGTCGTTATCATGTTGGAATACTGCCCTGCGGCCCAGTTTCCGAAGTGAGGGAATCATGCTCTGCTTCAGTATGTCACAGTACATGTTGGCATTAGCTCCCCAGTGCCGGCAGCACTCATGGAGCCCCAGACCATGACACTCCCACCACCATGCTTGACTGTAGGCAAGACACACTTGTCTTTGTACTCCTCACCTGGTTGCCGCCACACACGCTTGACACCATCTGAAACAAATAAGTTTATCTTGCTCTCATCAGACCACAGGACATGGTTCCAGTAATCCATGTCCTTAGTCTGCTTGTCTTCAGCAAACTGTTTGTGGGCTTTCTTGTGCATCATCTTTAGAAGATGCTTCCTTCTGGGATAACAGCCATGCAGACCAATTTGATGCAGTGTGCAGCGTATGGTCTGAGCACTGACAGGCTGACCCCCCACCCCTTCAACCTCTGCAGCAATGCTGGCAGCACTCATACGTCTATTCTGCAAAGCCAACCTCTGGATATGATGCTGAGCACATGCACTCAACTTCTTTGGTCGACAATGGCGAGGCCTGTTCTGAGTGGAACCTGTCCTGTTAAACCGCTGTATGGTCTTGGCCACCGTGCTGCAGCTCAGTTTCAGGGTGTTGGCAATCTTCTTATAGCCTAGGGCATCTTTATGTAGAGCAACAATTCTTTTTTTCAGATCCTCAGAGAGTTCTTTTCCATGAGGTGCCATGTTGAACTTCCAGTGACCAGTATGAGAGAGTGTGAGAGCGATAACACCAAACTTAACATATCTCCTCCCCATTCACACCTGAGACCTTGTAACACTAACGAGTCACATGACACCGGGGAGGGAAAATGGCTAATTGGGCACAATTTGGACATTTTCACTTAGGGGTGTACTCACTTTTGTTGCCAGCGGTTTAGACATTAATGGCTGTGTGTTGAGTTATTTTGAGGGGACAGCAAATTTACACTGTTATACAAGCTGTACACTCACTACTTTACATTGTAGCAAAGTGTCATTTCATCAGTGTTGTCCCATGAAAAGATATAATAAAATATTTACAAAAATGTGAGGGGTGTACTCACTTTTGTGACATACTGTATATATATATATATATATATATATATATATATATATATATATATATATATATATATATATATATATATATATATAAAGCTAGCGTAGAGTTGAAGTTACAGATTGCAAAGTGGAGCATAAAATCTTAAAAAAGTACAGCTGTATCCATTTGCTGTTGGCATTTTCCTGTTTTTTTTTTTTTTGTTTTTTTTTTTAATGCAACCACTTATCCCAAATGTAACACGTGTTTGGTGTCTAATTTTGCTAATTTCATTTTGCTCTGGAGCTTTCAGGCTATTGTGGCTAAAAAATACTGGCAGTCTTTCACCCACAATCTTTTCCATACATACATGCACAATTCTTCATACCAAATTGAGATGCATAATCTCATCTTTAAATAAACAATACAGTAGTCCATATTTACAAATTTAAGTTTAACAGGTTACAACTCCACCTGTAGACTTTGGGAGACAAGGCCTAGGAAGCAGAATGGTCTCCTCAACCCTGAGTTCAACAAGTGACGTTAAATCAACATGGCTGCTCGCAGCATAAACAGTAAACAAAGCACTTCTTACTTTTAAATGAGTTATGCTGAATATACGAGTATTTGCTTTAGATCAATCAACATACAAACATGTTCAATTGTAAAATCTATAACATTGACTATAGAGTTTGCTGTTTGAGGAGGTAAATATACAGTACATCACTCATCATAGTTAGCTGGCTCGCTTGTTGCTAAGAAAAGACAAACATGGATGCATCAATGCACGTTGCAGATCAAACGCATAGTCGAAATTGACGTAATTATGAGTTAAAACTTCCCACTGCAGCACTATGCTAAGCATAAAGGAAGGTTTCCCTGATAATGTTACAGTGTTCAGAGACATGGCAAAGTTTTGTTCATTTTTATAGACTACACCATGACTTTCTGTGTCCTAAACCACTGCATAACATTGCTTAAGAACTGGATGTGGTTTGCTGCATGCATATATTCATGTACTACATTGGAGTAAGAAAAGAAATTGTGTAAATGATGTTTTTTTTTTAACAAATGTGAATATATGGAAGGTGTATTTTAACAGTGAGAGAGAATAACAACAAAAAATCCAGAAAAACACATTTAAGAAAAAAAAAAAAATATATATATATATAAATTGATTTGTATTTTAATGAGTGAAATAAGTATTTGATCCCCTATCAATCAGCAAGATTTCTGGCTCCCAGAAGCAATCAATCAATCAGATTCCAAACTCTCCACCATGGCCAAGACCAAAGAGCTGTCCATGGATGTCAGGGACAAGATTGTAGACCTACACAAGGCTGGAATGGGCTACAAGGCCATCGCCAAGCAGCTTGGCAAGAAGGTGACAACAGTTGGTGCGATTATTCGCAAATGGAAGAAACACAAAATAACTGTCAGTCTCCCTCGGTCTGGGGCTCCATGCAAGATCTCACCCCATGGAGTTTCAATGATCATGGGAACGGTGAGGAATCAGTGCAGAACTACACGGGAGGATCTTGTTAATGATCTCAAGGCAGCTGCGACTATAGTCACCAAGAAAACAATTGGTAACACACTACACCGTGAAGGACTGAAATCCTGCAGCATCCGCAAGGTCCCCCTGATCAAGAAAGCACATGTACAGGCCCATCTGAAGTTTGCCAGTGAACATCTGAATGATTCAGAGGAGAACTGGGTGAAAGTGTTGTGGTCAGATGAGACCAAAATCGAGCTCTTTGGCATCAACTCAACTCACCATGTTTGGAGGAGGAGGAATGCTGCCTATGACCCCAAGAACACCATCCCCATCGTCAAACATGGAGGTGGAAACATTATGTTTTGGGGTGTTTTTCTGCTAAGGGGACAGGTCAACTGCACCACATCAAAGGGACGATGGACGGGGCCATGCACTGTCAAAGCTTGGGTGAGAACCTCCTTCCCTCAGCCAAGGCATTGAAAATGGGTCGTGGATGGGTATTCCAGCATGACAATGACCCAAAACACACAGCCAAGGCAACAAAGGAGTGGCTCAAGAAGAAGCACATAAAGGTCCTGGAGTGGCCTAGCCAGTCTCCAGAACTTAATCCCATAGAAGATCTGTGGAGGGAGCTGAAGGTTCGAGTTGCCAAACGTCAGCCTCGAGACCTTAATGACTTGGAGAGGATCTACAAAGAGGAGTGGGACAAAATCCCTCCTGAGATGTGTGCAAACCTGGTGGCCAACTATAAGAAACGTCTGACCTCTGTGATTGCCAACAAGGGTTTTGCCACCAAGTACTAAGTTGAAGGGGTCAAATACTTATTTCACTCATTAAAATACAAATCAATTTATAACTTTTTTTGAAATCATTTACGGCATTTGGCAGACACCCTTATCCAGGGCTGGGGTTTGAACTCACAACCTTCCGATCAGTAGCCCACCATCTTAGCAACTGAGCTACCACTGTCTCTCCACATGTCTAAAGTGTGTTTTTCTGGATTTTTTTTTGTTGTTATTCTGTCTCTCACTGTTAAAATACACCTACCATTAAAATTATAGACTGATCATTTCTTTGTCAGTGGGCAAACGTACAAAATCAGCAGGGGATCAAATACTGTTTTCCCTCACTGTATTTCCTGGTATTTACATCTAGATGTGTTAAAAACATACAACTTTCTGTATCAGAGCCATATATATATATATATATAGTGGGTATAGAAAAGAATCACCCCCCCCCCTTTAAAATAATCACATTTTGTTGCTTTTCAGCCTGAAATAAAGATGGACTCAGTTTTTATTTTATCCAGCTGTATTTACTCAGTGCAACTTATAACATCCAAGTGAAAGATATAACACCAACATGTCAGAAAAAAATGTAAAAATTAAAAAACAAAATCATTGAGTTGGGAAAAGGACCACCCCCCATTTTGTTGAACCACCTTTTGCTTTAAGTACAGCCTTTAGTCTGTTGGGATATGTCTCTACTAACTTTGCACATCTAGACTTTGCAATATTTGCCCACTCTTCTTTGCAGAACTGCTCAAGTTCAGTTAAATTTGATGGTGACTGTTTGTGGACTACAGTCTTCAAGTCATTCCACAGATTTTCAATGGGGTTTAAGTCTGGGCTCTGACTAGGCCATGCAAGGACATTCACCTTTTTCTCCTTCAACCACTGTGTAGTCAGTTTTGCTGTGTGCTTTGGGTCATTGTCATGTTGGAAGGTAAACCTTCTTCCCATTGACAACTTTCTGGCAGAGGGCAGCAGATTTTCCTCAAGAATTTGATGTTTGTTACAGAGTTGCTGTAGGCCTCTTGGTAGCCTCTCTGACCAGTTTCCTCCTGGCTCTTTCATCCAGTTTGGAGTGACGTCCTGATCCAGGGAGGGTCTGTGTTGTACCAAATACCTTCCACTTCTTACTAATATACTTCACTGTGCTTCTAGGCATTGATAAAGCCTTTGAATTTTTTGGTATCCATCTCCTGACTTGTGCCTGTCCACAACTTTATCCCGGGGATCTTTTGACAGTGCCACCCATAGTTGATTGTTTGCTTCAGTTGCACTACCAAGGACTGAAATGCTCCAGGAAAGCTCTTTTCATGCTGAGGTAATCAAAATGACCACAGCTGATCACAGTTGAAAGTCAAATGGATTTGTGTGCCATTGAGAAGGTGATTAGTTACACCTGATTGAGTTTAGTCATTTTTAAGAGGGGGTGATCCTTTTTCCAACTCAGTGATTCTGGTTCTTTAATTTATCTATTTTTTTCTGACACGTTGGTGTTATATCTTTCACTTGGATGTTATAAGTTGCACTGAGTAAATACAGATAAAACATAAACTGTGTCCATCTTCATTTCAGGCTGAAAAGCAAGAAAATCTGATTGTTTTAAAGGGGGGTGATACTTTTTTATACCCACTGTGTGTATATATATATATATATATATATATATATATATATATATATATATATATATGAATATCTGCCCTCTACACCACCTACCGGTCTAGTGTTCATTCTTGTTGTAGGCTAAAAACACTAGGCCCAGTCCATCCTATCTCACATAATGCCATATCTGCAGTGCTTACCATGTGGTGGTGGTGGAGGAGGACGGCTCACGGCAGGTGAAAAGGAGAGAGCTCGGCCATCACGACTGCTTTCCTTCCCCCGCGTCTCAGGGAGAGGCTCAGGGCAGAGTAGGAGGCATTCCTCCTCACTACTACACGGCTGAGCTTCCTCCCAGCAGCCTTCTTACAGCCACACCATTCACCGTGGGGGACAACCACACCTACAACGGTTACTGGAACACTCCCCTAGACCCGAGCAAGAGTTATCTCATCTATTTGCAGGCGGCGAGCAACTTCAGAGGGGTGAGTGGGTAGTGTGCTAAGTCCCAGACAGGCCCCTTCATTTGTATCTGCTTAGTAAATACAAGAATGCTAACAAAAAACAAATGTAAAACATGCCTAGCATGGATGCTCTAATGAGCATCATTTTGTATTATGTTCACCTTAAGTGTTTTAAGATGAAAGTGTTAAATAACAAAAATGTGTTATTCCCCATCACGCGTTATTCCTTATCGATAGCCACACTGTATAATTATTGTTTGTATTGCCTCTATCCAAAGTTAAGACATTTTGGAACTACTCTTTTGGAAAAATATTGTAATATTATATTGCTATGAAGCCAAAATTAATGGCCTGGGTCAACAGTGAAGTGAAAGGCACATATGAGATAAGTGAGTGCAGTACACTTCTGTTATATATTTTCTGTTTTATGATTATATATTTTCATAGGAATTAATTTGAGTACCCATACTGGGCAATGTGCAATAACTATCAATGCAGCTGTTTCCCCCTAATTTTTGGAAGCTGAAAATCTCATTGTAAAATCGGCTAGAATTGTGTCATAAAAAATAAGAGTCTATCATGTTCCAAATGTCTTTTAGCAAATGTCTTCTGTTATTAGGCTGCAGTCAGACTGAACATGAATTTAACTTGCCTTGCCAATCCACACCAGTAGGAAAATATGCAATAAAAACGAAATGTGTTGGTGGTAGTCATTAATTTTGCTTTGCACCAGTTTCAACTTGAACCTTGCAAACGTGTTAAACCTGGAAGTGAAGAGAGGTAAATGTCTAGTTTACATCAGTTTTCACAAGCAAAACGAAAATGAGGCGGAGCATGTTTAGTGCTGAAGCGCTCCTGGTTTGCATAATCATAGATGATTCTGGATATCTCTATTATGCTAAAAGGCATGTTCTGTTCTTTTTTTCTTCTTTCTGCTGTCTAATTCTGTTGTGAAGCACTTTATCATTTATCCAATACAGAAAAAAAGGGCTTTCACTCATTTAATATAAAATATGTTGTCAAACTGCCAAAATTTTAGGATAAATTGTTCATACTCATGTAGCTAATATAAATAAATTGGTCCCACTCAGTGTAATTAGCTCCTAAATAAAAAAGGTGTGTCAAGGAAGCTTTCACACCCTGCCTCTGTAAATCATTAGCAGCTGTTAGTGATGTGTCTGTGTTTTGCTCAGCTCAGTTTTATTTGGTTCCTTTATTCCCTTAAATCTATTCATATGCCTGAACAGTGTGATTAATGAGTTACTGTTTTTTTTTTTTTTTTTTCGTGTGGATGAAATGGTTGGTGACCCTTAGGCAAGCCAACAATCACATAATCTTATCCACCGTTGACTTAAGTCCAAAAGTCCAAAAGTTATTGTAGGTCATTTGCTATGTGGGGAAAGTTGCTCATATTCAGAATCGGGTTACACACATACTTATGTTGACTGCATGATTTCAATGGGGCTCCCAGAAAATTGACTTGTGTGTAAAGAGGCTCTGAACACGCTCTTTTCCCCTTCATAAATACTGAGATACATTTTAGACTTAAAGTCTCTGTGGAGTGAATTGAAACGTGCAGCATTAATCAATGTGTTGATGTAATTTCCACTGAAACAGGAACTCAGAGCAGAACATATTGAGTGACTCCTCAATATCTTCTAAATATGAATTTTGTCATTGTTTTGGAGCACACTAGCTTATAGATAGCTTTAAGGCCAAAATATTCATACTAAAAGCAACAAAACTTAAATTTGGATTTCATAGGGACTTCTATTCTAACTCTGAGTATGGGCCCGATGTGTGCACTTTAAGTATTAACTCCTCATTATGCGTGCATAGTTCACTTCTGAATACAGCCCAATAAGCTCAACCATAACTACAGTGCCCTCCACTGATATTGGCACCCTTGGTAAATATGAGCAAAGAACGCTTTGAAAAATTGTCTTTATTGTTTAATTGTTTTATCGTTATCGTTTTGATCTTTTGTTGAAAAAATTCACAAAAATACTCTGCTCTCATGGATATCAAACAATTGAAAACAAAACAGGTTTATCAAAAAAAAAACTTTGTTAAATATAGGTGTGCAACAATTATTATTGGCATCCTTTTAGTCAATACTTTGTGCTACCTCCCTTTGCCAAGATAACAGCTCTGAGTCTTCTCCTATAATGCCTGATGAGGTTGGAAAATACATGGCAAGATATCTGGGACCATTCCTCCATACAGAATCTCTCCAGATCATTCAAATTTCGAGATCCACGCTGGTGGACTCTCCTCTTCAGTTCATCCCACAGGTTTTCTATGGGTTTCAAGTCAGGGGACTGGGATGGGCATGGCAGGACCTTGATTTTGTGGTCAGTAAACCATTTTTGTGTTGATTTTTATGTATGTTTTGGATCATTGTCCTGCACAGCCCATTTTAAGCTTTCTGGCAGAGGCAGTCAGGTTTTCATTTTGTTGATATTTGATAGAGCCCATGATGCCATGTATCCTAACAAAATGTCCAGGTCCTCTGGCAGAAAAACAGCCCCAAAACATTAAAGAGCCACCACCATATTTAACCATAGACATGAGGTACTTTTCCTTATGGCTACCTCTCTGTGTGTGCCAAAACCACCTCTGGTGTTTATTGCCAAAAAGCTCTATTTTGGTTTCAACTGACCATAGAACCCGATCCCATTTGAAGTTCCAGTAGTGTCTGGCAAACTGAAGACACTTGAGTTTGTTTTTGGATGAGAGTAGAGGCTTTTTTCTTGAAACCCTTCCAAACAACTTGTGGTGATGTAGGTGACTTTGGATTGTAGTTTTGGAGAATTTCTGACCCCAAGACTCAACTAAATTCTGCAATTCTACAGCTGTGATCCTTGGAGATTTACACAGTGAGTTGAGACAATATAGACACACGTCCAATTCCAGGTTGATTCATAACATTTCCAGTTGATTGGAACTTCTTAATTATTGCCCTGATGGTGGAAATTGGCATTTTCTTATAGCCACTTCCCATTTTGTGAAGCTCAACAACCTTTTGCTGCACATCACAGCTATATTCCTTGGTCTTACCCATTGATATGAATGACTAAGGGAATTTGCCCTATGTATTACCTCATATTTATACCCCAGTGAAACAGGAAGTCATGGTTGAACAATTTCCTGTTCCTAGTCACCCAGGTGTACCAAAAAAAAGAAGTAAAATATCAATGGGAATATACTTCAAATATATTTTCTCATATGAATTCATAGGGGTGCCAATAATTGTTGCACACCTATATTTAAAAAAGATATATATTTTTTGATAAACCTGTGTTGTGTTTGCAATTGTTTGATATTCATGAGAGCGGACTATTTTTGTGAATTTTTTTTAAACAAAATATCAAAAGGTTAAACAATAAAGGCAATTTTTCACAGTCTTCTTTGCTTATATTTACCAAGGCTGCCAATATTAGTGGACGGCACTGTAGGTAGAAGCCTTTCCATTTACAGTGCCTGGTGCTGAAACCAGTACACTGCAGAAAATAAGCACTGTGTGATGTAGGTAGTTTTAGCCTTGCCATTATGCATATCTGCATACACTTTTGCACTATCATTATAGATAAATTACCCAGAGAGAGCCCAGATAACCTTTTCTTTCCTCTGTATTTGTGTGCAGGAGACCCGGATTAACTGCATTCGAATAGCACGGAAAGGTAACTCTTCTTTTTCTATTGAGTTTACATGCTGGAGAGTAAGCCTCTGAGACAGACTTCCTCCATTTTCAGTCACGTTATGACATAAGTTAAGATTGCAGAGTTTTGTTGTGATTGTTGTGGCAAAAATGCTTGATTTTGCTACGGCCTTTTTCTAAGTTTGCATTGCAATTTGCAGAGGTTTTAAACTACTTAAATTGGTGAAATTGAAATTGCACGAAATTGTTTTGCACGGTCTTTCGCAGTGATGTTTTAGCTGTACTCATGTTCGATGCACGTGAATCGAATAGGGCTAATGCATTGTTTTGACGTCACATGAGGTGGCCCAAATCTGCGGAAAATCTGCGGTAATTTTGAAAAATTGCAAGCTCCTCCGAATTTTGCGGAGTTTTCTTTGATTTTGCGTTAATTCCTGCGTTCGCAAAATCGCAAAATCCTGCAGGGACTAATAGCAGCATATTGCAGCAAAATAGTTCAGTACTTTATGGTTGAACCATATTAATTACTGCTATTTATTTGTTTGTTTGTTTGTTTGTTTGTTTTTATAGTTATCATGAACAAACCGAGGCTCAACGTTTGTTTAAAGGGTACTAACACACCTTTTAGTCTTTTAGTTCAAATCAGAGTAACGTTGATACTTTTAGTCAGTTTGGTATTTGGTTTGGTTTTGTTTGTCACCGCATAAAACTGAAACCATGCTCGTAAAACGTTTATTCATGGGACAGAAATACAGTGATGGAAAAAGTAAACAAACCTCTGGCTTTTATTTATCTCTTTCTGTTGGTCCAAATATCCAGAACACAGTGCTGCTGCTCTGTTCTTTGGCTCAGTTTGCACCTCATGGGTGAGTTTAGAAGTTCGAGTTCACTTGGAACCAAGCCAAGATGACTTCGCCCAGATGGTCTCGAACCGGTTGTTTTGTTCCATACCCAAGTGTAATTCCAGTGTTCTCACCTGCCCATAAACAGCACCAAGAGAAAGCGCAACATACACAATGCTCGATACTCAGTTCAAACAGACTAACTGAGACTGCTTAAGTGAAAGCACCCTAAAAGAGAATCCAGTAGTGTTTCTAATATATTAATCTATATTTCTGGCAAAACATACTTAATGTATTTTCATTTACAATCTTGCCTGATTTGCAACTGCATTGTTCAGGACCCTAACGACTAAGCTGCCTACAACAATTTGCTTTATTTCTTTCACGTGATATCCATGAAGATTTCTAGAGATAAAAAAGGACTACATAGTATTTCACATTCTGCAGGGGTAGCGCAGTGATTTAAAAGCTCATCGCCAAAAATCTCTGGAATGAAATGGCTTTTGAAATGTAGCTTCAAATTGTGTGTTTAAACAGTAAAATAAGATATATATATATATATATATATATATATATATATATATATATATATATATATATATATATATATATATATATATATATATATATAGTCAGTCTTGTAAAGTGCATGTCCAGGGGAGACAGAGGCTGTATGTAATGACCATCTCACCATGGTGACAAGATGGTGTCTAAAATGTCTCTTTCTTCTGCATGTCTCCCTTAAAGATGTTTCTCTCTTCCTGTTATGTTTTCTTTTTTCTCTTTGTGTACCCCTTTTGCTTAGCAGCCTTTCTCTCTTTCCCTCTGTATCTCGGTGTACCCCAGGTGCTTCTCTCCAACACTCACACATCAGATTAATTACAAGCTGAAACCTTCCAGATGAAGATGAACTGCCCACCCAACTCTCTTTCATTTTTCTTGCTGTCTCACTTTCATTTATTAACCCCTCATTCTTCTTAATCTTTCTCAGAGATTGCTAGCACAAAGGAAAGATGCAGGAGAGGTTTTTTTTTTGTTATTCTTTGATCTTTATTGCTACAGAAGGGAGTAAATAGAATTAATTATGTGTTTGCAGTGGCTAAGTTATTTACATACTTTTACTAATACCAATACTACCGCTGCTGCTACTACTACTACTACTACTAATAATAATAATACCAATACTGCCACTGTTGCTGCTACTATTACTAGTAACAATAATACCACCACTACTCCTATTACTACTACTACTAATACCACTACTGCTACTACCACTACTACTTCTACTACTACTGCTACTACTACTACTTCTATTGCTACTACTTTATCTACTAATACTGATTCTTCTACAGTAATAATAATAATAATAATAATAATAATAATAATAATAATAATAATAATAATAACAGGAGTAGCAAAGTAGCAAAAACTGTTCAAAATGGCAGACAATCCAATATGGTGGAAATTAACACCATGGTATACACGGATTCAGCATTAACCAAAGAATCAGAGGAGAAAGTAGAATCACATTTCTACTACATTGTCTTGTGGAGCTCTTTTTTTTTACCAAGAGATTGACCCCGTTGGTGTCACTACAGTGCATGAGACGCATTCTGTACATGAAAATTTTTAAGTAGGTAGCTAAGTGTTAGCACATAGAATCAGAGTGGGATGCAAGTGCAGGCAAAGTTCAAGCGTTAGGCAAAAGGCAGAATCAGTAAACAGTCCAGGGTCGAGCGACTGGCAAACAATATCCAGAGGGCAAAGACAATATTCCAAGGTCGTGAACGAGGCAAAGATCAAAAAACCAGGATAGACAATACAAAGGATTAAGGCTTGGTAATGACAGAAAACAATGTGACTGAGCAAATACTTTGCAGTGCGAGAGTGCACTGAGAGTCCTTAAATACTGTGGCTGTGATTGTGCTGTGAAAATAGGAATCAGGTGTGTGCTCAAAATGAAGGTGAACATGGGCTGTGAGAGTGTTGTGGGAAGTGTAGTCCTTGGCGGCCATATTTGTAGGCCGCTGGGAATTCTGGGAACTGGAGTCAGTGTCGTGGCATGACCTAACACTAAGACTGTCCTCTATCACTGTGCTAATTTTATAAAAGGCATATAAAGTTGCCATAGAGGTCCATATCAAAGTATTATAAGAAGAAGAAGAAGAAGAAGAAGAAGAAGAAAAAGAAAGCAATTACATGTGGGTGCTTATGCACCTTTGGTGCTTGACTCCTAATAATAATAACACTATGTTAACTATTAGCTATTTATTTGAGATCCCTATGGAACTTAATTCTAATCTATACTAGCTACACTTTGTGGACATCAAGCATGTCATATTTTTCCCCACACACCTTCCTTGAAGGAGAAAACATGCACTGGACCAACAGCATGAGTGCACATGCCTTTGTCACCAAATGCTGACAAATACCTTTGTGATATAACTCACAGGTGATGAGCATTCAGGCAACACTTAAACAGTTTGAGGTGCAACATTCCCAGTTTCACTACTACTAACATCCCAGCTAGAAATTGACAGTCAGGATTTCGGCAACATCTAGCAACTTGAAATTTCATAACTGCATCCGTTATCGAAGCTTCCACGGATGTGAAAGCAGAGGAACCTGCTATTCCCTGCAGGAGCTGGAATGTGGAAATACGCATCTTTCAGATCTACATATGCTTATAAACCAATTGTATTTGTCCATTTATATTTGTTTTACGATTAAAATAACTTTGACTAACAAAGGTGTATGTTTTTATTTAAATACAGTATACTATTCTTAAGTGTAATTAACTGTATTAATACTGTATCAACTGTAAATGTTTTCAGATACTACTACAAATAATAATGATAAGAATAACTATAATAATAATAATTATTATAATAGTTGTTGTTGTTAGTATTATTAGCATTAATGTATTCTTCTTCTTCTTCCTCTTCTTCTTCTTCTTCTTCTCCTTATTATTATTATTATTATTATTATTATTATTATTAAGTAAAAGGGTGAAAATGTTTTTGTAATCACTATCCCTCCAGTAATGTCCTCCAAGTACCTGTCCCTTCTCTTTCAGCTGCATGTAAGGATCATAAGCACGCACTGGAGATATCCCAAAATTCTGAGGACATGGGGTTGATACTTGGGGCTTCTGCTGGAGGACTAGTGGTCTTTGTCCTTTTGCTGGGAGCCATTGTAATCATTGTCAAGAAAGGGTAAGTGTGTGTGTGTGTGTGTGTGTGTGTGTGTGTGTGTGTGTGCGCGCGTATGTGTGCCCCAGCGTGCCATCTTTATTTGGGTCATTTCAGTCGAACTGAAGCTTGTCTCTGCAGTTATCGTAAGGCAGTAATATAAATGTCCCAGGGCTCACAGAAACATAAAATGCTGTTGACACCATGTGACACTATGACATTTTGGCCCTAAAGGGGCCAAAATATGTCAATGTCCAGAGTCTACTCTCAACAATGTGTCCAGACAGCCACTCTCTTTGGATGAATGTCCACTAATCCATCGAGAAGAGATTTTGTCTGCTACACAATTTGTCTTACTGCATGACACAAACCTGGATACCTGTTCTCCTCTCTATTCTGAACTCCTAAGGAATATTTATCATATAAACCTGGCTAGGTATTAGTTCTTCTATTCATTCTTAAAGAAATGGTTATTTATTTGAGTTATTAAGCTATGATGTTACTATCTACCCAGTAATAGATTTTTTTTAAATTGCATAGTTAAGGCATACAGTATGTGTTAATGTGTATCAGATATCATCTACAGTGAACACTTTAATTTGCTTTCCTAAAGTCTAATTTAAAAAAGTTAATCAATTCAACTCATATCTCACTCTTTTTCTCTTGCCGTAAATTTCTCTCCCTTTTCTTACATTATCTATCTTTGCTGCTCTTCATGCTACACAGAAGGGACTTCTATTTTTACCCTTACAACCCGTAAGTGGATCCCCCTTCTTCTTCTGTTGTTTTACCATTATTCTTCATTTGCGCTCCTTTGCATAGCTTGACTCTAATGATCACTTCCTCCGTTACCTTCCTCCATATATTTCCATCAGTTTCCCCTTTCTTCTTTTGTCATATCTGTCCTATGATCCTCAACCTCCCTTTTCTCCTTCACAGTATCTTACATCATTCAATGTCAGCTTGTGTCTGTCCTTTTTTTTTTCCAGGAGGAAGAAAGTGAACATGAACAAAGCGGCCATGCCTTATCGGCAAGAGAAGAAACAAAGGCTAGGCTCACTGGACTGCAGCACAGCTGACCAAGGCACACTGCAGCAGGATGAGCGTACCACACACACCTTTATGGATGTGCATAGCTGCAGTGCGAGGAGTGAGTATGCACATGCACCTGTAATGAATGTCCTGTAGACAAGCACAACCCAACAGGAAAGTTAGATTCAAAAACCAATATAGAGTTCATCATGCCATGGTATAAAAGTCTCCAACTCCAAATCTCCAAATCCCTATGCCCCACCCCATGAAAAATACAGAAATAAATCAATAACCTAACCGAGTACCTGACTAACTCCACCTTCTCATAGATACCCAGCTAGTCATACAGACAGATCACATTCAGTACTATTTTCCCCCAACATCAGCAAGGTAGCTTTATTGTGGTAGATTTTTATACATTGACTAGCAGGTTATGTTATAAGCTTTTCTACATAACTACCTTGTGTTGTTGTGATATTTTCTAGTTAACTATCTGATTATATTGTGAGATTTTCTGCTTAACTACCTGGTAAGATCCTTGTGAGATCTTATAATGTTAGTTAGCTGGCTTTCTTCTGAGATATGTCCTAACATTAGATAGATATCATTTCCTGTGGTTGTTCCTTGGCATTAGGTATTACGGATGTGGCTATTTCCTAACTTTTACTGCACTGATGACAATTAGTAGATTTTCTTTGGCTGCCACTACATGATTATCTGTTATTCTCACACTCCAATTGTACCCATTGTATCACCGAAAATATTAAAACAATTAAACTCACATCTCAAGATGTGCGATACTTTGGTCAGTTCTATGAGTCTTAAAGCAAATGCTAACCCAGGTTAGTTAGCTAGCTAATGTTGCTCGGGGATGAACATTTATGCTAGCATGCTAGCTAACATGGTTGCGGGTTGTTTATGATCTAGTAATTTAAGATGCCATTTGGTGTTTCAAAATGGATCTGAGGTTCACACACGAATACAACTGTACATGCTAGGAAAAAAAACAAAAAAAACAAACAAAAATAAAGCTACATTTTTTTGTACATTTAATTGAATCTTTGTATTATGATACATTTGATTATGATGCATGCATGGATTAATAATTTAAGATACACAAATGGATCACAATTTTCCCAATGAGGTTACACCTTTTGTACAATCAATACATATCTTTAACCAAGGCAAGGTACGGTTTAGAAACCTTTTTTTTTCCTGAGAGCATACAGAAAAGTACTTTTACGTCTTGTTTGTTTACCATTATGTTTTAACAAGAAAGTTAAATCAGAGGGGTAATAATTGTTCTTGAATATGAGGGAGACAAGGCAATTCCTCAAGATGTCATTGATAATCAAGAGTGGATGTGTGGGTGCAAGTGCATTCAACCTGAAGTCAAATCATTTAAAGATTACAAAGTACACATGCAAGCGCACAGTTTGTGAATTAGATGAATTTGACTAAGCAACTTTACAGAAATCCCAAAGTACACCTAGATCCCTAATGAAACCAATGACATGTAAGAACTCCCTAAGGCAACATGATGGAGAAACCTTATTTTTGGGATGAACATAGGACAGTCTTTGTTATTACAACAGTTTAATAGCAGGTCCATGTAAGATTATCCACTGAACCAAAAATTAAATCTTATGGAAGTGTCTGTCTTCAGTGTATCCATGTGAGACCATCCACAGCAGCAGGGGAGTCACAAGTGCAGAAAGCTCTAGATGAAGAAACAGGAGGAACAGAATAGGAGAAGAGCATCTGGATCAACCAGGGGGGTCTGGAGGGCGAGAGGAGCCACAACAGTACAGGACTATATGTAGTTTTCTCTAACATCTACTAGTCAAGACAAGAAAGAGGAATAAATAAATGTGCCCATATATTAAGGTTTAAGGATGTTATTTATGTTTATGTTTTATGTACTGGCAGGTGGAAAAAGGAAAGAAAAATGCATACATTCTCAGAAGTGAAAAAAAGTTTTAAATGCCGAAGCAGCCAGAATCTCTTGGCAAACAGATTTGAAAAACAGGAACTATGCCCTGTGTTTGTAGTTATTTACTTTGGCCTCCCAACAGTCTTCTTGGCTAATGTCCATCTTTCAATAACTTTTGAAATGAAATGAGTCCACAGTTTTTCTGAACACAGATTTCTCAGTAGTTATATATTTACATTTATGGCATTTGGCAGACACCCTTATCCAGAGCAACTTACATTTACTTCATTTATACAACTGAGGGCCTTGCTCAAGGGCAACCTTCCGATCAGTAGCCCAACATCTTAACCACTGAGCTACCACCATATATCTAGCCTATTGTATTGTATTCTATTCTATTCTATTCTATTATTTTCACTTGCTCTTCACTGTTTCCCATCCCTGCATCCTGCACTCAGGTGAACTCACTGTCTGTGTGTTTTTCCAGCTGACCAGCGCAGCTCAGTGAATGAGTCGAGCAGCCTGCTGGGAGGCTCTCCACGACGCCACTGCTGCAGAAAGAGCTCTCCGTACCACACAGGCCAGCTGCATCCAGCTGTTCGTGTAGCTGACCTACTGCAGCACATCAATCAAATGAAGACTTCTGAGTGCTATGGCTTCAAGCAAGAATATGAGGTGAAACCACATTTTCTACCAATAACAGGGCTTGAAAGTTTTGGTGCTACTTCACAGACATTTGTAAGTCCAATTTCCAGAACCTTAACCTACTAGTACTGTATCAGGCACGGCTTTTTAGTGTTTAGTCCATGTGAATCGAACCCTGGTGCGTTTGCCCCCCACCCACCTTGCTGCAGGATGCACACCAAAATGATCACTATTTATTCTAGCTTTATTCTATTATTATTTTCTCTTTTTGGACCAACAAACATCTGATGTATCCACAAAATGTTTACTTCATTATAACAACTAATTCATCATATAATTGTCTAATTAGTTATGTAGTGTCAGCTCTATGTGTCCATGCTCTGTGATTTTTGTGATTTCTACATGCAGTTAGCAAAGCTTTGTTTTCCTTTTTCCATTGCTGTATTTCTGACCTAAGAATGAAAGTGTTTTAAATGACATTTTTAGATGAAGACTCCCCTCAACCTACTATTCTCTCTGCATAGCACAAAAGTCCCATAGGAGAACTAGTCCATAGCATGAAGCCTGGCATGAAGCATGAAGTAGGCACAGTGTATTTGTGCCTATTTATTGTAACAAAACGTTTATTATATGCTTTTAAAACAGCATTTTGGAGGCTGTCCTTGATGCACATCTTCCATAAACGAGTGCTCCCATTTTTTTTTTGCATACACACTTACATATTTTTTGCATACACACTTACATCTATTGTTGCATTTTTTGTCCCATCCAGAAGCATCGCTATGCCACTATTGTAAACTGAGATGTAGTGATGGCATGACCTGCAGCCAGAGGGATAGAGAGTGCAAGTTTAGGTTTTGTTAAAAGAAACTAACACAAAACTAAAAGACAAAACCAGATTAGGCAATCCTCAAAACCAGAAACGGCAATACAGTAAGTCAGGCAATCTGCAAAAAATGCATAACACGGACAAAACTAAATGAGTAAATGACTGAATGATGAAACTAAATTGAAGGCGTTGTGTTGAAATATACTGTATTTAAATAGTTACAATAGTAACACAAGTAGACTGATCTGTACTTAAACTAGACAATCTGTATACTTAACAACACATCATGACCTTTTCAGAGACCGTTTGAATAAGCATTAGAGTTCCTCAAATCTGTCTAAAATATTTCATTTTATTTCAGTCTCTCCTGAATGACATGGTTCAGAAACTAAATTATTGTTCTTTGTAAAGGTGAAAGACATCAATTCACTCCTCAGTCATGTGTGTTCACAAAACGGAACCCAATCTTTTATATCAGCCTTCTTTTATATCAGAATTCTTTCAGCTATTCACCACATTAATGACACTCTGTCGCCTTCTTTTACTACCCCTTTCATCCGAATTTCCCAATAGGATTGAGATACACTGTTCAAGATTCATTAAACCAAGCCCAGAGGATGTAGATGAAAAAACACTCCCCTTTGAAATCGATGGACAGGTTGCTTCTATTTGGATTACTCAGGGCTCCGAGGTACAAACAGGATGGAGGAATGTCTGTGGGAGAGTGGAAAGCTTTATCACTTGGATTTCCATAGATTATGCTGGGAGTAAATGTGTTTTGGCTGCAGCAGGGCAGACCATTAGAGGTTTGATCAGATTTCCTGCAATGATCATCAGGGCTGTTTTTGTGACGTTCAGGCAGTTTGCTGTTGAAGGACATCAGCACTGAGTAATCATGCATATTTGAAATTGCATTTCAGCATCAGGTATTTTCAAACCCCTAATGGTGACAAAACGACACTTTAGACGGTACATGTACTACACAGGTTTTAGTTTAGTACAATCTGCTGTGTTTCATCACATCTTTTTGATAGTAATCACAATTTTGATAGTAGCACTAGATGTAGGCTAATGATTTTACCCTGTAACCATGTCTCTTTCTAGAAGATCTACTTTAGGGGTTTCACAGTAGTGGGGATGAATATGTATGCAATATAAATGTATAATTGGAAAATGTGGGAAGGGGGGGGGGGTGGTGGTGATGGTGGCTTTTAAGTGATATATATTTAATCTGTGTATCCAGAAAGTATATTTCAGACAAATGCTGATAAATAAACACATTTAAAGGTGCATTAGGTATGGTTTGTGTAAAAAAAAAATTGAGCCTGCCCCCATTTCCACCTATGTACACTTGAAAGCCAAGTCAACTTTATAAACATACAACTTCTCATAATGATTTATGAGGATGTGGAGGGGCTTTGGGGGTGTGTCTATAAAATGACTGACAAGAGGCCAACCCGAATACAAACATTCCATTTTATTCATTCATTCATTTATTTATTTATTTATTTTTCACTTTGTAATAGATTTGCTCTGAGATAGTGGCTTAAACTATTCTTATTTATAATTTCTACATAATTTTCTACATTATTCATACTAGTAATGAAGTGATATGAAAAACACAGAATATTGAATATTGCACCTTTATAAGGAGTTATTTATGTATTATTGGACTAAGAGCATTGTAGTCTGTTACTTAAAATTAATCTGACACTGTAGTTGTAGTTGGAAGGGATAGAAACATAGTGAATCTTTGGGAGATGACAATGAATCTACAAGAATCCATGGCTGAGACTCCACGAAAGCATAATTAGCCATCATCTACTTTCTCTGCTGTTTTCTCACAGCAACACTAGCAAATTTTGCACAACCTTTAGGTACTATATAGAATAGGGCAGTAAGCATTCTCTTTCAGTGTTACACAAGCAATGGTTCAAAAATCTGTCACATAAGAAGAATATTAGATTTTACTCTGTACTCTTGGGACCTACCTATGGTTACATCAGGAGAAACATAGGCAGAAATGTGATAAATAAATAAATAAATAAATAAATAGAAAGTGAAACATCAGAAGCAAAGATTTACCATGAGAAGTGAGGAAAAGGACAGAGGGCATGATGGGAAAGGGGACAGATTGGGTGATTATATCTGGAGCCAAGAGTTAAATTAAAAATGGCATTACTATGATGAGAGACAGACACACATAATACTCCTCATCATCCTGGGCTTGCTCTGCCATGCAGGTGGATCAGTCCACATACAGTGCATCCGGAAAGTATTCACAGCGCTTCACTTATACCACATTTTGTTATGTTACAGCCTTATTCCAAAATGGATTAAATTCATTATTTTTCTCAAAATTCTACAAACAGTACCCCATAATGACAACGTGAAAGAAGTTTGTTTGAAATCTTTGCAAAATTATCAAAAATAAAAAATGAAAAAATCACATGTACATAAGTATTCACAGCATTTGCCATGACACTCAAAATTGAGCTCATGTGCATCCTGTTTCCACTGATCATCCTTGAGATGTTTCTGTAACTTGATTGTCCACCTGTGGTAAATTCAGTTGATTGGACATGATTTGGAAAGGCACACACCTGTCTATATAAGGTCCCACAGTTAACAGTGCATGTCAGAGCACAAACCAAGCCATGAAGTCCATGGAATTTTCTGTAGACCTCCGAGACAGGATTGTATCGAGGCACAGATCTGGGGAAGGGTACAGAAAAATTTCTGCAGCATTGAAGGTCCCGATGAGCACAGTGGCCTCCATCATCCGTAAATGGAAACCGGCCAAACTGAGTGATCTGGGGAGAAGGGCCTTAGCCAGGGAGGTGACCAAGAACCCAATGGTCACTCTGACAGAGCTCCAGCACTTCTCTGTGGAGAGAGGAGAACTTTCCAGAAGAACAACCATCTTTGCAGCACTCCACCAATCAGGCCTGTATGGTAGAGTGGCCAGATGGAAGCCACTCCTCAGTAAAAGGCACATGACAGCCCGCCTGGAGTTTGCCAAAAGGCACCTGAAGGACTCTCAGATCATGAGAAACAAAAATTGAACTCTTTGGCCTGAATAGCATGCGTCATGTCTGGAGGAAACCAAGCACCGCTCATCACCTGGCCAATACCATCCTTACAGTGAAGCATGGTGGTGGCAACATCATGCTGTGGGTATGTTTTTCAGTGGCTAGACTAGTCAGGATCGAGGGAAAGATGAATGCAGCAATGTACAGAGACATCCTTGATGAAAACCTGCTCCAGAGCGTTCTGGACCTCAGACTGGGGCGAAGGTTCATCTTCCAACAGGACAATGACCCTAAGCACACAGCCAAGATAACAAAGGAGTGGCTATGGGACAACTCTGTGAATGTCATTGAGTGGCCCAGCCAGGACATGAACCCTATTGAACATCTCTGGAGAGATCTGAAAATGGCTGTACACTGACACTCCCCATCCAACCTGATGGAGCTTGAGAGGTCCTGAAAAGAAGAATGGGAGAAACTGCCCCAAAATATGTGTGCCAAGCTTGTAGCCTCATACTCAAAAAGACTTGAGGCTGTAATTGGTGCCAACGGTGCTTCAACAAAGTATTGAGCAAAAGCTGTGAATACTTATGTACATGTGGTGTTTTTGTTTTTTATTTTTAATAAATTTGCAAAGATTTCAAACAAACTTCTTTCATGTTGTCATTATAATAATAAATAATGAGTTAATGAAATAAATAAATAATGAGTTTAATCCATTTTGGAATAAGGCTGTAACATAACAAAATGTGGAAAATGTGGAGCGCTGTGAATACTTTCCGGATGCACTGTAGATACATAAAGAAGAATCAGACATGTTCTACATCTAACAACAAAATACAACTCTTATTTTCATAATGTGATAAATGCTGTTCATTCTGTGCCTAAAGGGAATGTGTGCTTGTTTTTCAGGGTGCTCTCATTAATGTTAATTTAGATGCAGTCAACAGGCTCTTCTCCCCAAGTAGCCTTGTATCATATGGAAAAATAACTGTCACAAACTACAAAACACTGAGTCATGTGATTTGATGCAATCGTCTTGGTAAACCTTTGCTTGTTGTCTTCTCTCAGAGCTTTTTCGATGGATGGGACATCACCAAAAGGAAAGATAAGACCAAAGGCAGACATGATACCCTGTTGGCCCGTGAGTGTAACCCTTCACACACATTCACAGTGACCAGCCGAAAAGTCATGAAAATATTGTCATATGTCATATGTTTCTTTTTTTCTGGAGCTCATGACAGTTGTCTCCATTTCTTTAAAATATGCTGAGCTAATTTCAGCATCTATTGTGATCTTACACAATGCAGGCTTAATATTGTAGCTACAAACTAAAGCCCTTTATTTTATTACCTATAGATGACCGCCATCATGTCAAAATGCACTCTCTCTTGGCTGACCCCAACTCTGATTATGTCAATGCCAACTATATTGATGTAAGTTCCCTTTTGTTTATTCCATTATTTGCACAGTCCTTTTCCTTCCTTCTCTCATACTTCTCTCTGGTATCTCTTTTCCCTTGTGATGATTGCTGTTGAAGAACTTCATGCTTTCATGCTTTCTTGTGGGACTTTGCCTATTCTGATGCACAGAATGCCTCATACAGTAATTTAAGATCTGTAATATATGACAGTTCTATTTCATTATGTTCCATATCACTAGGGTTGTATCCTTAGGAACTAGTGGAGTATTTCAGTGTTCTCGTTTCCTAGCCAAGGAAGTCATCAGCTTGTGACTGTGAACCACCTGGGTCCCATTACATCACGCTCTTCCTCTTTCCCATTCTTGTCTTGCCAAGGAGAGGAGGGAGTGTATTCAAGATGCTAAGAATAATGCTTTAATCCTCTGTTTCTTGTTATTTTTTTGTCATTGTTAAATCTATACCATCAAATTAGTGTACAATGGCACACACCATAGGTGACATATTGCAATTCTCTTTGACTTTATTAATATTCTTACCACAGTTGATTGTGTCCTTAGAAAAAACATGTGGCCCAGTGTTTGTGTCTGCCTGTAGCAGGGTGAGGACTATGGATGTGGAGTAGCTAATTTCATAATGTTATAAATCCATAACTTCTTGTGAATTGTTGAATTTCCCAATCTCTTGACTGTTAGGGAAGGGTAGTGAGCTATTTGTTCCTTGATGCAGTGATGGAGTTGGATGGTGGACAATGATGGATACCCATATTGTCCAGAGCATGTTCAATAAGCACTTACAGTGCATGGTACTAAAATTCAGCATAAGACTGGGTGCAATGTGTGAAGCCTGCAGGCTTTATGAATAGTGCTGAATATTAATTATCCTCCTCTGACACTGTGTATTCACAGCAGGGAGTCAAGCGAACAGCAGACACAGTTGTGCAGCCCTCTAGGAAGAAATGGGCAGAAGGCCCAGCTGCTCAGATCCCTGGAATGGGAAGAGTGAGCGATTTTATAGTGTTGAAACAAAGAAGAGTTGGTAGTGGGCATGACCCAAATGCATGATGCCAAATGTTACAGGCAATGCAGCAGTACAGTGAAGTACAGTACAGATAGACCAGATGCCCTCTCATTGGCTGCTTCTCATTCTCAAAACGTGAGTAATGACCCTGCTCTGGTGGAGAGTTCTGATAGCCTGCTATTAGAGCATTCTGATGATCACAGCATAATGCAGGAGCCTTTTACTCAATATAGCTGATCAAATGCCTACACAATTTGGGATATAGTCACCCAAGCAAGTGATTGAAATATCCCATAATGTATCAGTTTTACAGAAAATATCTTATACACATTCAAGAGTGCACTGAAGCTGTGACCTGGTAAAAGAGCACACACACTAGTTGCAGAGGCAGAAGCACTAAGTTTGAGATCAATGGCTTTAGTAGAGACACCAGTGGTCTCAGTAGTGGCACAGAATGATGAAGCTCTGCATATAAACCTGTTCAGTATGCCACCAACAAAGCATATGACTCCATGGCAAATGTGAGTTGTATCCCCAACACTACTATTACTAACACTAATCAAGCTTGTAAATGCTAGAAAGTCCTTGAATTGGACTCACTGAACTCAATGAATCACACCAAGGGTGCTCACTAAGCGTGAGTGAGCTGTCTTACGGCCCTTGCAAAACTCTGTGTCTAGTCTTATCTTATGTGTGTAACAAATCAATCATTACTAGCATTATTCTTTTCCACCAGAATAATGTAATGGATCAACTTTAAACATGAAAAACAAAACAGAAGCGCACGCTTGGATTCGAAGCACCTTTTTAAAGGAGACGAGTTTTAAAGCATGCCCGCATTATCTACCAGAATGTGGGGTAAATCGGATGAATCTGCAATGTTTAAAAATATTCTCCACCAGTTACAATTTATGTAATGAATTAAAAGATGTTTAACATGTTTATATGTATTCTCCAATTTATATATGGAATTAGCTCGAATGGCGTGAAATATATCTATATATCTAATCAACGCGTGTTGTGACCAGTTATAAATATACATCAGCCATGAAAGGGAATTCATGTATGTGCACATATACATATAGATAATTAACTACAATGGATTATAATTAATTATGACTATGTATGTGGTCTAGATCAGCTTTTAGGATTAGCTGTAGTCTAGTTTGGAATTATGAACTCTAAAGAGGGAGTTTATCCTTCTGGCCAGGAAGGAAAACTCCATTTCCAGAGCATGTAACACGATCTTGCAGCGTTTAAGGGACTCATCACGTGACCAAAAACAGAGAAAATCAAGCATGGGATAATAGATTTTAATAACTAGATGTAACTATGGATACACACGACTAACTCTAAGCAAAACATACATATGTACATCTATATACAAGGAAAGAAAAGGTATAGAGAGAAAGTAATGAAATAAAAGGGAATGGCAGACAAAAACACAACTAATTAGCCTTTTTCAAAACCAGCAATGAACTTAAATCTCCTGTAAACAGGGGTACAATCTTAAACGCAGATATAGATCCATTAAATATACTTGCATGGCTTCGGTTTGAAAGTGCGCGCGAGGTCGTGTAGAGTTCTCTGGTTCGTTGTGCTGTTTGAAAAGGCGTGGGTCGTGAGGCGGTTGCATCTTTTGTCTGGGAGGGAGAGATCCTGGCTTCCTCTTCCCGGGGCACGTGGCCCCGGGGGAGAGAAACCGGATGGAGCGTAGAAGTGAAGTTGAAGTGAAGAAGAGTAAGTGAAACTGAAGAGAGACTTCAAAGTGTGGTGTTGTTTTAAAGACAACACCAACACACACACCTCTTTGGGCTATGGGCCAATCAGGAAGTTGGATTTGTTGGCGGGATGAACTCTCTTTGTCTGGTCTCAGACCTGGATTTGCATGTCCAGGGAGGAGCCGGTTTAAACCGTATTACGTGTGAAATTAAGAAAAAGCATGAAATAATGTATCCCAGTGCTATATGATATGCATAATCAATCAGGTTATCGCAAGACGATTAACTACATACCAAATTCGATGGACTTATAAAGAATATTAAAAGGTGAAACATGGTTACAGACATTTAAAATAATATCCTAAGTTAAAACTATCTAGAACCATTATGGTTAGGTCACATAAACACACAATATATGCCAATAAGATAACAACACACTATTTGGACATCAAATAATTACATATTACATGTTACATTCAAAAGAAATTCTTACATTGTGGGTGTGCACGGGTGTGTGCTTTGTGTGTGTGTTTGTGTGTGTGTGTTTGTGTGTGTGTGTGTGTGTGTGTGTCTGAAGAGGGGGGTCGTGTCCCCTGTCCGCATTCCGATGGTATCTGGACAAGAGGTTAGATAAGGATTCATGGCTCAAAGACACAGAGAAACTTCTTTGCTGAATCCAGGCTGATTCAGAAATCAGTTTGATACGTTCAGACGTTACATGTGGATGACTGCCTGTTCGGACAGGCCTAAAAGCAGGTGATGAGTCACAGTTGCTCATCTTACATTTACTTAAGCTCTAGGACGAAATGTCTCTTCAGTGGCATGAGACTCAAAGAATGTGCTATGAAAGCCTTCTTTCTGGCAGAAAGAAGCATCTCAATTATATTGTGAGTGGGCACACTTGACCAATATGCAGACTTTCTTTGTGGAATGCTGTATTTGTGACTGTAGTAGTGAGCACTGGGTATGTTTCACCGCTGTCAAACCAATTCAGCGTTGGTGGCTGAATACTCAGCATCTGTCAGCCATATAACAGGGGCAGATCTCTGTCTCAATATCAGCATATTAACATCTATGAAATGAACGCTGTGTGCAGCAACACTTTTAGGACCCCTTAAATAGGGTAGACATACTAGATCTGGGCCAACAACAACAACATAGTGTTTTACATCACCCACCATGGGGGCACAAATTCTTAGTTCATGTTGAAGTTGTCAAGCCAGGTCATGCTCCAGGTCATGTCAGGTCATGGGCAGATGCACACTTTCTGTTTTAAGAGCTGCCTTCTGGCTTTACCCTAAAGATGTACAGTATATGGTGGGAATGTTTGCGCACAGGGTTCTGGATGACAGTTTGGTAGTAATGGAACATCTCAGATCTGCATGCAAAACAATGGTCCAACAGTAAATCTGGGTCCCAAGCAGTTTGTGTAACTTTCCATATGAACTAATAATATCTTGGAGATAAGAAGGTGCCCAGGGTAGCCCAGTGTTTAGTAAGGGCTCTAGAGGACGTGGATGTGAATGTGACTGCCAGCTGGTGTGTCACTGACCAGCTGTTTGTGTGCTATGGGAAGCACCATAAAGGGGGTCCATTGTCTAAAGATAGATTAGCCAGTTGGGTAAAGGAACTAACTGCATGGCCATTCTTGAGCACAGTGCATTTGCTATGAAATGCCATTCAGTGAGTGCAATGGCTACCTCCTGCCTGACAATAAGAGTAGTGTAACTTTTAGAAATATACCAAGTAATGACATGTGCTTGCCATCCACTCTCTCTAGGTTTTACAGATTCAATATTGCTTCATCACATTCTATATGTGTGTTGTGGTTTTGAGTGATACTCATCCTCAGTAGAGAGCAATAACAGTTTATGAGCACTGTCTGTTATTATCTGGCAGGTGCACGATCAGGAGGTCACATAATGTTTTCGATAAATGACCTCCACTAGTTCTGAAGGAAACTGCCCTGGTGTTCTGGAACTTAAAGAAGTAGAATGGCAAGTTATAAAATGTGTGTAACTGTGTGTTCCACGACTAAGTGGAGGACTGCTTGGCCATCCGGGTCACTTGTGTTGACGCAGTTGGCCATTTACATTTACATTTACGGCATTTGGCAGACACCCTTATCCAGAGAGACTTACATTTATCTCATTTATACATCTGAGCAGTTGAAGTTAAGGGCCTTGCTCAAGGGCACAATAATGGCAGCTTGGCTGTGCTGGGGTTTGAATAGGGTCTGCCCTAGGATGAGCATGATGTAACAGGGACCTTTCATAGCTTACCCATATGAGGTCACAGTCACAAGATGATGACTTTGGTATTGATACTTTGCAAGGAAACAGCACACAGGAATACTCCACTAGTTCTTAAGGAGACCACCCTGATGGTCCTCCTTAATTGTAGAACCACTGTTACATACATAAACTTCCATTTTGTATTTAGCCAAATATATGTTTGGCTAAATACAAAATATATTTGTTAGTTACAATCTCTACAACACTGTCTCACAACTAAGATTTGATAAGAATTTTGAATAAAAATATATTACAATTACATTTCCATTGCTTGTTAGATTTCCTGTGATTTTTGGCATTTGAGTTTGCCATTGATGTGCTACCTCAAAGAAAATCCTTATTACAATTTTGTATGGGCCACTCTGGCCCTGCAAATACAATTATTTCCTCTTGATTTTCCAAATAAATAATGTATGTAAGCTATCCATACTAAAATTTAAAGGGGAATTCTTTAAAACATTTAAATGGATAATGCTCCACGTGAAGTTCTGCATTGAAATAAGGAAAAGGCTTGTTTTTGTTCTTCTGCCTTTTTCATGAAGTTGAATGAAACTTTGACAACATAAATAAAACCAATGTTTGAAAAAAGAATCAGGTTAATTATACAAAACACTTCTTTTAGTTAGGCAGCTATCTAATCCTTGACTCTTTCTGATCCCAACACATATAGATGAAATTGTTTGTAGTGCTTGTGCTAACTGTAGATAGTATCTGTATGTGCAACTAGTTGTGAAGCGTTGTAATCACTTTCTCTTGTGCAGATGGTAAATTTTCAAACCCTCCTTACCTTCTTGTCTTCAGTCTTCACTTTAATTAGCTCTCTTTCCTCTTTTTTCCTCCCTATGTGTCCTTCTTCCACCTTCTTCTGCCTTTCCATCACTTTTAATTTGGGATTTTTAGATTCGGATAAACAGGGAAGTAAGTACTCTTCTTTTCTATCACCTTTCACCCCTTTATTGTTCATACTGCATTTAACTCCAGGATTATTGGCACCCCACATGAAAATGAGAAATGATGAATAAGACACAAGTGATATTTAAAGTTTAAATTTGGGGATGCTGCATAATTGTACTTTCACACAACATTATTTCAGACAGTCCACTGTTTCTTCAAAAACTGTTTTTGGTGAAGCCTTCCCTGGAATGAATAGCAGCACTGAGCCTTTTTAAGGTTGGACAAAACATATAGAGGATCTTGTATCACTCTTCCAAGGACAATATTTCAAGCTCCTTTATATCCATAGGTTTCTGCATGCATGTGGAATGCTCTCTACAATTTAGACCATAGGTATTTAATAGGGTTAAAATCTTTTGAGTTTAATTATGTATTTTGTGAATGTCACGTACCAGCAAAAAAAAAACAAAACAAAAAAAAAAAACACAAAAGACGACATCAAAAGAAAACAAAGGGGCACAAAAGTGTATACATAAAATAAAATATACATGATAACATGGTACATTCATGAAAAAAAAATAGTTTTAGGTTTTTAAAAAATAATGTTTTCTATGTCAGCTTATCAAGCATCAGGCAAATATGAAGCAATTACTGTGTAACCTACAGTATACTGTCAGTATAGTGTATACACCAAAGATCTAGTTTAAGGTTACATCAGCCCCTAGTGACAAACTTTGCACCATGAAAACATTCTTCTAGGCTTCTTGCCTTGAGACAAAATTGACTGCTTGAGTTTTAGTAAACTTGCTGTTGACGATAAGGCTGAAATTTCATTATTTTATTATTATTATTTAATTCTTTTTTTTATTTGGAATTGACCTCCAAAAAAGATTTTAAAGCTTCCCATCTTGTGCTTGTTTCAAGTGTGAAATAGTTTGTTTTCGACCTTGGTATGTCAAAATTAGTCTCGCAGATAGTAGCAGTTCTATCCCGTGGTAGGGTCTGGATATAATTGCATTGCCAGATCCTTAGACAGAATTTGTTTCGCTTTTAAAACCTTCACTTTGTCTATGCCATTCAAAGATTTCATTATCGTTATTCTCATTTGGGTGATTGAATCTTTATAGGCTCTCTCTATGAAAGGTGTTGAAAGTGAAATGATTAAGGTAATAAAATGAAGACCTGAGCAAAAAGATTGATTAAGAACATGGCATTTTTTTTTGGATTCTCCTCTCTGGTTGTGAGTGATAGTGAACAATCAGCTACTTATCAATTAATTTAATTAAATAAATTCTTTCGTTTCTCAGTAACCACATTGCTCACCTGAGATTTTTCTTGTTTGTCCGTGCCTGAATGCAAAACCATCTTGCTTGCTCATGCATGTCAGAAAACAAATACACCATGAATTGCATATGATGAATGCTGAGCATGATATAATATTTTCATTTACTTATTTATTGGCAGCAGTAATATTGTCAAAGGCCATGACCTTGTATTAGATCATCTAGTTATACAGTATCATTATTGTCTTGATTGTCTTGATCAGTAAAGCTGCTTAAGTGTCAAACCAGCTAAAACTACACCAGTAGGTAACATATCCTAAGATGAATAATAATGTTGGCCAGTAGTGATGTCATTTTACTCATTTTTGGTGTTTTGGGTGCATATTGACAGTCTACCACATTTCTGATTCCAGGACAATTTTGCTGAAAAATCATCTGTAGTCTGTATTCAAAATCCTTCCAATTACATTAATCATGTACAATGCAGTCATGACCGAAATGCATCAAGTGAATGAGCTGTTTGGTACAGCATGACAATCGAGAGCTGAACCTAGTTAGAATGTTAAGACATGTGTTTGAATCTCATCTGCATGACTGATGTGTGTTTTGTAATGTATTGGGGAGGATGTATTGAAGAGGTAAACCGATATCAGGATAAATAGAGAGTCATTTTCTCCAAATTCTACTTTAACGGCATTTAAATGCAGACAAAGGAGGCTCAGTAATATTAATGCCAGGATTTCTATTATATGTGTCAATGGAACAGTGTAGCAACTTGCCAGTATTGTGTTTTTTTTTTTAATGTCACATACAGTATAATGTTATATTGTGAATCATATGGTCAAGTAAGATTTCATTAAACAGATTTAATTAAACGCATATTTAAGCAACACATAATGAAAAGAGTCTTATCAGTGAGATACGGTGATTGCTATGCCTTACTGAAAAGAACCAGCACTCCTAACACTAACTGATCCACTAATAAACAGCTATTACATTACCTTCTACTTTGCTTTGAGTTTATTGCATTATTCACAAAGATAATGCACCAAGCACAAAATAGAAACCATTTCAGACCAATGTAAATCCCAGGACCACATTTTAAATGGAAAACGGTTGAAAAAATTAGGACGTAATGAACATATTTGCATCAGGTAGATTTAATACATCTTTTTTTCAGTGAACCTATATAATAAAGGCAGGTTTAAAATGAGGCAGGTTTAAAATGATCTACTGTATAAGCGTGTGGGCACTCTCATTCTCCTCCTTTATTTAATGAGGTCTCTGGTCTTATTAGCATTTTTTTTTTTTTACAGAACACATTTTGTTTTAAGGTTTCTGAAAAAATGCATCATGGCTAAACATATAGTTTCACTATAATGGTTAATATGACATTTAAAGGAAGAATTTAAGAATGTAAATCCATGTCTCAATTCATGTTCACTATTAACCAATACTAGGATACCTAGTATTATCTAAGAGTCTTCTCTTTTTAAAATATCTAAACAAACGTGCTTTTTTGTTGTTTTTTCTTTTTCAAATGAGCAAAGATTTATCAAATGCAGGACCTATTTATTTTTTTATTTTTTGCCTCAGTTCATGTCAAAAACAGATTTACATTCATTGTTTGCTTAAAATAAGAAAACTTAAAAAACTTACCGTTATCAGTCCGAGTCCTTCTGAGTCCTTCGCCATCACTTTGATGTCACAATGAATTATGGGACTTTCAGTTCATTCTAATTGGCAAGTTACCAACTGGTGCATCCTCAGTACTTGGGCAAGATCAAGAACACTTGCGTTCTTGAGTATTGGAATGCAAAATGGGCATTATAAAAGATGATATTAAGTGAGGACACAGGACACAACAACACATGAATACAAATTCAGAATGTTCAAATGGTGCATTCATTATGGACAAGAAAAAGTACAATTGTGTGTCTGCTTAAAGCAGAATATGTTTGTCTGTGATTGTTATTTAGATGAAGATTAGGCCACATTGTACAGTATGAATAAATGCAGATTTTAGTGAAATTCCAGTGGTTTTCTTGCAACTGTAAGACAGATCTTGGATTTATAGCTACACTGAGTAATTTGAAATTGAGGCAAATTGAAAGAGAGTGTTATCTCTATCATTTAAAGCTACTGTAAAAGCTAAAAATCTGAAGTGTTTTGCTGTGTAGGTTGTGTTTAAAGATCATGAGTAGGCTTTATGTACTGTACAACACTTAGTCTACAACACTGTGGGCGGTTGGCTAGTTGTATAATGCGTTCCTCTGAGATTGTATTTCCTCCTACTAGTTATTATTTTGTTTTCTTTCTTACTTCTGCAATGTTTATTTCTTCCTTTGTTTCTCTTCGTGTGGGTTTGGTAATGGTCACGCAAGCTGCCCAACATTCCACACTTAAAAGTACAGCAAAGGCATGTGGACGTATTTTGTAGTATTTTGAAAACAAAACATTCCATTGTTATTCATTATAAGAATACTTTGAGAGTTAAAGACTGATTAGGCATATAATACAGTGTAGTAACTAAACTCTGATTTCCTAATAAGTCTGACATTGGTGACATCAAGGTGACAGTCTAAAATTAAAGTTGGTAATTGAGATTTTTAGTGTTTTTTTATGCCAGTTACAAAACATTTGTAAAACACCCAACTGAACACTGTACTTCCATATTTGGATAAAATCTATTCACACATACCAACTGTACACCTGTACCAACATGATAGATCAGGCTGGTTCATCAAATTTGGCCCTCGAGGTCCACTGTCCTGCAGTTTACCTCCAATCTTAAACTCACAATTTTTACAGAGGACTTGTTTCTGGGAAAATTTCAGGTTTGTATCTGGTCCCTCTACCAGAGATATTCTACCCGAAAGTGACAGGAATTTTTAAAAAATTGCACTCTCTCACCCCCATAAAATAAATAAATAAATAAATAAATAAATAAATAAATAAGCGAAGTCTCAAACCTGAAATGTTCTACATGCACACTATACTTACCTAGGTACCCCCTAAAAAATTAAGACTGAGATGCGAACTCTTCCCATTATAAATTGACCCAAGCTTAAATGTAATCTTGAGTATTACATAAGTTCTAAGTCTAAGGAACAATAATCTGAAAAATGTTTATATATGGTCTTGTACCTTGTAATGTGCTCTAGTCCCTAGTTCTAATGCCTAGTTCCAAGGAGCTAGAACCATCCTGAGCCGAGATATTGAGGTTTCCGTAAACAGCTGTATAACCAATATTTGTGTGTACCATGACTCAAACATGACAGTCGTAGTTAAACCAAATAAAATGATCGTTTAAAATAGAGTTAATCATTAAACAACTTAGGAAAATTAAAAACAGTCAAACAACCTGCGTTGGACCACTTGAGATGGAATGACCCCAGAAAAGTGTGTTGTGAAATCATTGATCACAATATCGATATTGTTGTGTATTTGATACTGTTAACCCAAATAAGAGTCAGGACAATGGTGGGCAGTTCTTCTTTGGGTTTACAGCAGAATAGGAATTACCAAACTCTGTGAACACAGGTCTTTTGGACAATGAACTGGCCAACCAAATATTAACCCAAAGTTAATCTCTAGAGTGGCCAAACAGTGTTTATTCCTGAGTTTACATACAACTCAGTACACTACAGATATTATATCGTCATATTTTCCCACTATATCTGCACGCCACTCAGGGTTTGTCTGCTTCCAGTGATCCTACACCTATAAGAACTGAGAGACAGTCTTGATATACAGCACAGCCCAGACCCATGGGTACAGCACAGACCCATGGGAATCAGGGTTACAGAGGTGTTGCATTGGGGGCGTCAACACTGTGTGGTATGCTCAAATGGAATGAGAGATTTAGAGTTTTGGAGAGAGAGGGAGAGAGAGAGAGAGAGAGAGAGAGAGAGAGAGAGAGAGAGAGCAAGAAAGAGTAGGGATATGCACTGCTACTCGAATACCCAGTTAACTGCCAGTATAAAAATAATTCAATCATTGTTCGATCACTTATTATGTCCTACATCCATGTGAGAAAATGTGAAAAAGAAAAGCAAACAAAGCAGCTTTATCATGGCGTGCAAGTTAGAGGTGTGCAGCAGGGCTAAAAAGTTTCTCAAGTGGGTGGCTTTTGCACTCATCCAGGCGGTTAGATAAGAACCTCACAGGATTAAAAGATTTCCAGTAACATTTAATACAACTCCATTAAAAGTATTAGGTCATTTTCACACTTGGCTTGAATATTTGAGCCTGCACCTAGGACTGATCCTGGGCTCATTAGTGAGAGAGGCTCATAAGCACAGGTTTGCTTTCACATAAAATAATTCCTTCTGAATGATTGTGCAATTCCATATGTCACGTTTGAACATGGATGGTTGCACTAATGGTAGGCATAACTTCCCTTTTCCTTTTCTGCTTCACACTCAAGTGGTAAAGAACTGCGGTTTTTGGATGCATGGCATGCCATCATGCATCCTACAAATGAGGAGCCATTCTTACCTAGGACGATATTTAGCTATGCATTTGAGTGTGAGAGGGGAGTTTTTTTGCAATGTTCATAGTGCAAGCACTTGCACCACATAGGTTACTGTAACCTTGCTCCAGTCATATTTACATTAACAGCATGTAAATATGAAAATGTGTGAAAGGTTGGTATGATTGCGTTAAAGCTATACTGATACATAATACTGAAGCCATTCCATAATGAAATAAAATTAAATACTGCTGACAGAGGTCAGGGTTCTTTGTTTTTTACTTTAGCTCATGTCAAATAACAGTTTTAAGTTATAAGTTTTGAGTTATTAAAGTTTCAATTTTAAATACAATTCTAAATATTGAATCTAAATATTAAATCCATCCGTCCGTTTTCCATAATGCTTATCCTACACAGGGTCACGGGGAGCCTGGAACCTATCCCAGGGGACAAGGCCGGGGACACCCTGGACAGGGTGCCAAACCATCGCAGGGCACAATCACACACCCATTCACACACCCATTCACACACTGTGGACAATTTGGGAATGCCAATCAGCCTACAATGCATGTTTTTTTGTTGGGGGAGGAAACCGGAGTACCCGGAGGAAACCCCAGAAGCACGGAGAGAACATGCAAACTCCACTCACTCAGGACAAGGGCAGGATCCAAACCCTCAACCAAGGAGGTGCAAAGCCCCCCTACAAATCTACATATATCGTTTAGATTTAATATTTCGATTTAACATTTAGATTTATGCTTATAATTTGCACTGCAATTAAAAACTGTTATTTGACACGGGTCACTATCTAAATGTAACAAAACGGCCACAATTTGAAAAAAAAAAAGAGCAGTGGGAAAAGAGTATTCAACTTTTTACATTTGGTGCCGCATACAGCAGCTTGCATACAGTATAGCATTTATAAAAACAATTCTGAGTTTTTATGAGTTGTGTCCATTTGCACTTGAATGCTTTCTTCCATACAGTATACCGTATCTATGAGATGTCCGTCTCCTCCACTGCCCATAACAACCATATGCACACCGTCGTGCAACTTGAAACAGGCATGTGACAATCTGAACCAATTACATTACTCAGCATGCAGCACCGAGAGCAGATAGACAGTCCCTCCAATGCTTGTTAAATCAAGCAATTGATTTAATACTGATTGTTAAAAAATCAATATTTAGAGGAGCTTCAATTTTTCAAAATTACTGCAGATTTTCCACAGATTTGGGCCAAGACACGTCATGTGATGTCATCACAACATGCATTCAGCCAAAGCCCTCTTTGATTCACGTGCGTCGAACATGAGCACAGCTAAAAGATCTCATTTACTAACAAACATCACTGCGAAAGTCTGTGCAAAACAATTTCGTCAATTAAAGTAGTTTTCCGCAAAAAAAGCACAAAAAAACTCCACAAATTGCATCACAAATTTTGAAAAAAGCCATAGCAAAAGCAAGCATTTTTGGCCACAACAATCAGAAAAAAACAAAAAACTCTTGAAAGAAATCCTGTACGGACTGGATAGCTTCCACACTTGATGTGGACCGCGCTACAGTTCTGTTGATGCAAGCCCCAGAACAGATCTGTCGGGCTCAAAAACAGCATTCACACTTCTCCAAACATACCAGCCTCTCAGGGCAAACTACAGTGGACAAAAATTAGGTACATCAGATGCAGATTAAGCCCATTTTACACTAGAAGTGACACTGCACTCATGGCACGTTGCCACCACTTTCATTATCCACCTGGCACTGTTCTTGTGTGGAGAATTAATTTCTGTTTTCATTCACTGATTAAGTAAATATAAAGTGCAAATGTTCGTACTGAACATCAGATTATTCTAACCATGCACCTCCGATGTGATTACATAAAGTTCATTAGTCCAGTGAGATTTTCACTCCTACACTATGGCACTTAGAACTTTCATGAAGTTTGAATTGTAACCAAAGCCACAGCACTGGTACAGCAGGGCTACAGAATGAAATATGGAGCTGGGATTAAGTTGAAGCTGACAAATAGTAAGGTTTTGTTGTTAGTTTAATATTTCTGTATAATATTTCTCTGTGTTGCATCATATACAGCCGTGGCCAAAAGTTTTGAGAATGACACAAATAGTAATTTTTACAAAGTCTGCTGCCTCAGTTTTTATGATGGCAATTTGGATATACTCCAGAATGTTATGAAGAGTGATCAGATTAATTGCAATTAATTTCAAAGTCCCTCTTTGCCATGAAAATTAACTTAATCCCAAAAAAACATGTCCACTGCATTTCAGCCCTTCCACAAAAGGACCAGCTGACATCATGTCAGTGATTCTCTCGTTAACACAGGTGAGAGTGTTAACGAGGACAAGGCTGGAGATCACTCTATCATGCTGATTGAGTTAGAATAACAGACTGGAAGCTTTAAAAGGAGGGCGGTGCTTGAAATTATTGTTCTTCCTCTGTTAACTATGGTTACCTGCAAGGAAACACGTGCAGCCATCATTGCTTTGCACAAAAAGGGATTCACAGGCAAGGATATTGCTGCTTGTAAGATTGCACCTAAATCAACCATTTATCGGATCATCAAGACCTTCAAGGAGAGAGGTTCAACTGTTGTGAAGAAAGCTTCAGGGCGCCCAAGAAAGTCCAGCAAGCGCCAGGACGGTCTCCTAAAGTTGATTCAGCTGTGGGATCGAGGCACCACCAGTGCAGAGCTTGCTCAGGAATGGCAGAAGGCAGGTGTGAGTGCGTCTGCACGCACAGTAAGGCGAAGACTTTTGGAGGATGGCCTGGTGTCAAGAAGGGCAGCAAAGAAGCCACTTCTCTCCAGGAAAAACATCAGGGACAGACTGCTATTCTGCAAAAAGTACAGGGACTGGACTGCTGAGGACTGGGGTAATGTCATTTTCTCTGATGAATCCCCTTTCCGATTGTTTGGGACATCTGGAAAAAAGCTTGTCTGGAGAAGAAAAGGTGAGCGCTACCATCAGTCCTGTGTCATGCCAACAGTAAAGCATCCTGAGACCACTCATGTGTGGGGCTGCTTCTCAGCCAAGGGAGTGGGCTCACTCACAATTTTGCCTAAGAACACAGCCATGAATAAAGAATGGTACAAAAACATCCTCAGAGAGCAACTTCTCCCAACCATCCAAGAACAGTTTGGTGACGAACAATGCCTTTTCCAGCATGATGGGGCACCTTGCCACAAGGCAAAAGTGATAACGAAGTGGCTCGGGGAACAAAACATCGACATTTTGGGTCCATGGCCAGGAAACTCCCCAGACCTTAATCCCATTGAGAATTTGTGGTCAATCCTCAAGAGGCGGGTGGACAAACAAAAACCCACAAACTCTGACAAACTCCAAGCATTGATTATGCTTGCACTAACATCTGACAAAAAGATCTAAAAACACTGAAGCAGTAGACTTTGTGAAAATTAATATTTGTGTCATTCTCAAAACTTTTGGCCACGGCTGTACATAAACACATGAACACCATCGTCAGGAGGAGCGTTTAAGTTTACAGCCAAAAAATTATACTTGACAATGGCAGATTAAAGACTCTATACCTTGTCTGAAGAATATACATTCTAGAGAGATGAAGAGAGAGAGAGAGAGAGAGAGAGAGAGAGAGAGAGAGAGAGGTGGGGGCATTGACAGGGGGAAATATTCACACGAGTAATGGAGCAGTGTCACTGCAACAGGCAGGGGAATTTTTTGATGTTTTTAGTAGTCTGCAGTGTAGTGTTCAGACCAACATCTACCAGCAGTTTATGCTGGATTCTATAATTTTGGATTTGATTCACCATTTATTTCATCACCCCGTGAGATTTGTGTGTGCAAGTAGCAAGTATGGAAAATCTCTTACTTATCTCACGTATAACATATCCCTTCTTTAATATTTCATGTGAAGCTGTGATATTACAGAACTGATGAAATGAGCAAGGTGTATTAATGACAAAGAACAGTCTCACACTTTAAAGGTTTGTGAATTTACAAGTAGCAGCAGCTTGTGACTAACTTTTTTTAACATTAACGACATGGCCTCCAACAAAGTTCTAGAGGCTATCATACTTGTCAGACTAATGCTACTCTCTAGTGAAATTTTTGTCTGGCAGCTTGTTTTGAGTGGTTTTAGACATAACTTTCGACTTTGTTTGATACTGTTATGTACAGCCTGAAGAGTCAGAGGAGAGTAGTCAGGATGCATGCGCTGGGGAGACGTCGGATAATGCAGCAAAGTTTATTTGCAAACAAAAAGAGCAGTAATCCAAAAATAGGCAGTAATCCACAAATACAGTGAAATCGAGAGGAACTAGGAAGTGGTCTGGGAACCACAAACAAGGAGCTACGGACATCGGAACAAGAACTTCAAACTTACACTATTCAAAACTATTACAGAGCCAAACTAGGAACTACAGACAACAAGACTACGGATCAAAATGCTACGGAATCTAAACTAAACTAATACACATCTAATCTAAGCTAATACACCGCCAGGAAGCGGAAACAGCGCGGGGTATTTAAACACACGGGAATCACACACAAAATCACAGACACCTGAAAATAATAATCACATCAAATGAACCAGAACCAATGAGAGAAAAAGGAGGCGGGGACAGAGACATGACGTGAACACAATAACACAAGCACATGGCCAGGGTAAACAAAACGAGAGTCCTTCTGACAGGAGGCGGAATGCGCTCCTTGGAATGCGGAAGTAGTCTACGCTTTATTTTGCAGCATAGCGAGAGTGGGAGAAAGAGAGAACCTAACAGATACAGCAAGTGTGTTTGCCAGGTTTCAGAAAAAATTCCAGCCCAAATCTCAAAAACCATACCAAACACAAGCAACTAGCCAAAAAACATCCAGGTGCTGGAAAACTAAGATGATGTACAGTAATGTGCAAAGTGTGTAAAGAAATGCTGTAGAGCAAAGATGCCTTCAAAATAATGATATTAAATGTTTCTACATTTTTTTAAAAAATACCGTAAAGAGCAGTAAACAGTAGTAAATGAAACAAAATCAATATTTGGTGTGACAAAAAAATAAAAATAAAAATAGTAGTCTCCGGTACAATTAATGCAGGAAATGAGCTGGTAAGTTTTATTGAGCATCTTGCAGAACTATCCACAGTTCTTCTGGAGACTTTGACTTTCGCACTCGGTTCTTATTTTTGCAGCAAAACCCAGCAGCTTTCATTGTGTTTTTTGTCTGAAAAGTGTCTCTTATGTAATTTGCTGCTTTCTTTAATGACATACAAACATTTTTCTGTAACATTTAATTTTGTGCTAGAAAACTAATGTTTGGGATCATAAAATGTTTGTTGTACTGACTTGATAATGTAGAAGTCATAAAATAAAAAAAATCTATAACAAAGTTTGTACAAAAATTAGGGTGCCTCAAACTTTTGCACAGTACTGCATATTTTTCTTTTTCTAATCATATACAGTATACACTGTCTGCACTTACTCTTTCTTTTTTTTAACCCTTTCTCGCAGTACACTTGTCTTATCGGACATTTCAGTATAAACAAATTAATTATTTTATCGCTGCAAGTCTTTTAGAAGATTAGTCAGGACACTGTTGGGTTTCTGTGTGTAGAGTATCGTGGCTCTGTGTTTAGCTGCTGGTGAGCAAGGCAGTCGGAAAGGGGAGGGGTGTGAGCCGCCTACTGGTCTAACCCTAACCCTAACCCTAACCCTCTCCACAATAACATTGATACAGAGATAAAACAGCACAACTAAAGCTTTTTTGATAGTAAAACATTGTATACAACTGCCACAATAAAATTATAAAACTAAAACCTATTAGGCTAGGTAAAAAAAAGAAATAAATATTTATGAAAAACTGCAAATTCTTAAAGCCCTGAGTGTCTACTTTCATATGAGTCATTAACTCACTATGGAGTGTGACATCACATTTAATGCTGAACATGGGCACCCCCAAAACAGGCAGAAATTACTTTTTTTTTGGCCTCTGGTAAAAAGAGTTAAAGAAATGTATTACATTAAATTCCAATTGTTTACTATAAACAAGATATCAGTGGCCACAGAGTATTTTTAAATTTACACCCTTGTCAATAACTGTCTTGTCCACTTCTCCTCCTCCATTGAAAATAGAGCGAGCCTGGGGCAGTGTGATTGCTGCCCCAGTGGGAGTTTATTACTGATTGTTGCAGATCCCACTTTTTTGTTGCAATAATAATAATAATAATAATAACAATAATAATAATAATACATCTAGCTGTCAAATAACAATAATAAAAAATAATAATAACGACTCAAAAGAGGTAATTAGAATTTAAACAGAATTTAAACTGTATGAAGATTAACATTTGTTGAACGGTTTCCCGCATGGACGAGCCACCACTATTCACAAGACTAATGTTCACCGAGTTAAACTTGGCACAAAATGTATTTAACCTCTGCTGGAAGATTTAGAGATTGTGTTAGGTGATGTCTGAACTCTTTAAACTGGATCAGTGGAACAAAACATCAATTCACAGAATTATTATTATTATTATTATTTTATTTTTTTTTAGAAATCACATCTGTATTAGACTTTGTCAATGACCTTTTGTAATAAGAATCTTTGTTTTCTATCTGTCAAAACAATCTGTCTGTCTCTCAGGGATACCAACGTTCCAACCATTTCATCGCCACTCAAGGTCAGTTCCTTGATTATATTGCTTTGAAATAGTGCATTTAATATGCTGTGGATATTTATAGTTATTAGGTTATGTGTCTGTGGGAGCTTGTGTGAGTTTGTGTATTTATTCGTAGCTGTGTCTCCATCTTATGAAATTTTAATGTGGAATATTATTCATGATGCTTGATGATCTAGTCTTTGTGGTTGCACTCCTTTGTTTTGTGTCACCCATTCTCTTGCATTTTCGCTATCTTTAGATTTTTTTTCTTTACTCCTACTCCTGCCCATTGTTCTCTCATTCATTCTCCTCCAACCCCCTTCCTTTATCGGTTGAATTTCATGCTTTAAGATTTCAGAGGAACTCCAATGAATTCTGTTTATTTTATTTTATTTTATTTTTTTAATGTACCACTGATCCTTATATTGAGGCATTGAAACTTAACCTCTGTCAATCAGAATACACCATAATTCACTGTGTTGTCTTAGTGAACATGACTTCTTCACATAGGACTTGGTTGTAGCAAGCCATCTCATGTCATCACTGTGTACCTTTGACTTCCATTACTCCAAAGTCACTTGCAAATTTCCCCCAGAATGCACTGCTCATATGGCTATTATACACGCACATAAAGGCATATTCTTATAAATGCACTATTAGTAATGAATCTTCATACAGACAAGGGCACTTTTAATAACATTACCTCAGCTAGACACTGCACAAACTATATAAAGAGTGTTCTTCTTTATATGTATGATACATTTCTTGCCATTAAATCAACCAGGAGTGGCAGAAGTTGGAGGCAGACACTAATCATTAGATCGCAGCGATTATTTAAATATAATGTTGACCCTGGAACATGCCCTACTTAAAGAAATCACATTCCCCATGATGCTTCTGGCAGAACTGATAAAATACACCTGCGTTTTTACACTTTTGAAGAAGACAGATTGGCTGTGCTGTGACTTACCAGAGCCAAAAGGTTTCTAAACATGTTTAAACCAATGCTTTTTATATCACTGACAAAGACGTTGTTTTAAACTGATCTATAATATAGTAATAACTTTTGGTGATGCATCAGTACCCCCCCACCCCCACCCCACCTTAATACTGCATGAATATGTTTCTTGGTACTCACTGATACTGATTCTTATATCTAATGAGCAATCTACTTAGTATTAATCAACCAGGGACATCATGGAACATTTTATTTAGCTTGGTTTATGCTAATGTTTAAATAGTGCCTATGAAATGTGCACATATGCATGTTTATGTGCTAGGCTAATGCTTTTTAGAGTTAGCTAGGCCATTTTAAATGAAGTGCATTAGTTAGCTCATTAGTTATTTTAGATTAGTTGGTTTTCATCACATCAGAATCCTTCGTTGTTAATGACCCATAGTGGCTGATCGTCAAGAACAACATACCGGATAAGGGCTGTTATTTTCACCCAGCCAATGTTCGCTGCAGTAGTCAGCAGGTACTTGTATTGTATGAAGATGTTGCACTAGCTCCTCTTAATATTTTCGCAGAGCACAGTTTGCAGTCTGCTTGGATTTAATTCTGAAATATGTCCAGATCGCTGTCATTTCGTGTCTTCTGTTAATTAGCGGTACAACATATACTAGGTTTACATCACATAGTATCATGTTGTATCAGAGTATTAGTAAATGACCACAGTATCAGACTGATCCCGATGCATCCCTAGTAATAACTAATGGAATAAGAGACGCACCATGCAACAGGAAAAACTACAAATATTCAATATGAAAGAGGTGGAGATGTTTTCATCAGAAATTCTGATCATTATCTTTTTTCTTTTTTTTTTTACTCTATCATTCAAAAGCTATTTGGATGTGAATAGTAATGATGGGAGGGAAAAAAGAGAGAAAAAAAACCCCAAAACAACTAAACCAGCCCCAGGACAAACCATTTGAAACAAATTCTTCTGAATTTACAGCTGCGAGACTACTGTAGGTCGGAACTTCAGAGCTTTCACATCTTACACTTCCTTCAAATGATGTGAATATTAACTAGGTTAAAATATTCAATATGGCCATAGTGCCATGGAAGAATACCAAGTAGGAGATGGGTGACAGGTGTGATTATGGACAATGGACACATACACAGCACAATACACATACACAGGTCATCACATACAGTTTTTATTTATTTTTTTAAAAATCCCACACACTTACACTTTGAATTGCGAAGAGCACTTGGCCTCAGGCTGCCTCAACCATCATGTGTTACAACAAACACATCCAGTGCAATATGCTGCAAAAACAGGTGCTGCATAGAAGATGAGAGGGAGAGAGATAGAGAGAGAGAGATAGAGAGAGAGAGAGAGAGAGAGAGAGAGAGAGAGAGAGAGCGTTTTAAGGATTTGTACAAAGATGAAGCATCCTAACTGTAGCCTTGAGATAAACTCTGTGTTTGATTATGCATGATTGCTCTCCAGAGAAGCTCCAGGTCACCAGAACAAATCTGGCGTTTTTTTTTTTTTTTTTTTTTTTTTTTTTTTTTTTTTTTTATAAAATGGATAAACAAAAACTCTGCAACACAAGCAGCTACAGTTTTCAAATCCCTAGTTCATACTCACATGCACACACTCAGCTCCAGGTTACCAGAACAAAGCTGAACTTTAATAAACAAATTCACTTGGTTATGAGCAGTATTTAAAATGATCAAATGTTTATAATGGATTTTTCACCAACAAGAAATGCCTCACATGATGGAAAAAATAACAAGGGCAAAAGTAATCTAATATTAAAAAAAAAAAATCTAATATAAAATAGAAATGCAACCCACTGAAAGCAGGATGGGGAATTTATTTGTTTGTTTATTTATTGATTTATTTTGTATAAATACATGACACAATCATGGGTAACACTTTATTTTAATGGTACATACCTAGTGCCTATATTCATAAGCATTGGATAAATATTTTATAAAGCAGTGCTAGAGTATTTATGAAAGGCTTTTGTCCAAAAGTGAACCAGGATATTGGAGGTTTCCTGGTCATTTATTTATTGATGAAAATGATCCAATATTACATATCTGTGAGTGGCAAAAGTATGTGAACCTCTAGGATTAGCAGTTAATTCGAAGGTGAAATTAGAGTCAGGTGTATTCAATCAGTGGGATGACAATCAGGTGTGAGTGAGCGCCCTGTTTTATCTAAAGTCTGATCCCATGTTTTATCTAAACATTATACCATCTGTGAAATATGGTGGTGGTAGTCTCATGGTTTGGGCCTGTTTTGCTGCATCTGGGCCAGGACGGCTTACCATCATTGATGGAACAATGAATTCTGAAGTATACCAGCGAATTCTAAAGGAAAATGTCAGGACATTTGTTCATGAACTGAATCTCAAGAGAAAGTGGGTCATGCAGCAAGACAATGACCCTAAGCACACAAGTCATTCTACCAAAGAATGGTTAAAGAAGAATAAAGTTAATGTTTTGCAATGGCCAAGTCAAAGTCCTGACCTCAATCCAACAGAAATGTTGTGGAAAGACCTGAAGCAAGCAGTTCATGTGAGGAAACCCACCAACATCCCAGAGTTGAAGCTGTTCTGTATGAGGAATGCGCTAAAATTCCTCCAAGCCGATGTGCAGGACTGATCAACATTCAGTTGCACTTATTGTTGCACAAGGGGGTCACACCAGATACTGAAAGCAAAGGTTTTGCCACTCACAAATATGTAATATTGGATCATTTTCCTCAATAAATAAATGACCGAGTATAATATTTTTGTCTCATTTGTTTAATTGGGTTCTCTTAATCTACTTTTAGGACTTGTGTAAAAATCTGATGATGTTTTAGGTCATATTTATGTAGAAATTCTAAAAGTTTAACAAAGTGCAGTGCTGACCAGTACACAAAGAGATATTCAAAGAGATATTACACTATAATGATAAATGTAATAAATGTAAACATAAGATACTATTTAGCAGCAAAAATGCAAGTATTTTGTTTATGGTGTTTTAGCAGCAATTTAAGAAAGAAATTTGCAAAAATTGCAGAGGTAGTGGAAGGGTGTTCAGTGTGTGTGTGTGTGTGTGTGTGTGTGTGTGTGTGTGTGTGTGTGTGTGTGTGTGTATGCATTGCGTATGTGTGTCTGGGTTGGTTCCTGTCCAGTTTCTGGGTATTGAGGAATCTGATAGCTTATAATAGTCTGGTAGTTTTTATTAATAAATAATATGATAGTATATTTATGATAGCGCCTTTTGCCAGACGGCAGGAGGGTGAAGAGTAGGTATCCTTCAAATAAAGTGTCACCCAATCTTGATATACTTGCTCCAAACAATGCTAAATGTTATATAAATGATTTTGAAAAAAAAAGCAGGCATAATCAGTGCTTGCAAATTTCATCTTAAAAGGATTTTAAATGTATATTTAGGGGTGGCTGTTGCTCAGGTGGTATAGTGGGTTGTCCACTAATCGTAGGGTTGCCGGCTTGATCCCCGGCCCACATGCCTCCACATACCGAATTGTCCTTGGGCAAGACACTGAACACCAAGTTGCTTCCGATGGCAGGCTAGCACCTTGGTGTGTGTGTGTGTGTGTGTGTGTGTGTGTGTGTGTGTGTGTGTGTGTGTGTGTGTGTGAATGCGTGAATGAGATACAGTGTAAAGTGCTGTGTAGAACCGCTAAGATTAAAAAGATGTTATATATTGTAAGTGCAGACCATTTAGCATTTATATTGTTCTGAAAAACTTCCAGCATTTTGGTACAATTCCACCTTCTTCATATTTTGATCTGGAACCTATAGTTTTCTAGACCACCTCAGCAATTCGGTGTGATATTATTTATACTACAATTGGAGTGAATTCAGATATATTGGGGCATTTTTCTTTTTTTAATTTCCAATTTGTCTTAGCTTTCTTGCCATTAATAAAACAAATACCATAACTAACACATGATACATCTCTGAAATACTCACCATGTTATTATGTGACTATCTATATGTTAAGGAAAAATGTTTCCATCAGATCCTAAAGAAGCATGGCTTACCCTTTTGTCAAGGCTGACTGAATGCCATTTTTAATTATGTTTGGTAATTTGGGACATACTTTCATCCTCAGTGGCACTTTACTGTTTAACACAATTATTTATCTGTAGCATACTTATTCATGGCATCAGGAAATCAAATTTCAATGAAAAAAAATCCTCCAAATTCATCACATATTGTATGGACACAGCAGACTAAGGAAAATTGACTGCATATTAAGATGCTGGTCTAAGTATCGTTCTATAATTCAGAAAATCTTTAGAAAATGATTTTTACCCCCTAAATTCATAACCACTCTTTTCTAAAATCCAAGCAGCTTAAGTAATAATCACAGTAGAAAACTACAACTAAACAGTAAACAATATTTTATCATTTATTTCTTGCAGTAGCAATATAGCACATGATTTAAAAAAGCAAACATCACCATCAATCTCTAAAATTCAATTTCTAAATCTCTGCATACGCAGTAGTAGGCCTAAGTAACGTTCTATATTTCCCAGTCTATCTTATTCCCCTGCTTTTGATGATGTTTCATAAAAACACAATTTAATGCACATAAAATCCATCAATGCATCATAACCATGTGGTGTTTCATGCATCCTTTAATGCATCTGTTATATCCCTTTACCTTTTCTCTCTCCACTTATAATTTAGCATTTTATGACTGTCCTAATTTACCGGAACCATACTGTCCGAAAATGACCAACCACTAAAAATGATTAAATTATAAACAAATATTCATGATTTGCATTATCTTTATGCTTATTTATTTACAGTAGTACATCTTAGTACATGTGTATGCATCAAATATGAGGAATATATTAGTCATAACAATTTTATAACCCTATGATAAAAACAAACAAACAAAAAACTAGCCAAAGCATAGGCCGTGATTTTCCTACCTCAAACTTCCTGTTTGATGCTGACCACACCCCCATATATGATGTCACATGAACTAAGTCATGTTTTTCCTATCAACATTTACATTTACATTTATGGCATTTGGCAGATGCCCTTATCCAGAGCGACTTACAGAAGTGCTTTGAAGGCTCTATCAATAAATACATCCAGATACTGGTTCACTAGGTCACGGACTAAGAATACAATCAATCTTAAAACTCTGTTGGGAGGTAATATAGTAAGAAAAACACAGACAACACAACATTTGAAAAAAAAAAAAAGAATGAAAAGTGCTAATTTAAGTACTTTGGGAAGAAGTAGGTCTTTAGATGTTGTTTGAAGACCGCCAGTGACTCAGCTGTTCAGACATCTAGGGGAAGTTCATTCCACCACCTAGGTGCCAGAACAGAGAAGAGTCTTGATGCATGCCTTCCTCGTACCCTGAGAGATGATGGCACCAGTTTAGCGGTGCTAGAGGATCGGAGGGAGCGTGATGCAGTGCGGGATGTGATAAGTGATTTGAGGTAGGTGGGTGCTGGTCCATTTTTGGCTTTGTAGGCAAGCATCAGTGTTTTAAATCTGATGCGGGCAGCTACAGGAAGCCAGTGGAGGGAGCGTAGCAATGGGGTGGTGTGGGAGAACTTAGGAAGGTTGAAAACAAACCAAGCAGCTGCATTCTGGATCAGTTGCAGAGGTCTTATGGCGCTCAGAGGCAGACCTGCCAGGAGTGAGTTGCAGTAGTCTAGTCTCGAAATGACAAGAGACTGAACCAGCACCTGAGTGGCCTTCCATCTGATGTTGTAAAGTAGAAATCAACATGAGCATGACAGATTAGCAATGTGAGAGGAAAACGACAATTAATTGTCCATGGTTACTCCAAGGTTGCGTGCAGTAACTGAAGGTGGGATTAGAGAGTTATCCAGGGAGATCACAAGATCCAGACATGGTGATGAATCACCTGGGATGAACAGCAGTTCAGTTTTGCTGGGATTAAGTTTCAGCTGATGAGCTGCCATCCATGATGAGATGTCTGCCAGACATGCTGAGATCTGAGCAGAAACAAGAGGATCTGAGGGAGGGAAGGAGAGGATGAGTTGAGTGTCAATTACATAACAGTGGTATGGGAATCCATGTGAGGATATGACCTCACCAAGAGATTGAGTATAGAGGGAGAACAGAAGAGGACCTAGTACTGAGCCTTGTGGGACACCAGTGGAGAGTCTGCGGGGAGCAGATGTGGATCCCCTCCACATCACCTTGTATGAGCGACCTTCCAGGTAGGAAGCAAACCACTGCCATGCTGCACCACGAATTCCGAGACTCATGAGGGTGGACAACAGAGTCTTGTGTCAAACGCTGCTGAAAGGTTGAGGAGGATGAGGACTGATGACAGTTTGGCTGATCTAGTAGCATGCAGCTTCTCAGTGACAGACAGAAGGGCAGTCTCTGTGGAATGTGTCTCTTTGAAGCGGGACTGGTTAGGATCTTGGAGGTTGTTCTGTGAGAGGTAGAGAGACAGTTGATTGTAGACAATGCGTTCAAGGATTTTAGAAAGAAAAGAGAGAAGTGATACCGGTCAGTAGTTGCTGATGTCAGAGAGGTCCAGAGTGGGTTTCTTCAGGATGAGAATAACCCTTGCTCTCTTGAATGCAATTGGTACATGACCAGATGATATGGAGACCATTGATAGTTGTGATGAAGGGGAAGAGGTCTTGTGAGATGGTCTGGAGCATTGTGGAAGGGATTGGATCCAATGGGCAGGTGGTAGGATTGCAGGACAAGATGACCTGCAGGATCGCTTCTGTTGCTAGATTAGAAAAATGTGCCAGTGAATGAGTAGGGGAATCCTCAGTGGGTAGTGTAGGAGTTGGGGTAAAAGTGAAGGTCTGGCAGATTTTTTCAATCTTCTCATCATAAAAGTCTTCAGCATTCAGGGAGGATGGAGCAGGAGGAGCCGGTGGGTTGAGTAATGAAGAAAAGATGTTGTGGAACTTGCAAGGGTCTTGTGCAGAAGTTTCCAACTTTTCCTTGTAGAAGACAGTCTTTGCAGAAGTCACTTCAGATGAGAATTTGGACAGGAGAGCACGGTAAGAGGCAAGATCTGTGTAGAGTTGTGATTTCTTCCACTTTCTCTCTGCTGTTCTTAGTTCTCTCTGATTGCTGCATAACACATCCAACAGCCAAGGAACAGGGTAAGAAATCTTCCTGGGTTTAGAGGATAGAGGGTGGAGGAAGTCCATGGATGAGGAAAGTGAGGAGAGGAAAGTGTCTGTGGCTAACTGCAATGGTAGGGAGTAAAAGGAGTTAGGGTCTGGAAGGGATGATAGGGTGCAGGAAGCTATGGAGGAAGGAGAGATAGAATGGAGGTTTCGACAGGTAGAAGAGAAGTATTGATAGCTGGTTTTAGACAGGATAGGGAGGGTGATGGTGAGGGATACCAAGAGATGATAGGCGGTGTTCAAGAAATTCTCCTAGTTGACCAGGAAGGCGGTAGATGACAATGATCGGGGGGGGGGGGGGGTTTAACTATAACTGCATGGAATACGAAGGATGAGATTTTGAGATGAGACAGGGAGAGAGGTGTGAAGCACCATCTCAGAGACAGCAGCAGACCTGTACCACCACCCCTGCCAGTTTCTCGTGTAGTATGAGAGAAAGCATAAGCAGAGGATAGAGCAGCCAGTGTAGCTGAGTTCTGTTCCTTATCAGGCAAGAAAGTAAATGATGCTAAATGTAATTATGCATTTACTGAAGTTAAAACTGTCTGAATTTACCTGAGGTTCCAATATAATTGAATTCACCCTATATGCTACAGAAAATATTTTAGATGAGAGTTTTGGAGGAGAGAAATACATCAGCTCTGTAGCTCCTAAATTTATTAAAAAAAAGGTCTGTAAGCAAGTCTTGGCTGACTGACTGCCTCTGAGATAAGTGTAACTTAATTATTTTATTTATTTAATGACTTTTATTATAAAACAACATCTTAACAAGTAATGCCACAGAGGAATTTGAGCAGTGCAGAAACTAGAGAAAGAAGCAAGTGAACGGAAACTTGATATCATCAGACAACTGAAAAATTTGACATTGTGTGTGTTTGTGTTCATCATCTGTAAAGGTGATAGATGGTGTCTGTTCAGTGTCTGCAGAATTGTTGGTGTAATGATATTCCCAACTCCAGAAAACAATTTACACAGCCTCAGCTGAGTCACCGCATCTGCATTAGTCTCTTTTTTTGTTTGCTCTACCTGTTTCCTCTGTCCTTTATCTTCCTCTGCATCTTCCATCACGTCAAAACATTTTCAACATTTCTGACCATTACCCTTTTCTTTATCCACCTTGCCCTTTATATCATTCAGCGGCCTCCTCATTTGTCCATTTTTTTTTTCTTTCTGCAAAACATTTTCCTCTACCTCAGCCCTCTTTCTGGTGTTCTGCAGGGCCCAAGCAGGATATGATCTATGATTTCTGGCGGATGGTCTGGCAGGAGAACTGCTACAGCATTGTGATGATCACCAAACTGGTGGAGGTGGGAAGAGTGAGTATAGCATTCCAATAGCCCCATCTGTGGCTCCTTCTCCTTGTATTTAATGAGCGCCATCCATTACCGAAGCAGCTCCATCTCTCATCCTTCTTGCTACTTGCTTCATTGCTCATGGAAACTGCCATACAGGTTGACAAAGACAGTGCATTTCCTGAGATGAGCCATGGCCATGTGTTTTATTCCTCAGCTCCCATAGTGCAGCCTTCTCCTCTGTAGTTTGGCACAGCTTGCCTTCGTTTAATTGTCTTAATTGATAACTGAAAAATATTGAGTGCTGTGACGCAGATTGTGCAGAGGCATTTTGCAAAAGTAATCAGATTCTTAATTATACGAGCTAGTATGCATTGTTTTTCTCAGTTATACCTTTAATTTAGAAACATTTTGAGCATAATTCATGCAATGCTTACTTGAATCAGGTTATGTTTTCTTATTTCCTTTGAGGTGTTTTTAATTAGGGGTTTGCTCTTTGTTTGTTTGTGTGTGTGTGTCTGTGTGTGTGTGTCTGTGTGTGTGTGTGTGTGTGTGTGTGTATGGGTGTGTTCCTTGCAGGTGAAATGCTGCAAGTACTGGCCTGATGATAGTGAGGTATATGGAGACATTAAGATCACTCTGCTGAAGACTGAAACACTGGCTGAATATACAGTGCGCACCTTCACCATGGAACGGGTTAGAAGTTCAGCAAATTCTCTCTTGAACTGCCATTCCCAAAGCTGTTGAGTTAATGGTCATTAGAAAAAAAGAAGACATTTTCAAAACTGCTGCCTCAGGTTTCAGCCTTTTGTCCAGAGTCCCAACAAAGTCAAAGCCATCCATGGCAGAAGTCCAAAAGAGCATAATTTCCCTTGGTTTTTTTTTGGTGGGAAGGATTGCCTTTTTTTTTCTCCTTTATTGATTGGCAAACAGGAACATTAACCTTGTCCTTTATGGCTATTCATGTGTATGAGCGTATTAGCGTCGCCCTTGCAGATTGGTAGCCTTCAAGGAACAGGCGAGACTTTTAGAAATTAGTAAAATTGGGGACAAATATTTTGAATGTAAATATATTGTAGAATGCAACCCAAAGTACATTATTTTCATAATAATTTTCCTGTTTGTAATAACCTCTGAACCCCTGTCTACATGCAGATGTTTTTAAATATCTAGTTTTTACTCCTCCGTTTAAAACTAAATCCTGTCCACAAGAACAGTGTTTCCGTCCACACACACACACACACACACACACACACACACACACACACACACACACACACACACACACACAAAAGAAAAAAAAAAGAAAAAAAACCCACACAAAAATAATTGGAAAACTCAGATGAACACAACAGCCTATTAGGTAACAATAGTATGCTGTAATGTGTGGTAGAAATGGGTGGGATATAAGTGTGTACACTCAGCATTTTTTTTTTATTCTGGGCAATCCAAGAATCACAATCATAATCCACAGCATACTTCAATTTACAGGCATTCAGGGTCATCATAGGAATATCCATAATCATAAAAGGTAGTACACAGAACTAGGAAACATGGTTCAGTAATGCATAAAACAATCTACAAGACTTCTCAATGAAACAAGAGAACAGGAGGGAAGAAATAGACAAAGTAATTAAAGGCTAAACTCAGAACAGATACACACATTAGGTAACAGACCAATGACAGGACTGGGCAGAGACAGGACCTAAAACAAATACATGTGGCAGTGTCAACAAAAAGCACATGGAGTAAAATCAAAACAATACATGAGTGCAGCTCTCGTTGCACTAGGGAGATAATTATAACAAATGTCTCAAGAATAACATATTTAATCAAGGCAAAATGCAGAAATGCACTATTTAGCTACAACAATCATCCCACAGGCTACTATTTCACCCTGGTATTATCCAAAATCTAATTTTGCAGTACTCCCGAACAGCACATGACATGTTCTTACGCCTTCACCTGAGGGTATAGAATTAAAAAAACAAAGAAATTTCATTGTAAACACATTATCAAATAAGAAATTACAGACCATAAATTAGCAATCTGCTCAGCAGCCATGATAAACGGAGTTCTAGCATATTCATAAAATACGCAAAACATCAGTAGGCATGTGTAGAGTTTTTGAAAACACGTAGACTTTTCCCATCTTCAATTCAAAATTACTGTCAAGTTTTTGTTTTGCCTCCCTTCTCCAGCGGGGTTATCCAGCCAAACATGAGGTGTGTCAGTTCCATTTCACATCATGGCCAGAACATGGAGTGCCGTATCACGCCACAGGCTTGTTGGCCTTCCTGCGCCGTGTCAAAGCCTCTACACCTCCCGACACCGGGCCTGTGGTTGTCCACTGCAGGTACACACATACACAACACACACAAATACATACACATACACAATATAAGGACAGGCACACAGAACTGGTCTATGTATATGTCTACTCATGATCCTAACTGATTAGTTACAATGTAAATGTGCATTTACTGAAAGACATGGGTAATGAAGAATGTTTCTTGTCTTTAAAGGGATAGTTCACCCAAAAATGAAAATTCTGTCATCAATTACTCACCCTCATGTAGTTCCAAACCTGTTAGACTTTTGATCATTTCCGGAACACAAATGAAGACATTTTCTGTCCCTCCATTTACAGTCCATGCAACCAAAGCTTTCAATCTCCAAAAAGTTGAGAAAGGCATCGTAAAAGTAATCCATGTGACTCCAGTGGTTTAATCCCAATTTTATGAAACGATACGAATGCTTTGTTTGCACAAAATTAAACTAAAATCAAGTTTTTATTCACAAAATATCTTCACTTCCGCATAGATCTCCGGCACGCGTTCATAAGAGAACCACGACGCATGCGTATTGTGTTGACCCGAGAGCAGATGTTTTTTTGTCGAGAGCGGACAAAAAATGCAAGTCGTCCTCTGTGTCGAAATCTGCAAGACATCGCGCATTCTCATGATACAGCCGGACCCGGAAGCTCTACACTGTTTACAGCAGAGGAAGAGGGATGCTGTACACAAACTTAGTCACATAGAACAATCTTTGTAACAAAGATGTCTGGAGATTTCGACATAGAGGAGGACTTTTTTTGTCCGCTCTCGACAAAAATAACGGCCGCTCTCACATCAACACAACGTCGTGGTTCTCTCGTGAATGTGCGTGGGAGATCTATGTGTAAGTGAAGATATTATGTGAATAAAAACTTATTTTTGTTTGTCTGTGCACACGGAGCATTCATGAATGCTTATGAACTTTTTGAAGCTTGAAAGTTTTGGTTACTGGACTGTAAATGGAGGGACAGAAATCTCCCAGGTTTCATTAAAAATGTCTTCATTTGTGTTCCAAAAACGAACGAAAGTCTTATGGATTTGAAACGACATGAGGGTAAGTAATAAATGACAGAATGTTCATTTTTGGGTGAACAATCCCTTTAAGTCTTGACCAGGAGAGTTAGTTGTTCTACCTTAGAACATACCCTTAATGACCAAATCAGCCACAAAGGTGTATAATTTTCCCACCATTTATTAGATGAATCAGAGGAACCTTCTTAAATGTATGGCACAATCTCATTAAGATTATAACACAAGTCCAACCACCTTTACTTAATACTAATAGCTAATCACAGTTAGCTCTTGTGTTTTGTGTGTCCGTGTGCAGTATGGGTGCTGGGCGGACAGGTTGCTACATTGTCCTGGATGTGATGCTGGACATGGCAGAGTGTGAGGGAGTGGTAGACATCTACAACTGCGTCAAAACGCTCTGCTCGCGCCGCATCAACATGATTCAAACCGAGGTAACACAAAATTTGTGAATTCTGAATTAGATTTACTGTCTAATGCAAATTTGTACCATACGTCAAACTTGCAAAAAGTCTCTTACTTTGTGAGTTTGTGGCTTACTGGAAACTGTGAAATACAGAATAGTCTGTATTTCATGTCTTATAAATAAATAATACTGTTCTGATGCATTATACTAATTTGTACTGCATAAGCTTTTAGTAAGTAAAGTGAAAGCTTTCCTGACTGACTACGCAAACACTGCAGTGATCTTGTGATTAGAATGCTTTAAAAGAATATTGTTATTAAAGATTTAAAACACAGTAACTGTTTTCTTTTTTAATGTGGATTGTCAAGAGCAGCCAATTTAGATTTGTTTGGCTTTGGTCTTAATGACAGTCATCTGAATTCATCTATACGTTTGTGAATTATTCTGAGACCACCATATTTTGAGTCCTATAATCAGGTCTAGTGCCTATTTCTAACTAAGTATTCCTTAAGATCTCCTGACCAGTGATTTTATTTTAATGCTAAACATTTTTCAAACATTTTTCACAGTTACAAATGACAGTGTATAAATTAAAAAAAACAAAAAACAATAAAGTTAGCTTAGATTAGAGTTTAAATGAATCCCAACAAAATCTCCATAAGAGTTTAATGAGCCAGAGAGATTTTGTTGGGATTCTAATGTCGGATTTCATAAAATCAGTTCATATTTTAAAGAGTACATGTGTTAAAATTTCTGGTGATTTTGTGGTGAAATGCTGTATATGATGTTCAAATCATTGACATAAATGTGCAAAAACAAACAAACAACCATTCAGAAGATGTTTTCTGCAAAAACAAACCCACAAAAAAAATAACAATAATTTTCTTCACTTTTATTTGTTTTTGGCCTTAATATTGATCTCGTCATTCAACCACTAAAATTTATTCCTACCAATGTTGGAACATTTAAATAATAAAACACATTAACCCTGTCTCAAGAACGAAGCTGTTATTGTGTCCCGACTGCTTTACAATCTCCCAAAGATCTGTGGACATGGAGATCGCTTTCTTCAATGACTGATGTACTGTATTTAAATGTCAGCGGCAGATTACTGTTTTCTGAGAGCACAGTCTTTTACATGTTGATTCATCCAGGAGATAAAATTGCACTTAAATTGAAAATGACTATTCTTTACAATACACAAACAAGACAAACAGAAAAAAAAAAAGAAAACCTGTAGTTTACTGATACCTACAGTATATTGTTTAAACTCTGTATTTTATGGGGTTTTTTCCCCAGTTTCCTTCCACCTTTAAAAACATGATGATAGACTGAGTTGGCCCTAAGTGTGAAAGAGTGTGAATGTGTGTGTGTGTGTGTGTGTGTGTATGTGTGTGTGTGTGTGTGTCTGTGCATGGACCGTTGTCCCATCTAGGGTGTATTCCTGCCTCACACCCAGTGTTCTTGGGATAGGCTCCGGATCCACCATGACCAAGACTAAGCTGGATAAAAATGAATGAATGAATGAATGCTACATGTCTAATATTTTTATCAGACAAATATTTTTAGCTTCTTCACACACTTTTACTACTCTTTTCCTAGGAGCAGTATGTGTTTATTCATGATGCTATCCTAGAGGCATGCCTGTGTGGCGAGACAGCCATCCCAGTCAGCGAGTTTGCTCTCACCTACAAAGATATACTGAGGGTTGACACTCAGAGCAACACTTCTCAGCTCAGAGAAGAGTTCCAGGTGAGTGTTTTCAGCTCTGTAAAGCCTTGTGTCATCAGCATATGGAAAAGTCCTGTCAAACTTGTACAGCGCCGATAAACTTCACAGTAAAATATTTTGTTTTGTGTCTATTCATATACTGAGGTGTGTTTGTGAGATGCCTGGAGCTCTGTCAGATCATCATTGGAGCTTTAAAGGATAACTCTGACAGATTATTTTTGTCAAATTTATTTGTCTTTTATACTGAATCAAACATTTAAAGATCTTACTGCTTTTCAAACAAATAGTTGCACAGGGTGCGTTCACGCAACAGATTCTTGCGAGCTTACGTCAATGGTGAATTTTGGAAATGAAGAAAAGACAGATGGTCAAGACAGATGTTCAGTGACTCTGATTGTATTGAATCAGAAATGTGACGTTTTAAGTGACTTTTTGTATTAAATCGATTTGTATTCCATAGCTTGTATAATAATCAGATGTTAATAAAAAAACAAATCTGATCACATTCCATTTCAAATTCAGTTCTTCAAATTCAGATTTAAATTTTAAAACACTGTATCATTGGCTTGTTGGCTGAAATGGTGGCGATCGAATCTGTGCTCCATTGCATTATTGATGTCCCTGGATGTAGTGTTTTGAAAATTGTAATCTGAATTTAAAGAAGTGAATTTGAAATGGATTTGACTAGCTACATTAGCCTTATAGCTTTAGTGCAAAGCCTAAGAAGTAAATATTGGACAGAAAACATTATGGGTAAGGGTAAAAATTGTGTGCATTTTATTTACCCCAATTATTCTGGCACTCTAAAAAGTGATTATGGCTTTATGTAGCTTTCACATATTGCTATAATGTCCATGTTACTACAATGCTACCATTATTTGCCTAATTTCTTTTTTTATTGAGCATACATATTTTCCCTAAGTGGAAATTCTGATTTTAATTTAAATACATTAATCTATAAATTACTTTTTCATTGTGTAAGTGTGACTACCACATAACATACAGAAATGCAGATCCTGGACCACTGACTTTATTTAATCAGCTAGTTCTCTTATTTTAATTGCTTTGTGCTATTTTAATGAGTTACATCCACCGCATTCATTTCACTGTGTCTTCTTTGTGTGAAAATATTATTGACTTCATTTCTGAATAGCTCATAATGTGTTCCAGTACTGCACTGCATGCCATTCCATCGCTTCATTGCTATACCTAGACGATCTTAATGCTATGTATGCTATTTTGGAAAGCCCCATCAACGAGCGATGGACATTAGCCATCACAGCTTCAGTAATCTACACTATTGTCATTCAAATTCCATTCTTTGATGGACTCGTAATGTGCTGGTTCATTATAAACACCATTATAATCAGCCAAAGCACTTACCCTGCAATCTAAATCATTATGTCTGAATATTAGGACGTTCTTACTGTCTGCTTTCTGGGAGATACAAGTAATATATCTATGCTACTATCGAAGCCTTATTAGTACTCATGCTCTTTCTAGCGAAAAATAATCTCTGTGCACCAGCATGATCAGATCTCTGCATGCTGAGAGCTTTTTCTGGCTCATCAAGCTGATCTCAAATACAATTTATAGAAATTTTAATCAGTGAGATTTTGTTTATTATTAAAAAATAGCACGCAAGTACTTGCAATAGTGAAACTTATTTCATGTCATGAAGCCAGAACTTCAGTGAACCATATCATCCCTGAAGATCCCAATTCCAAAAAAGAACCTGGACAGGAGAGGAACATCTGCTGTTGCAGCCCATCTGCTTCAAGATTTGGCATGTTGCGCATTGTTGTGAGATGCTTTTCTGTTCACCACACTTCTAAAGAGTGGTTATTTGAGTTACCGAAGCCTTGCTGTAACTATTCTGCTCCATCTCCTCTGACCTCTTTCGTCAACAAAGGGTTACTTGTTCCCTTTCTAAGGGAACTCAACGTTGTGTGAGCTTCACGCTGTGGGAAGCCTCCGCGAATGACCGGTATCTGAAGTCTGTGTAAAATAATGCCTATTTATAGGTCTGCTGTGGTCCGGTGATGTGGCAATTAAGCGTGTCGCGTGATATAAAAACGGCACCTGTGAACCACGCTGTCAGCCTTATTATCTTCAGCGAAAGACCGCATGTTGGTTGTCTGTGTGAACGCTCCTAAAAACTCTTCGATTCGGGCCACAGTCGCAGCCTGCTATTAGGCCTGATCTAAGAACGATCATTAATGCCAAGCAGGCAAAGAAGGAGCGGACCTGATGGGCCGCGGAGGGAGGTATCAGGGGACATGAGGTTGTTAGCGCCCAGTATTAGTGTAGGCCCCCCCCAGCCAATATCGTCCAAAGTTTTCAGTCCCCTCTGATCAGCGAGCTGTCACAGGGCAATGAAAATCTGATGCTTTCCCTCCGACAGAATGTGGAAAAGTTAACGTCAATAAAAGGCCATCGCCAAATGTGTCTCCATGGGTTCTGTCCACCATAGAAAAGGGTTACCAGGTCCAGTTCAGAGCTCGACCTCCCCGGTTCAGAGGTGTGCTCACCACAATAGTCAGCACAGAGCAGAGCCCGACGTTAGTGCAGGAAGTTCGCTCTTATTGTACCCCTTCCCATGTGGGAGGGAGGTTTTTACAGCTGTTATTTCCTGATTCGCAAAAAAGATGGGAGTATGCGGCCAATTTTAGATCTGCGTCATCTGAACTGTACTCTTCGGACATACAGGATCAAGATGTTGACGCTCAAACTTATCATTCCACAGATTCAGTTTGAGGACTGGTTTGTGGTGGTAGATCTAAACGATGCATACTTCCACATAGTCACAGGAAGTTCCTGAGGTTCGCGTTTGGAGGAAACGCATACCAATATTGGGTTCTTCCCTTTGGTCTAGCTTTATCCCCTTGCACCTTCGCGAAGTGCATGGATGCAGCTCTGGCTTCCTTGCGACTCCTGGGCATCCGTGTACTAAACTACCAGTGCAGAGGATGACCTTTCTAGGGGTTATATGGGATTCCACTATGATGAGGGCGTATCTATCCCCAACACATGTAGGGTCAATCCTATCAACATTGAGCAAGATAAAGCTGGGCCTGGGCATCCCCTCCAGTCTCTAGAGGCTGTTGGGGCTTATGGCAGTGGCAGCCAATGTCATACCATTGGGCCTATTGCACGAGTCCGTTTCAGTGGTGGCTGAAAAGTTGGGGGTTTCATCTGAGGACAAAACCCCTAAGAATAATCAGTGGCACGCAGCTATGCCTACGTGCTCTGAGAATTTGGAGGTGTCCCAGGTTTCTAGCATCGGGTCACACTCTCGGGGCATCTCCTTATCGCAAGACGGTAATGACAGACGCCTCCCTCACGGGCTGGGGTGCGGTCTTAAACGGCTCTCATCTAGACTGGCATATAAATCGCCTAAAAATGTTCCTAAAGATCTTCCTAGCACTGAAATTCTTTCTTCCCCAGTTGAAAGGTCACCATGTGTGAGCTGCGACAGACAATACAGTGGTGGTCTCATATATCAACCACCAGGGAGGGTTACGTTCACGTCCCTTGTTCAGGCAGGCGCAACTACTTCTCTGGGCTGAAGGAAAGTTTTTGTCAGTGAGTGCAACGTACATTCTGGGCAACCGGAATGTGGGGGCAGACATCCTATCAAGGCAGGGGCTGAGGCCCAGGGATTGGAGGCTCCATCTACAAGTGGTGGAGTCCATATGGCGGAGGTTCGGCCAAGCGGAGCTGGATGTGTTCGCCTCCGAGGAGATAACACACCGCCCGCTGTGGTTCGCCCTCACTCCTCCCGCACCATTTGGGCTGGACACCATGGTACACATGTGGCCGAGGTCACATCTGTATGCCTTTCCCTCAATTGCTCTGCTCCCACAGGCTCTAGCAAGAGTTTGCCAAGATCGTGCTACGTCTGCTGCTAGTAGCACCGGGTTGGCCAGCTTGAATTTGGTTCTCGGACATAATATCTCTGCTGGACGGCACTCCCTGGGAGATTCCCATTCGCAGGGATCTACTGTCTCAAGCCAGAGGGTTGATTTATCACCCACGGCCGGAACTATGGAAACTGTGGTCTGGCCCCTGAGGGGCACCAGCTCATAGATTCTGGTCTCTCAACTGAGGTTGTAGAGACCATGTTAAATGCTAGAGCACCATCCACAAGAAAATTGTATGCATTCAAGTGGCAACTTTTTTATCATGGTGTGAGGAACACCAGTTAGACCCAGTAAACTGCGCAATATCTACAGTCCTGGAGTTCTTACAGGAAAGTTTCTCAGCAGGGTTGGCTCCTTCTTCAATTAGGGTCTATTTGGCCACCATTTCAGCTAGTCACACCCCCATTGATGGAGCCTCTGTGGGACAACATCCTCTAACTTCAAGGTTTATGCGTGGCGTCAGGCGGCTGAGGCCCATCTGCAGACAACGCATATCTTCCTGGGACCTTTCTGTGATCCTGGAAGGCCTGTCAGGTGCCCCATTCGAGCCCTTAGAGTCAGCCTCAGAGAAGCTTCTGACTCTAAAGGTAGCTCTTCTGCTGGCCCCAACATCTCTCAAGAGAGTAGGAGATCTACAGGCTCTCTCTGTTGTCTCTTCCTGCCTTGACTTTGCCCCTGTATTAGCCAAGGCCTCCCTATATCCTAGGCCGGATGATTCCTAAGTACCTATGTCTGCTGCCCAGTCGGTAGTGTTGCGGTAGTGGAAGCAATCTCTATTGCTTACGAGGTGCGTGGTCTCGCTACACCTCTGGGCATAGGGGCTCATTCCACTAGGGGGTCGCCTCCTCAAAAGCTTTATCTAAGGGGTACATTTACAGGATGTGTGTGCTGTGGCGGGGTGGTCTACGTCGCACACATTCATTCGGTATTACAGTTTGGCCTTATTGGCCAGCTCGTATATGGTTCTCTGAGGTAATATCTCTGCTGGACGGCACTTCCTGGGAGATTCTCATTCACAGGGATCTATTGTCTCAAGCCTTAGGGTTGATTTATCACTCTCGGCCAGAACTATGGAACACTATAAACACTAGGAACATCATTGTGACCCAGTGAACTGCGCAATGCCTACAGTCCTGGAGTTCTTAAAGGAACATTTCTCAGCAAGGTTGGCTCCTTCTACAATTAGGGTCTATGTGGCCACCATTTCAGCCAACCACACCCCTACTGATTGAGCCTCTGTGACAGGCCATACCCTCAGTATGACGGAGTGGGTATACTCGTTCCCACAGCATGAAGCTCACGCAATGGTTAGTTCCCTTAGAAAGGGAACATCTGGGTTACACATGTAACCCTGTTCCCTGAGAATGGAACGAGATGTTGCGTAGCTTTGTCATACTGGGGCTTGTCTGTGAATTATGTCTCTGCTTCAAATAATAGAGGCTGATGTCGTGGTTCACAGGTGTCGTTTTTATATCACGCGATGCGCTTAATTGCCACGGCAGGCCTATAAATAGGCATGATTTTACACAGACTTCAGATACCGCTCACGCGCGGAGGCACTTCCCACAGTGTGAAGCTCACACAACGTCTCGTTCCCTTCTCAGGGAACAGGGTTACATGCGTTACCCAGAAATTATTCACACCATTCTGTACAGAGACTGTTGTGTGTGAAAGTCCCAGGAGCCGTTTCTGATATACTGTATCTTTAACTTAAAGTCTCAATGAAATGGTTTGATTTGATGTTAGTGTGTTGTCATAGGGCTTGTCTGGCTTGAGATACGCCATGCCCCTGACAAATCTAAAGACACTGAACAGCTTAGAAAACCAACTGATTATTCATCCATGAGTCTGAAGAGAGCTTGTTGAATCTGCTTAGGAATTCTGGCTACATAGCAGATGTTTCCAGCCACCAGGTCACAGGTTGGTATGGTAATGTTTACAGTTTGGTACCAGAGCGGAGCAATGTGGCAGTAAAAGCATTCGATTTCTGACAGTGGAGAGAGCATGGACTGCTGTTTAACACAAGTCAATGAAATAAAACTATAGCAAGAAACAAGCTTTCTGTACAACCAGTACACAAACACACAAATTCACAATGTGACTCCACTTCACTTACACTAGCACGCACATTTACTGTACTGCTCATCATAGTGCATCAACCATATTATCACATCCAGTGCAACTCTTGCCTCCCTTCTCCTCCCCTACTACACACCAGTCCAGCAAAAGAGTTGCTGTCAGTTCTGCTATAAAATAGTTGGGAACCAATTTCCTAGACAACAATGAGCCATGTGTTTTTGGAGTACATGTTTGATCTGAGGTCCACAGATTTAGGAGGAGGAAATGACAACCAAAATGGATTGTTTGAAAAGGGAATAACATGTACTATAGAATGTGCACAAAACAAGTTGTCAATGTTCACAGAGGTGAGACATGCTTCCTAAAGGCATTTAATTGACAATACATTTAGCCATAATATTTTTTCACCACTTTCCTGACACTGTAAAACTAAAATAAGAATATCCATTAATTATTGTCCTTTTTTACTGTCTCATACTTGGTGAGAAATACTGGTGTTCATAATACAGCACAATGAAAGGAAATAAAAAACCCTGAAACACCAATTATGACACCAATTCATGAGCACATGTGACAAAAAATTGGGACAAGAAGACTCTTTGTTGACTGATTTTGATATTCACCAATTTTTTCCTCTTCCGTCAAGCATTCCTTTCCATTTTCCCTGTTTTCCTGGTCCTAGTCACTTTTGCTTACTTTGTTTTCTGACTGTCAGACGCTGAACTCTGTGACGCCTCACTTGGATGTGGAGGAGTGCAGTGTGTCGCTGCTACCCAGAAACCGAGAGAAGAACAGGAGCATGGACGTGCTGCCTCCTGACCGAGCCCTGGCCTTCCTCGTCACCACAGAGGTGGACGGCAGCGATTACATCAACGCAGCACTGATGGACAGTTTCCTTCGGCCAGCCGCCTTTGTGGTGACGCCTCATCCACTGCCCATCACCACTGGAGACTTCTGGAGGCTGGTGTTTGATTACGGCTGCACCTCCATCGTCATGCTCAACCAGATCAACCAGTCCAACTCTGCCTGGGTGTGTTGCCACAGAATTCCTATGAAATTAAATTTGTGCCAAAAGTATTGAACGTAAGACTTTACTCTGAAATTGAAAACAGTGAACTCAGTGGCAAAAAACATGGTCTTCAAATAAACATCATTCTTTGTTAACAGTTTTCTAAGCTTCGCTTTCACTGATCATGGTTTATGAATGTGCTGCCAGAGTTCTCGTTTATGCTCGTTAACTTTTCATTTACTCTCCACAAGTTTACATTCGGCATTCTGCCACAGATCTCACGTATGGGCGGGGCTTAACAGTGATTTACTCTCATTGGCTAGTGAGATTTAGATCAACAGCTTGATTGTCCAGCTGAGGAGGCAGAGAATGACGATGATGATGTCAACGACACCACGTGCCTCTCCTGAGAGCTCATCTCGAAAATATAGTCGTGTGAGACTACCCAAACCTCAAATATTAATTATGAACTAATATACTGGTTAAGTAAGTAAGTAATTTCCACTACAAAGTACAAAAACTATAACTATACAGAGAACCGCATCCAGAACACTCTCCAAAATTCACGACACTGAAGTCTCTACTTCCTGGTCAGGGAGCTGTTGATCCAAATCTCACTAGCCAGTGAGAGAAAATCGCTGTTAAGCCCCGCCCATCCGTGAGATTTGTGCCAGAATGGCGAACATAAACGTAAATGAAAACTTTGTCAGCACTTTCATGAACCATTATTAGCGAAAACACAGCTTAGAAAACTGTTAACAAAAAAATGCTGTTTATTTGAAATCCGTGTTAAATTTTTGCCACGGAGTTCACTGTTTTCAGTTTCAGAGTGTTTTTCTTCTTTCTCGTTGTATAATTTTGTTCATTTCTTGAAAAGTTATGTTTAATACTTTTGTCCCAAATGTAATTCTATAATTTCCTTCACATTAACTAAGTTTCCATCGACTTTTGTTAAAAATGAAGTGCAAGTCAAAAAATTAAAATGCTTGCAGACTTTTTCTGCTGGCAGCTCAACTCTATTATATAGCCATTTTGTGCTAAACATGTTTTATGTAATGATGTCAATTCCTAGAGCAGCTGTCTCGTAAGTTTTGCTTTGTCAGTAAAAAAAAGTTTGTATTCGACACATTTCCATCTGGTGCAGGTGACCAAAATAGAATGGACATACTAGAAGTAAACTCCCCTGATCTGCAGTTCACTGGGTTGGGTTTCTTACATTGCAAAAAAATGCCTTTCTTGAAACAAGAAAGACAGACTTAAATCTTGTTAAAGTTAAATTAAGAATGTATCCCTTAATCTAAGATTAATATTTAGCAAAAAAAAAGTGACTGTCTTAAATTAAGGCATTGTTGTTTTTAGCATTTTTATTGAAACAGGGAAATATTATTGAATAAAGTGCAAAACAAACATCCAAAAAGAACCATAAATGTAACAGTGGACACAAGGCAAAAACATGCAGACTGTGAGAGCAGCTGTAGGACACATGATAACACACGAACACGGCAACAAAAAAAACTTGACAATTATTTGCTGAAAAACTAGAACTTCTCTAGGGGTGCTCATTAGGGGTACCACAGAACAGGTGTGAGTGATCAGTGGGACATGTGACATGGACATGTGACATGCTGGGGCTGATGGGTAATGTAGTTCAGTGTGGATTTCAGCATAACCATGACACATAGCTGCTTCATTGAAAAAATAGTCTTAAAATAAGGAAAACCATCTTGTCTCTCTGCTGGTACATGCAAACCATTGTTGTAGCTTAGTACCGGTTAAAGCTTGCTCAGTATTAGTTGGAATATCTTATTAAGACAAAGTTAGATATATTTTCTTAAAAACAGATTACTTTTCTAATGCAAAACATGCTTGACAAGATTATTTTTCTTTTTGCACAAAAAAATAAGACTCATTTCCCAGAAGCAAGGCTTACTTTCTTGAAATTCCTTTTTTGCAGTGTAGGCTATAATTCTTCCGTTGCCATAAATATCCACAGTGGATTACGGATTATGGATCTACACACATGAAATTAAAGACACTGCCCATTTAATGTGCTATAGTTTACCATTAAATAAAGATGTCACCCTTAATCCCTTAATCCAACATTCCATCTCCTTAATCCAGCTGCACCACTCTGCCAGTGTTGCTCAAATCTTTTTTCTTTATTTCCATAATGTTTCTAAATAAAAGCATTTTTTGGAATGCATTTATTCTGTATACATAGTTGACATTAAATATTACGGTCTTATGTGAGTTTATAGCATACTGTATATGACTTTAGGCATTTGAATTTTACACAGACTTTGTTTAAAGCTGAACGTGCATGTTATGCCTAATAAAAAGAGGGTACCATTTTTTTCCCTGTTAGAAACAGGAGTTATTAGAGAGAACAGATGTTAGGGGTAGTGAAGGAAATAGACGTTCCCGCTGAGGGGCAGGAAGATTTCGGCACAGCACCAACATAATGCTTATCCCACTAGTCTGTTTTATATTGGTTTGTTGTCGCAGAGGCACATGATAAATGATGCCAAATGTCACAAAATTTATGCATAATTGCATTGCTTTTCTTGTCGAAAATGCTTCCAGTGTAGTTTCTTACAACATTTCACATATCGACAAACAGTCTACTAAAGTTGTCAGTATATGGAAAATATTACAAAAATTACAGTCATTTCCATCGCAAATAGTGTATCAGGAAACATTTCAAATCACTAAAACAATTTCTGCAAACAATCATTAGATGGAAATCAGCATGTTTTCCTAAAATGAAATACAGTGGGGTCCAAAAGACTGAGAGCACTAGTGAAAATGCTTTTGTTTGCCATCCGTTTTTCATTTTATCACAAAGGTTTTCATTACAAATTACATTACCAGCAACAACTTTTGAAAAGTAGAATCTTATAAATATTTACATGAATTTCAGAGTTTCTTAGTATTTGGTACGTCTCCTTATTGCTTTAATGACTTGAGCTGGCATGGACTCCACAAATTTGTGCAAAAACTTATGATCCGTTTTAGATCAAATCCATCGGAGTGTCTGAACACATGCTTCATTAGAAGAGATTAGACATGAGGAAAATCTGATCTTTTGTACAAAGCAGTTAACATGGTCAATATCACACATTTGCTTAAATTTAAATAGAGATTTAAATGAAATTTTTACATGCTAAGTTTTATTAGTGAAAAATAGTTTGCATTGCTCAGTCTCAATCTGGAAGAAAATAACCACCCCTAAAATTGGTTATATTATTGTCAATGCATGAGCGAGCCCAGTAGGCTAAATGCGGGAAATACCATGCAATTGTGCAGTCAGTCAATGGAGATAGCACGGGAGATACCGTAAGTAGTTTTAAAGACACTTTTTCTTGGAAAATAAACGTCGTAATCTAAATATAGTTGTATCTCAAGCATAAATTTCCCACACAGTTCATCAAAATGAAATGTTTATGGTGAAATGATTAATGTGAAGTTTACCTGTTGTCTTGAGGTCAATTTAAGTCCTGAGTGTGAATGAAGCAAGCTGATAAAATACAGTTAATTAAAATAGCACACGACTCTGAATTTGAACAAATAATTTATGAACATAAAAAAGTAAATTAGACCATATACGTTACTCACAGTGTGTATTTTAACTGGCGCCTATTCTCACGCGTGAAAGTAACAGTAAGCTGTGTGTGCACGTTCTCTCATCATCATATATTCAGTGGTGAAATGGTTAGAAATCACTTCAATATTATTTTCATATATTCAGATGGTGTATCATACAAAAATGGTGGTGTTTTTAAACATATTCTTTTTGTTCTTCTTTTCTAAATTGTTTGATACCAATACCATGCCATTGTGTAAGATGCAACCCTTTAGTTAATCTGGGCAAACTGAAAAAAGCTGACCCCCCTGAAAGTCAATGTATAATTCGTACACTGTAACATTACAGTTTCCCTGGTACTAGGAGGCCCAAACCTGTTCTAGCATTAGTATCCTCAGTTCCCAAACGATTAAAAAGTGTAATTAAAAGGAAGGATGATGTAACACAGTGGTAAACATGCCTCTGTCCCAACTTTTTTTGAGTGCGTTGAAGGCATTTGAAGACATTTTTTTTTCTATGTACAGTATGTGAGTGTTTTGGGAAACAGTTGTCTTTGTACTCACTCTGGCAATCACCTTTTTACTTCATGTAACAGATTGCTTCTCACATCTCCTGACCCACTGTAATCATGTGTGTTTTGCTAAACATGTGTATATGCAAATATTAATTTCCTTCCTCCACCCTGTTTATTCACTTCCATCACTGTGACAAGGTATTAACATGCTTCTAGCACTCTTCCCTTACCCCTGTCACTTCAACCTTGCTCCCCTCCCTCTATCTGTTTGTGTGTTTCAGATGTTAAAAGCAGCCTGACATTGAATGTGTTGCTTTTGAAGCCACAGCGGAGTATAAGCATTAAGGAAAAAAAAGAGTGTTAAGTCTCCTCTATCTCTCTAGGCTACAAATGAAAAATTGAGGAAATCGAGGTGGCACAAATTAATTCCCTTCACCGATTAAACGCTTTTTTTCCCCTCCCTTTTTCCCAATCAGTCATTTTTTCCCCCAGTGTTCAGAGTTTCCTCTCCCCTCGCTATAATCCATGTGTGCATATCACTATGTGTGTGTTGTGTCCTTATCTTTCTCCCACTGTAAAATGCAAATTTAAGCACAAATATGCTTCGAAGCTTGGCGTATTGTGTATTAGAATAAATTGCAAAGCGGAAAGCAGTTTACTCTATGATGGAGGGATGTAACCAAATATGAATAAATCACTCAGAATGAATAGATAACAAATACTGATACAAATAGGAGGAGCACTGTTCATTTGTTTTGTTTTGTTTTTTAAGAAAGCATGACAGAAAGATATGAAGCTCAGAGTACAAGTTCATTAACATGAATGCACAGCACTGATTTATTCATCAGTATTAACGGTGTAGTCAGGATCGGCATGGTTTAAATTAGGCTTGTAGTTCAAATTTAGAAAACGCAACCAACTAAATTTGTTAGAAATACCACATGCAGGTACAAACAAAAATAATGCTATCATAGACTGAATCTGCCCCAACAGCACTACTGATACACTTGCTGAATCACTCTTTCTCTCCTTCTCTCAGCCTTGTCTGCAATATTGGCCTGAGACAGGCATGCAGCAGTTTGGACCCATGACAGTGGAGTTGCTCTCCAGGTCCACAGATGATGATGTCATTACCCGGCTGTTCCGGGTCAATAACATCACACGGGTAAGTGTGCAGTACCGGCCAAAACAAATTAAGAAATGCTATACAATATAATGTGCACTCTATTAGCCCGAGCATTATAGCTGGTGTCAGTGAGGGGGTTAACACAGGTTCTACTCAATTATAATGCCCCATGAAATCTTGGCCTTATTTAAATGCTATCTGACATCTAACTACTTCTGACTTCTTTTTGAGTCCACAGCCAATGTTTCATGGCTAATGGACTAAGAGGCTAATTGCTTAATTCATCTTTTTTGAGAAGACGTGTAAATGAATTTGGCGCAGGTATATCTGCAGCAGCATCTTAAAACCATGGTTAATCATGCAGACAGAGTCTGAAAGATCAGGCAAGACGTGTTTGGCATTTATGGTTACCGTATTCAGTTTTGCAGTGGTGCTATGCGAAAGGAAAGCATACTTACATTGCATAAGAAATAATCCTCATCCTGCCTCTTCATAGGACCCAAGAGAGAACCTTAGGATGAGGCACTCCCCTTGAGTTGATTCTGTCATTAACTCTAGAAGTCAGGATGGCTGCTGAGCGAGATCAAGGGCGGGGTAATCATAATGTTGAACAAGATGGACGAGTTCACATCCAGGACTGTGCAATACAAATCCTAATAATGATCAGTGGTCAACCAGACTGCATGCAAAATCTGTAGGAATTCTAATGAGCAAAAAAAATTTTTTCTTTTAGTTCTTGTATGTCAAGTGATGAAGTGATGAAGTGAAATAGTACAACCTCTAACTCTGCTTTCTCACTCCATTCTTACCCATTCGTTAATATAAATTTGTAACAGAGCCAAGTTCAGTGAGAGTTGTAGAGGCATGGTGTAGGTTATTAGAACGGTGTATACAGAGATTTTGTCTGCGTCTGAATACCCCTACTACTCTACTATACAGTAGGTGAAAAGCAGTGTGCCAAAGGAGTAGTATGTCCGAAATCTGAGTATTCATAAAACAGTAGGCGAGAAATACCCGTATGACCTACTGGTTCCACCGAGATTCTGCAGTATGGAAGCAATGCACACTGCGCTATCCCATAAGGCAACGGGACTGGCACGGAAGAGCTGCCAGAATCAAAAATGGCGGAAGGCAGCGTGTCAGCTATTTTTAAGTTGTAGGTCACATGACAATGCCAACATGGCAGATGCATTATGTCCAGACTGTATTCATACTACACACATATACAGTGGGGGAAAAAAGTATGTGATCCCCTGCTGATTTTGTACGTTTGCCCACTGACAAAGAAATGATCAGTCTATAATTTTAATGGTAGGTGTATTTTAACAGTGAGAGACAGAATAACAACAAAAAAATCCAGAAAAACGCATTTCAAAAAAGTTATAAATTGATTTGCATTTTAATGATTGAAATAAGTATTTGATCCCCTATCAATCAGCAACATTTCTGGCTCCCAGGTGTCTTTCACACAGGTAATGAGCTGAGATTAGGAGCACTCTCTTAAAGGGAGTGCTCCTAATCTCAGTTTGTTACCTGTAAAAAGACACCTGTCCACAGAAGCAATCAATCAATCAGATTCCAAACTCTCCACCATGGCCAAGACAAAAGAGCTGTCCAAGGATGTCAGGGACAAGATTGTAGACCTACACAAGACTGGAATGGGCTACAAGACCATCGGCAAACAGCTTGGTGCGATTATTCGCAAATGGAAGAAACTGTCAGTCTCCCTCGGTCTGGGGCTCCATGCATCTCACCTCGTGGAGTTTCAGTGATCATGAGAACAGTGAGGAATCAGCCCAGAACTACACGGGAGGATCTTGTTAATGATCTCAAGGCAGCTGGGACCATAGTCACCAAGAAAACAATTGGTAACACACTACGCCGTGAAGGACTGAAATCCTGCAGCGCCCACAAGGTCCCCCTGCTCAAGAAAGCACATGTACAGGCCTGTCTGAAGTTTGCCTGAATGATTCAGAGAAGAACTGGGAGAAAGTGTTGTGGTCAGGTGTGGTCAGATCTCTATGGCATCAACTCAACTCGCTGTGTTTGGAGGAGGAGGAATGCTGCCTATGACCCCAAGTCATAACACCATCCCCACCGTCAAACATGAGGGTGGGAACATTATGCTTTGGGGGTGTTTTTCTGCTAAGGGGACAGGACAACTGCACTGCATCAAAGGGACGATGGACGGGGCCATGTACCGTCAAATCTTGGGTGAGAACCTCCTTCCCTCAGCCAGGGCATTGAAAATGACCTTAATGACTTGGAGAGGATCTGCAAAGAGGAGTGGGACAAAATCCCTCCTGAGATGTTTGCAAACCTGGTGGCCAACTACAAGAAACGTCTGACCTCTGTGATTGCCAACAAGGGTTTTGCCACCAAGTATTAAGTCGAAGGGGTCAAATACTTATTTCAATCATTAAAATGCAAATCAATTTATATCTTTTTTGAAATGTGTTTTTCTGGATTTTTTTGTTGTTATTCTGTCTCTCACTGTTAAAATACACCTACCATTAAAATTATAGACTGATCATTTCTTTGTCAGTGGGCAAACATACAAAATCAGCAGGGGATCAAATACTTTTTTCCCCCACTGTACTGATCAGTACGTACTGTATCAAAAGCTGAGTGTGGTACTGTGACAGTACTCGATTTTGAACACAGCTTTTGTTTTGTTTTTTAATACAGAAGGAACCACTAATATGAGCTCTGTCATGTTTAGTCTTCTCCCGGTCTTTTCATCTTTTATTCTCTGGTTTTGAAGCTGCAGGAGGGTAACCTGGTGGTGCGTCACTTCCAGTTCCTGCGCTGGTCAGCCTACCGTGATATCCCAGACTCCAAAAAGGCCTTTCTCACTCTGCTGGCCCAAGTGCACAAGTGGCAGAGGGAGTGTGGTGATGGTCGCATTGTAGTTCACTGCCTGTGAGTTTCCCAAAGCTCTTTTTTTTTTTAAAGATAAATCACGCTCCATGACACTGATTTTTTAATTCTCATCTTGCCTGCTCCCATTCATCCCTCATCAGCTGCACCCATAAAGATGAAGCTGCTTTAGGCACTTAATCCATTCCTCCCCTTTCAGTGCATCATTTTTCATAGCCTGTGGCTCGTTGTTCTTTGGCCCGAGGACATAACTCCTCTGCCTGTATCTGTTGGTCAGTTTTTCTTGGTTTATGCGTTAATGAGTCTTACAGACAGGTTAAAAAAACCTCACACTAATGTGCCCTTCATCTATCAACATCACACGGAACTAATCTCATTTCACTGCAAACCATCTTTTTATTCCATGTCTTTTCCCCAAAAAGTCTCTTTCTCTGTGCTCCCTTCTCTTGCATATAGAGAAGATTCTGCAATCACACTAAGGGGAAAATGCGAAATACAATACACAAGCAGTATTGCTTTTCATTTGTGACATGAGACATGAGACAACATGCAACATGATGCAATAGGAATGAAGAAGCAGTGTGCCTATAAAGGGAGTTCCTTTATATGGATTGCAACATACTGATGAAAGTGAAAGGCAATGCAACACAGAATTACATTCCCACATTCAACGTTAAATTCTTTAAAAATCAATACATGCAGATTGTTTTTCACTGAAGAGATAACAACACAAAAAAGTGAATGTGTGAATGGAAAGCAACATCATCTGTGTATACTATACTGTATTTGTGTAATGCGTGTTTTCCCACGGTGTGCTTGCTCTTCTTTCTGGCACGGAATTTTCTCTGTACTTACGAATACTGAAAATGTCTGTTTGTTTTGATGGTCCCACAGCAGCTTAAATGCTTGTCACAATGTTTGTTTCCAGCTGCCTCTTTTTACACTCACTTACTTATGCATTTAATGTATATTGTACTGAGCCACTGGCTTAAATACTGCCAAAACACATTGTACTGAACTACTGGCTTAAACCCTATGCCAAAACACACACACACACACACACACACACACACACACACACACACACACACACACACACACACACACACACACACACGATATTCTTCTTTAAAGTGGTTTTAAAAGGAAGTGTGTGACTGTGTGTCTTTCAGGAATGGAGGTGGGCGCAGTGGCACATTCTGTGCTTGCACCATGATAATGGAGATGATTGGTCACCACAGCATGGTGGATGTCTTCTACGCTGTCAAGACTCTCCGTAACTCCAAGACTAACATGGTGGAAACCATGGTAAATTGCAGATTGTGTTTTGGATGGCCATATATTTGTAAAAATCAGTGCTAAGTCTGTAACTAGACCCAGTACACTATTCACTGACGGTTTTGAAAAGAGTACTGTACAGAGTAGTAAAGAGTAGTTGCACCTCAAGGAGCACATCTGAGATAATTTACAGCTCATCTGAGATCTGAGTTGTGGGAAATTATCCTATTTTTAATACCCAAAACTCATTAAGCTCACATGATCGTCATTGAAGTCTGAAGGTATGAATATGTGAACACATAAAACCCGTTGCAGACAAATAAAAATATACAAAGGTACAGTGGGTATAGAAAAGAATCACCCTCTTTAAAATAATCATATTTTGTTGCTTTTCAGCCTGAAATGAAGACGGACACAGTTTTTGTTTTATCCAGCTGTATTTACTCAGTAAAACTTATAACATCCAAGTGAAAGATATAACACCAACATGTCAGAAAAAATTAAAAAAAAAAAAAAACAGAATCACTGAGTTGGAAAAAGGACCACCCCCCCATTTTATTGAACCACCTTTTGCTTTAATTACAGCCTTTAGTCTGTTGGGATATGTCTCTACTAACTTTGAACATCTAGACTTTGCAATATTTGCCCAGTCTTCTTTGCAGAACTGCTCAAGTTCAGTTAAATTTGATGGTGATGGTTTGTGGACTGCAGTCTTCAAGTCATTCCACAGATTTTCAATGGGGTTTAAGTCTGGGCTCTGACTAGGCCATGCAAGGACATTCACCTTTTCTCCTTCGACCACTGTGTGGTCAGTTTTGCTGTGTGCTTTGGGTCATTGTCATGTTAGAAGGTAATCCTTCTTCCCATTGACAACTTTCTGGCAGAGGGCAGAAGATTTTCCTCAAGAATTTGATGGTATTTTGCCCCATCCATTTTCCTTTTATCCTGACAAGTGCTCCAGTCCCTGCTGCAGAGAAACACCCCCATAACAGGATATTACCACCTCCATGCTTTACTGTAGGAATGGTGTTATTTGGATGGTGAGCTGTATTGCATTTCCGCCAGACATATTGTTTGGTGTTGAGGCCAAATAATTCAATTTTAGTCTCATCTGACCATAAAACCCTTTTCCATGTGGCCTCAGAATCTTCAAGGTGCATTTTAGCAAAGCTCAGTCATGACTGCATGTGGCCTTTCTTGAGGAGTGGCTTTTTTCTTGCAACCCTCCCATACAAGCCACATTTGTGGAGAATTTGTGATATTGTTGTCACATGCACACAATGACCACTCTTTGTCATAAATTCCTGAAACTGCTTCAGAGTTGCTATAGGCCTCTTTCTAGCCTCTCTGACCAGTTTCCTCCTGGCTCTTTCATCCAGTGAATACCTTTAGTGATGTCTACAAAACTCCTTAAAAGGCAAAGCTCACCAAGAGCAGAGAATGACAAAATGCAGACTAAATGACGAAAGAAGAGGAATTTCCCCGAGGCAGAAATGGAAGTTCTTTGGCTCACATGCACAGCAATAAAAAAAAGAATGAAAAAGAGTTATGACTCTAAAGTGTTGCACAGAATTAAAAATAAGATGCATAAAAAAAAACAACCAGTCTTTAAATGTCCTATCCCATTTGGTGCAGTGTGCACTAAATCTTCCAGTAATGCCAGCTCAACCATTGCACTGTATAGTCTAGCACAGGCACAGAGTTTTATAGGGAGGCATTTCTTTTGTTTAAGTGAATGGCGAGCTTTTAAATCAATATGGAATGACTGGGTTTCACAAAATGTTCTTTTAATTCATGTGTGCAATTGAAATGAATAAGTTATTTTAAAAAACATAATCCATATATAAAATTGCAGTAGCTTATCCCAATTAGTGAGTCTCCTTATACATACATTTGGACTGGACTTTCATGAATACCACATTTCTTATGTACATTTTTAATTTAATTAATTATTTACAAATGAATCAATTTGTATCCAGCTTGATAAATTAGGTTCAATGAAAGTAGGTACTTTAGGTTAGCAAATTAGCGTACATGGTTGAGTCCATAGTCTTTGATATTTAAATGGTCTGGTAAGAAATTAGGCTGCCTGTTTTGTTCTTGCTGAGTGATTTCAAACCCCTCAGGATTCTGAAAGGTTCCTAAAATATGTGTGATATGTAACCCTCCATAGACATTCTGATCTTTTTCAGAATGTCAGATGGAGCCAAATCTGATAGATGCTGTTTTGATTTTCCATTTCAGGAGCAGTATCGGTTCTGTTATGACCTGGCTTTGGAGTACCTGGACTGTCTGGAGGTCAGATAACACCTGAGCCAGTGACCAGAAAATGATGAAAGAGCAACCAAGCCTTTCTGAGGCCTTCAATGTCTTTTTTCTTTCCTTTACTGGTCTCTCAGGCCTGGATGAATGATTTTTTTTTTCTGTGGTGAAACCAAAAACCCAAGCAGAGATACAGGCACATGAGTCCTGGTTATTTCACCTTTGTATTATACTTGTTTTGTTTCATCAGGCAAAAATATAATCTCGACAGACTCTACTAGGAAATGGCATTCCCAATACTGTACAAGGTATTGGTCAATTTCCTGGTTACACTTTATCCAGTCTGCTTTAATTTTGATTCACAGAGCTCAGCCAATCTCTGCCTTATTCACTGAGCAAGACGAAGACATCATATTCTAACCATGACTGCAGCAACAAAAAACATATATATGTAGAGTGTGTATATTCATATTCTCTGCACATGGTGGATAAGCAACCGTTTGCTTTTCAGAAAGAATGCCCTGAAAGGACTATGAATATGTAATGTGCTAAGAAATGTGATATACACCAGATTTTGTAAAAAAGGTGGATTTCAGATCGGTGTCAGTATATCAGCCGGCAGTCCAGAAGCGATGCAAAGGTGGTCTTGAGTTAATTTATTGATTTGTGTAAATAACCCGGGTATTTTGCAAATCTGCTTCTAAATGTTGTCTCTGACATGCCAGTACATTCGTTTTTGTGTTCCTGTGTATTAAAAAGAGGACCACTCATGCATCAGCATGCCTGTTGTACTGTCCGTGTCCCATTGCAATCTCAGATACGGTCTATATTGGCCATCTTTGCTTTCATCAAGACCAATGTAAAAATCTTGCGGGGCGGGGGGGGTATTAAATTTGCTGTTATGGGAAGAAGGTGAGGCAATCGTCAGAAGAGATGCTTTTTAAATTTCTATTTATTCGTTGTGTTTCTTTCCTGAATAAGGCACATTATGAAGAAATAAAATATTATGATGTTGCTTTTTTCTTGTCATTCTTTTTTTGTTCTTTTGTTTTTGGTTTTTATCATTTTCTTCCATGACAGCTATGACCTACTGGAAAAATGACATTCAGAACCAAATAACTGTGTGCGTGTGCATGTGTCCAAAAGGATAGGAATAGCTGACGAGTTCAATCAATGGAAGGTCCTCCAAAAGATAGTAAGACAAACAACTGTGAAAGTGTGTGTGTGTGTGTGTGATTGCCTCTACATTAAACTATCCAAGTCTTAGCATTGCTGTAGTAAATATGGGAAATCTCTTATTTCATTTGCTCTTATCATTTAATTAGATGTGCCTTAATCAGCTCTTTATCTATAGAAAGACAGACTGCTGGATTTTCTTTCTAGGGCATAAGAGAATGTTTTTGGAGTCCCTAAATCTTCGTTATAGTGCCATTTTCTTCTGCATAAGCTTGGAATGCTTACATGGTTTCTTTGGCACAGTTAGCTAATTGAAGCATTTATATCAGTCCAGTGTTTAGCCAATGTCACACTTTCTCTTCCAGTGTGTGATAACAGTGCATGAAAGCAGTGATGGCAGGTCATGGTATTAGATATTAGATTAGGGAAGGCTAAAATCTAATGTCCATCAATGGTGAAACTATTACAGAGCAGTGCATTATATCACAATGTCACATCTATGGCTTAATAAGAATGACGTAAATTATTACATGCATAGATAAATAGGCAGCTGCATTCATGTTTCAAGTGTGTATTGCCTTACGGTCTCATGCCATGTTTCTTCCAAATACCACACAAGGTAAAAAAAAGAAAAAAAAAAGCAGTCATCCTTATCTTAATAAACCCCCACAAAATGTATGCTAAACTAGCCTATGCATGAATCTACTCTCTTTCATGTCAATGTCGTTGGAAGACGCACTTCTGCTAAGTAACATCTTAACCATAAAGCTAAACACTACTAAAAATGAGATCCGAGCAAGTAAAATATACAGAAAATCTTATCGTATACAGGCACATTTATGTAATATTTCTCACTGTACCATGGTCTGCCTGAATATCCGATTTTGACTGGCTGGAAGGTGTGCGTTCAAACTGTATAACGCACAGGTAGTTCCAGCCAGTTTAATCACCGTTCTAAATTAATGTGCTGCCCATAAACAACTGTAACCATAGTAACATACAGTTACAGTTGCATATGGTAGTCACAAAGCACCTTCACAGAGATACATAAATTTTGGATCTAAATTTTAAATTGATAAATTTATCCCCAATGAGCAAGCCAGTGGCGATGGTGGCAAGGAAAAACTCCCTGAGACGACATGAGGAAGAAACCTTGACAGGAACCAGACTCAAAAGTGAACCCATCCTCATCTGGGTGACACTGGATAGCGTAATTATAAGTAAATCACTTCTATAACTGTATGATACATGAAATATATAGTTGAGTATCATAAGCATAACAGTGTAAATTTATCCTGTGTTTTCTGATAATATATCCAAGGGGCAGCATATATAAAGAAAACAGCAGGGGGCCTAACACCAATCCTTGCGGCACACCATACTTTACTGACGTTATGTCAGAAAGTTCATCATTTAAACAAACAAAATGGTAGTGGTCAGACAGGTAGGATTCAAACCATTTCAATGCCTGTCCCTGAATACCAATGTAGTTTTGTAATCTATCTAATAGTATGTCATGATCTGTAGTATTGAACGTGGCACTGAGCGCAAGTAGAACGAGTACTGAAATGCAGCCTTGGTCAGATGCTAGAAGCAACTCTATTAAGCTAGAAGTAATTTTGATGAGTGCAGTCTCTGTGCTGTGATAGGGCCTAAAACCTGATTGAAATTCTTCATAGATACCACTGAGTCGGGTGGTTCTTTGAGTCCACGTCATGCATTAAAATCATGTAACGCACACCTAGCCATGGATTATTCCTTAGATTATTTAATATATTTATAGATATTTGTCCTCATTTCAAGCTTGAAATGGTCTTATTCTAAATATTGTTGCTTGTTATTAATTATCTGCCAATAGAATAAGACAATTTCAAACTTGAAATTAGTAAAAATATAGTTAATTATAGTTAGTTATAATTAGTATAGAAATAGCATACTGTATCCATCTTACATTTGACATAATATTGATCTCGTAATACAGTACATAACTTTTCCTTTAGTTGTTATCTTTACTCAGTAATATTATGAAGGATTAAGGATCAAGGTATTTGGCTGAATTAAATATCAATATCCCATTCTTTTTTTAAAGTGAGCTATGCTAATCAGTGCACGTCTGCAAACTAAGTATTTCAGGTATTATGGAGCAGATTGGTCAGTAAAAATGACACTATATAGCCAAACGTTTGTGGACACTTGACCATCACATTCATATGTGCTTGTTGAACATCCCATTCCGGATTTATTCCCCCTTTGCTGTTATAATAACCTCCACTCTTCTGGGAAGGCTTTCCACTAGATTTTGGAGCGTGGCTCTGGAGATTTGTGTTCATTAAGCCACAACCAGTCAACCAGCATACTGTGTGGCATTTTTGTGCAACATGCCAACAGTGGCTGTCCATCAGTTTAAAGCAATGACACAAATGAAAAATAGGTTTTAACCACAGGAAAGGAAATTAGCAATCAAGGAAAATGTGCTTTGTCGGTTCAAATTCAGTCACTGCTTTATACTGATTACTGGGAACAGGCTGCACTGTCAGAGTGTAGAGGTTGAAAAATAGTTGCCTGCAAAGCTGTATAAAGAACTTCATCACAGTATACAAGACAATAAATTCAGCTCATACAGTTGTCTACGCTAATGGCACCTTTGCAAAGGTTTTCAATGTCATTGAAGTATTGAAACTTGTTAGTACTGTGCTTTATGTTTCTGTAAGAATTTCTCAAATTATTGCAGCAACATGCCCAAGAATTTCAGGTTTCATATAGCTCTTCAAACTCGTCTAAATAAAGATAACAGTAGCAATTTACTATTTATGTGCTTAGAACTTGGGTTTCAGGTCATATCTGTAGATATATGGTATTTTTGTGCTTTCTGACCAATTAGCACATTCAACAACCATAATATAGATTCCTTTAGCAAACCCCTTTAATAATGCAGTACAGTGCCATTACCAGCAACTTGCACTGTTAATCTCAAGCCGTGGTTTAAGATTTGTCTTTAATGAGGCACCAGTATTGTTTTGCATATATTTTGTATTGCTGTGCAGACGTTCCAAAATCTAAATTCTCTATCAAACAAACAAACAAAAACAAAATGAAGCAAATAAACAACTCCTGCATATAAACTATATATACAAGGCACCATTGGTAGTCCATGTTGTTACTTTTCTGCTAAAATAGCTTTTTGCCAATGCTAACGTAAAAAATATTCTGTATTCTAATAGTCACCATTTGCATGCATTAACTTAGTGTTACACATCCCTCAGAATATACTGTATACATGGATTGCCAGCAGCATGTCTTGAGCCATGTTTTTCTCACTTGTGCATAATGAATTTGAAGGAATTTGTATTATTTAATTCAGATTCAGACTTGTTGACACACAGCCACCATACCGCTGCAGGAGGTTGCTGTTTCCAGGTTATCAGAATGGCAGCCCAAATAGCAGCAGTTACACTCTTATCACACCTGTGCAGCTCACTGTCATGTCACCTATCAAAAATGTCAGGCATTGGTTCAGGCCATATGGGCAGCAATGCGGCCAGGACTTCTGATGAGAGGAAAGGCCATGTGCCAATCAGCTCACTAGCTATACAGGAAAATGGAGAGAACAGAGGACAAACAAGACTGAAAATGATCTACAGTGACTGCCTTTAATGGTTTCCCTGCTGGCATTGTCTTGCAGTCATTTCGATCCAGCTAGGTGATACCAGAGGTGTCGACCTTGCTATCAAAAAAAAAAAAATCCTTGCAGGCAGACAGAAATATCTGAATTTACCACAAAAAATGTCAGCTAAAAGCATAAATAATAAAAAATATTGGTTGAACTGATATTTAACTGCAAGCTGCAGAAATGTCTGGATTAATAAGCAACCAGCTTTGGCCAAAACAAAAGTAAAAAAAACAAAAAAAACAAAAAAAAACAAAGAAACAAAAACGTCTGGGTTACGCATGTAACCCTGTTCCCTGAGAAGGGAACGAGACGTTGCGTGAGCTTCACCCTCGCCCGTGACCGGTATCTGAAGTCTGTGTGAAATCACACCTAATTTATAGGCCGGCCATGGTCAGGTGACGTGGCAATTAAGCACATCGCGTGATATAAAAATGGCACCTGTGAACCACGCCCTCAGCCTCTATTATCTGAAGCAAAGACGCAATCCACAGGCATGCCCCAGTATGACAAAGCTACGCAACGTCTCGTTCCCTTCTCAGGGAACAGGGTTACATGCGTAACCCAGACATTCCCTTTCTAAGGGAACTCAACGTTGCGTGAGCTTCACGCTGTGGGAAGGAGAATACCCACTCCGTCACACTGAGGGAATGGCCTGTTCAAAAGATCCTAGCCCGAGGGTCACTGCAAGACACTCGAGCCTGGAGTGGAATGCATGACCAGACTGTAATATCGAATGAATGTGTGCGGCGTAGACCACCCCGCCGCATCACACACATCCTGTAAGGGTACCCCTTTGGATAGAGCCTTCGAGGAGGCGACCCCCCTAGTGGAATGAGCCCTTATGTCCAGAGGCGTAGTGAGACTGCGTGCCTCATAAGCGATAGAGATAGCTTCCACTATCCAATTAGAGATGCGCTGCTTTGACACAGCATCACCTCTACTGTCGCCGCCAAAGCAGACTAGCAACTGCTCTGACTTACGCCACTGGCCGGAGCGGTGGATGTAAGTACAGAGAGCCCTTACTGGACACAGTACGTGCAACTTCTCTTGTTCCGGTGTGAGGAACAGAGGAGGGCAGAAAGCCTGCAACACTATCGGCTAGGCAGCAGACGTAGGCACTTTAGGAATATAATCCGGCCTAGGATATAGGAAGGCCTTGGCCAGGGGCAAAGTCGAGGCAGGAAGGGGCAACAGAGAGAGCTTGTAGATCTCCTACTCACTTGAGAGATGTCAGGGCCAGCAGAATAGCTATCTTTAGAGTCAGAAGCTTCTCAGAGGCTGACTCAAAGGGCTCAAATGGGGCACCTGACAGACCTTCCAGGACCACAGAAAGGTCCCAGGAAGGTATGCGTGGTCTGCAGATGGGCCTCAGCCATCTGACATCACGCATGAACCTTGATGTTAGAGGATGTTGCCCCACAGAGGCTCCATCAATAGAGGCATGGCTGGCTGAAATGGTGGCCATGTAGACCCTGATTGTAGAAGGAGCCAACTCTGCTGAGAAACTCCAGGACTGCAGCTATTGTGCAATTTACTGGGTCTAACTGACGTTCCCCACACCACAAGACAAAAAGTCGCCACTAGAGGGCATACAATTTTCTTGTGGATGGTGCTCTAGCATTCAACATGGTCTCTACAACCTCGGTTGAGAGACCAGAATCTATGAGCTGGTGCCCCTCAGGGGCCAGACGCACAGTTTCCATAGTTCCCTGCCGTGGGTGATAAATCAATCCTCTGGCCTGAGACAGTAGATCCCTGTGAAGGGGAATCTCCCAGGGAGTGCTGTCTAGCAGGGATATTATCTCTGAGAACCATATTTGAGCTGGCCAATAAGGTGCTACTAGCAGCAGATGTAGACAGTCTTGGCGAACTCTCGCTAGAACCTGCGGGAGCAGAGCGATCGGGGGAAAAGCATACAGACGTGACCTCGGCCATGTGTGCACCATGGCGTCCAGCCCCAATTGTGTGGGAGGAGTGAGGGTGAACCAAAGCGGGCAGTGTGTTGTCTCCTCGGAGGTGAACACATCCACTTCTGCTCGGCAGAACCTCCACCATATGGACTCCACCGCTTGTGGATGGAGCCTCCAATCCCCGGGCCTCAGCCCCTGCCTCGACAGGATGTTTGCCCCCACATTCCAGTTGCCCGGAATGTACATTGCACTCACTGACAAAAACTTTCCCTCCGCCCAGAGAAGAATTGGTTGCCCCTGCCTGAACAGGGGGCGCGAACTTAACCCCCCCTGGTGGTTGACGTATGAGATAACTGCTGTGTTGTCTGTCACAACTAACACATGGTGACCTCTCAATTGAGGAAGAAAGAATTTCAGTGCTAGAAATATGGCCCTCATTTCTAGGCGATTTATATGCCACTGAGGGCCGCTCCAGAGACCATGAGCTGGATGGCTGTCTAAGACCGCACCCCAGGCTGTAAGGGAGGCATCTGTTATTACTATCTTGCGATAAGGAGATGCCCCGAGAGTGTGACCCGAGGCTAGAAACCGGGGACACCTCCAAATTTTCAGAGCACTTAGGCATCACCCTGTGACACTGATTACTCTCGGGGGTTTCATCCACCACTGAAATGGTCTCATGTGAAAAAGGCCCAATGGAATGACATTGGCTGCTGCTGCCATAAGCCCCAACAGTCTCTTGTAGAGACTGGAGGGGATGCCCAGACCCAGATCTAAAATTGGCTGCATACGCCCATCTTTTTTGTGGACCAGCAAATAACGGCTGTAAAAACCTCCCTCCCTCAAGGAACGGGGTACACGTTCTATGGCCCCTTTGTCCAAGAGGGATCTCACTTCCTGCGCTAACGTCAGGCTCTGTTCTGTGCTGACTACTGTGGTGAGCACACCTCTGAACTGGGGGGGTCGAGCTCTGAACTGGACCCGGTAACCCTTTTCTATGGTGGACAGAATCCATGGAGACACATTTGGCAGTAGTTTCCACGCTGCCAGATGGTCTTTCAGAGATGTTAACACTTTCACATTCTGTTGGGGGGAAAGCATCAGATTTTCGTTGCACCGTGACAGCTTGCTGACCAGAGAAAACTGAATACTTGGGACAACAGTGGCTAGGGGATGCCCTACAGTAACACTGGGGGCTAACTGCCCTAACAGCCTTAAGTCCCCTGATACTTCCCCCCGCGGCCCATCAGGGCTGCTTCTTCTTTGTCTGCCTGGCCTTTATGATCATTCTCAGATCAGGCCTACTAGCAGGCTGTGACTATGGCTGCCCCGTCCCCCTGGCTCTCTGCGGGGGGAGGCGGGCAGCCACACTCGTCTTCTGTGCTTCCCTCAGGCTAGTGCCGGCCCGGGCCCCACTCATGCATGCCCGGGGGAACTCGACACGACGGGGAAGGAATTGGCTGAATGCCGCTGTTTGCTGTTTTGCCTCGCGAAACCTGTCGGTGATGGCATTGACTGTTGAACAGGCCAGATGGTTCAACATGGGCATCCAGCAGGGAAACCTTATCTTTATCTCCCATCCCTGAGAGTTTGAGCCATAGGTGCCTCTCCACCGCCACCAAGCTACCCATTGAACGGCCGATATGACGGGCCGTTTGCTTGGTCGCCCAGAGAGACAAATCCGTGGCGCGGCGAAGCTCCACCACTGACACACAATTGTATGGAATGTCTTAGTATACTGTAGCATTACAATTTCCCTTCACTAGAACTAAGAGGCACAAACATGTTTGAGCATGACAATATCCCTGTGCACAAATCAAGTTCCATGAAGACATGGTTTGCCAATGATGGAGTAGAAAACTCGAGTGTCCTGCACAGAGCTCTGACCTCAACCCCACTGAACACCTTTGGGATCAACTGGAACGCCAACTCCACCCCAGGTCTCCTCACTTAACATCAGTGCCTAACCTCAATAATGCTCTTGTTGCTGAATGAACACAAATCCCCACAGCCACACTCCAAAATCTAGTGCAAAGCCTTCCCAGAAGAGTGGAGCTTATTATAATAGCAAAACGGGACAACATGTTGAATGGGATGTTCAACAAGGACATACTGTATGGGTGTGATGGTCAGGTGTCCACATATAAACATTTTGTCTATATAGTGCACTTGAACTAAATTTGTGCACTGTAGTGCACTTGAACTATATTTCCAAGTGTAATCATGAGTATCGTAGTTTTATAAGGAAATTACATGATTGGTTATTTTTTAGTATTTTGGAGAACTTGCTGTGTGGGGTTTTTTTGTGTGTTTCAATTGCTTCTGTTATTGCAAGTAATTGCAGACAGCCTCAATTATAATTTTTATCTGAAAGTGGTCTTTTACTTATGTAACTTATCAATCATTACTAGCATTATTCTTTTCCACCAGAATGATGTAATGGATCAACTTTAAACATGAAAAATGAAACAGAAGCGCACGCTTGGATTCGAATCACCTTCTTAAAGGAGACGAGTTTTAAAGCATGCCCGCATTATCTACCAGAATGTGTAGTAAATCGGATGAATCTGCAATGTTTAAAAATATTCTCCACCAGTTACAATTCATGTAACGAATTAAAATATGTTCAACATGTTTAAATGTATTCTCCAATTTATATATGGAATTAGCTCGAATGGCGTGAAATATATCTATATATCTAATCAATGTGTGTTGTGACCAGTTATAAATATACATGAAAGGGAATTCATGTGTGTGCACATATACATATAGATAATTAACTACAACGGATTATAATTAATTATGACTATGTATGTGGTCTAGATCAGTTTTTAGGATTAGCTGTAGTCTAGTTTAGAATTATGAACTCTAAAGAGGGAGTTTATCCTTCTGGCCAGGAAGGAAATCTCCGTTTCCAGAGCGGGTAACCAAAGAATTTTGTTATTAAAATTAGAGTGGGTAACCGAGATCTTATGCAGCGTAGAATTTACTCATCACGTGACCAAAACAGAGACAAATCAAGCGTGGTGATAATAGATTTTAATAACTAGATGTAACTATGTATACACACGACTAACTCTAAGCAAAACATACATATGTACATCTATATACAAGGAAAGAAAAGGGATAGAGAGAAAGTAATGAAATAAAAGGGAATGGCAGACAAAAACACAACTAATTAGCCTTTTTCAAAACCAGCAACGAACTTAAATCTCCTGTAAACAGGGGTACACTCTTAAACGCAGATATAGATCCATTAACTATACTTGCATGCCTTCAGTTTGAGAGTTCGCGCAAGGTCGTGTAGAGTTCGCTGGTTCGTCGTGCCGTTTGAAAAGGCGTGGGCCATGAGGCGGTTGCATCTTTTGTCCGGGAGAGAGAGATCCTGGCTTCCTCTTCCTGGGGCACGTGGCCCCGGGGGAGAGAAACCAGAAAGAGTATAGAAGTGAAGTTGAAGAGTGTGAGTGAAGAGAGACTGAGTTTCAAAGCGTGGTGTTGTTTTAAAGACAACACCAACACACACACCTCTTTGGGCTATTGGCCAATCAGGAAGTTGGATTTGTTGGTGGGATGAACTCTCTTTGTCTGGTCTCAGACCCGAATTTGCATGTCCAGGGAGGAGCCGGTTTATACCGTGTTATATATGAAATTAAGAGAAAGCATGAAATAATGTATCCCATTGCAATATGATATGCATAATCAATCGGGATATCTCGAGACGATCAACTACATACCAAATTCGATAGACTTATAAAGAATATTACAGGTAAAACATGGTTACAGACATTTAAAATAATATCCTAAGTGAAGCTATCTAAAATCATTATAGTTATGTTACATAAACGCACAATATATGTAAACAAGAAAACATCACACTATTTGGACATCGAATAATTACATATAATTACATGTTACATTGAAACGAGATTCTCCCATTGTGTGTGTGTGTGCTTTGTGTGTGTGTGTGTGTGTGTCTGAAGAGGGGGGGGTCGTGTCGCATTCCGATGGTATCTGGACAAGAGGTTAGATAAGAATTCACAGCTCAAGGAGACAGAGAAACTTCTTTGCTAAATCCAGGCTGATTGAGAAATCAGTTTGATGCATTCAGACATTACACTTAATATCCTCCTGTCTTTAACAGCATACAACAATTTTATCTCATCACATTTAATTAACCTTCAGTTACCACTTTATTCTTGTCAGGGTCACGGAGGATCTGGAGCTTATCCAAGGGCAACAAGGGCACAAGGCATGTTGGATGGAGCGCAAGTCCATCACAAGGCATCACACACACACACACACACACACACACACACACACACACACACACACACACACTACTGGCATGTTTTTGTGAAGGAAACCAACATGAATGCTTCTCACTACACAAAGGACCAAACATTTGGTCCAGAAAACATAAATTTAAAAGAATGTCTTACTGGCAGAGTACTGGGATGGGGGGCTTCAGGAGAAAGTATGGTAGGGAGATCTGCCGTATACACTGCTGACTGAAGTGCCAAGTTAATTCAGTCTGGCTTTTCTTTATCTCTACTCCTGTGAGGCTTATCTCTCCTTCACTTTGACATGACTTTGCAATTATGTGTATTTTGCTCTGACAGGCCATTGTCAGAGGATGGTTGACACGCTGCATGTGTATCTTAGCAGGAATAATGTTGGGGAATATGGTGAAATGCACACAAGGTTGTCCTTGCTAGTGTGGAAAATTAACAAGGGATCTAGGCCAATTAGGGATGAAACAGACACACACACACACACACACACACACAAAAAAAAAAAAAAAAACAAAAAAAAAAAACATTGCCTTTAAAATCTAAAGACAAAGATCATTGGGATCAAAGCACTGTTGGGAATTAATGAATACCACTGCAGGCAATAGTATAGTGTGGTACCAATAGCTATAAAGCAAACTGCTAATTGTATTTGCTTTTTTAAAACTGTAATTTGACACCATGAGCATTTTTCTCATTTGAGAAGAGCAAGAGATATTCCACCTGCAGTGCTAGGAGCCCTAATTACTATATGCAACTGTGTTCATGTAAAGGTTAAAGCTATCATCTTGATCTCTTCTTGTAGGAGTACGAGTTGTATGAGTTGTTTTTTTTTTTGTTTTTTTCCCCCTCTCTCCACTGGACCGTATTGAACATACACATCATTGATTTGCTCACTCAGAATGCAGACATCATTTCTTGCTTGGCTTTCTCTTTCTGTCCTGAGGCAGTTGGTGTGAGAATTGGTGACTGGATTGAAAATAGATGATGTTGATGTGTGGAGTAATATGTGGACATGAAAGGGTGATGGCTATGGGGCACATGAAAAAAAGTGGTAAAATGGGACTTCTTGCGTTCTGATTCTCTAAACTCCACTGCCCTCTCAGAAACAGCTAAAATATTATCTGGTACTTGGAACAGGAACTGGGCCCTAACGTGAAGAGCTATGCTTGTTCTTGGTCTTTATTCCATGGTCCATTATTATAATCAGCCTTCTTATCCCTGCTTCTTCTACCTTAACTTGATCTTTTCATTTCTGTCTCACATGTTTTTTTTGTCATTCCTTTCTCATTCCTGCTCTCTCTTTATTTTTCTCTCTTCTTCCTGAACAAAGTACAACCTAAAGTGGACCTTATATAACAGAGAATTGGACACCCTCTGCTATTCTTTCTTGTTCTCCATCTTTCTCTGTGTCTCCTTTCTATTCTTTCTTAATAATATTCTTCTCATTTAGGTTTTTCTTATACTTTTACTGCTGCTTTGACCTCTAGGAAAGTCTGTTATTTTCTTCCGAAGCTTGGGTCTTCCATCATCTTGTTTTCTATTCCTTTTGCCATGATTTGCTTGTCTGCCATTTTGCCTTCTGTATCCTTCCCATTTCATGTGACTGGCATACAAATATGCAGCTACACTTTAATGAATCTAATGTGGCACAGTGACTCTTGCATGCTGATGACACTGCATCTGTAGCTCTCTGATGCCTCAGTGGCTTAAGTGTGGTGTTGATGTGAAAATTCCCACAATGACCTTTTGTTCTAGCTTTATGGCATTAGAATTTCTGAGTGAACATGGTTTATATGGAATAGAATAGCACTGTGTTGGAAGAGGAAATCATGTAAACCAAGAAAATTATTTCTTTTTTCATTCATTTACTGTTCTAATTGTGATATTAAGCTTTGAATATAATAATAATAATAATAATAATAATAATAATAATAATAATAATAATAATAATAATAATAATAATAATAACCATTCCAGATGTTACAGTGTCACAGCTTCAGGGTCCAGCAGTCTGATTTATCAACCATGCATATTTTTTGGCATAAACTATGCAAAGAATGTGATCTACCCAATTCTTCTTTTGCATGAGGATGTGCATATATCAGCCTGTACAGGAGTTTTTTGTGATTGTTGCGGCCAAAAATGCTTGATTTTGCTGCGTCTTTTTTTTTCAAATTTTTCGATGCAACTTGTGGAGATTTGCTTGTTTTGTTTTGCAGTAATGTTTGTTGGTAAATGAGAAATTTCAGCTGTACTCATGTTCAACGCACATGAATTTTCTTTGGCTGAATACACGTTGTGATGACGTCACATGACGCGTCTTGGCCCAAATCTGCAGCAAATCTGCAGTAATTTTGAAAATTGCAAGCTTTTCTGAATATTGTGGAGTTTGCTTGATTTTGCATTAATTTCTGCAACCCCAAAATCACAAAATCCTGGATGGTCTGGTATATTCATGGACACTCCTGAACATGCACATGCAAAAACCCCTACACTCTTAAAAATATAGGTTCTTTAGAGCACTATAGTTTCTGCAAAGAACCTTCTTCTTGTCAAGAACCATTTTTCATTGTATAGAGTTCTTGAGCTGAGCTACATTGTTCTTTGGAGATTAAAGAAGTTCTTTAGGGTTCATTATAGGTTCTTCAGAGCAGTGTATTGCATTTACATTTATGGCATTTGACACATGCCCTTATCCAGAGCAACTTACATTTATTTCATTTATACATCTGAGCATAACCTGACCTGATATAAACTGAGGGTTAAGGGCATTGCTCAAGGGCCCAACAGTGGAGGTTTGACGGTGCTGGGATTTGAACTCACAACCTTCTGATCAGTAGCCCAACATCTTAACCACAGAGCTACCACTGCCCATATTGGTTCTTCAAAGTATCATTAACAGGTTAAAGAACCCTATGAGGTTTTTTGTGGGACTGGAAAAGGTTATTCTGACATCAATCTTCAGAACCTTACTCTGGTTCCTTAAAGCACTAACTAAGGGTTTTTTTTTTAGAGAGAATATGTTTCCTTGTGGCATGCTGTGAAGAACCATTTCTGGGTTCATTAAAACACCAGTAAATAGATGGTTTTCTAAGGAACTTGAGAGTAAAAGGTTCTTCACAGGGCATCTCATCACAGGGTTCTCCTATGGCATCAGGCTGAAAAAGCCTTTTTGGATCTAATTGGAGCCTTTATTTTTAAGAGTGGTAGAAAAGTGTAATCACAGGTAAGCTGATTATGATACCGCTTATTGTCAATCATATCAGCATAATTGACAGAGTAATTATCGATTCCCGTGCTCACAACAAGGTGAATGCAGGTGACAATCATATAAAAGGTACATCTAAAGATTAGTGCAGTCAGAAAAGTTTTTAAGACACACAGAAACCTATTTTGCCAAGAATGATGAGTGGCTCATCAGTCGATTTCGGGTTTTCAGCCACGGGAACGTTTCAGTATGAAATTGGAGACAGGTCTGGCATTTCCCAACCAAAAATAGTTGGGACGCTGTGTAAAATGTAAATAAAAACAGAATGCAATGATTTGCAAATCTCATAAACTCATATGTTATTCACAATAGAACATAGAAAACATATCAAATGTTTAAACTGAGGAAATGTACCATTTTAAGGAAAAAATAACGTAATTTTGAATTTGATGGCAACAACACTTCACAAAAAATTGGGAAAGGGCCATGTTTACCACTGTGTACCATCCCCTCTTCTTTTAACAACAGTCCATATACGTCTGGGAACTGAGGAGACCAGTTGCTGGAGTTTTGGGAGAGGAATGCTGTCCCATTCGTGTCTGATACAGGATTCTAGCTGCTCAAAAGTCCTGGGTCTTCTTTGTCATATTTTTCATTTCATGATGTGCCAAATGTTTTCAACTGTTGAACGGTCTGGACTGCAGGCAGGCCAGTTCAGCACCCGGACTCTTTTACTACGAAGCCATGGTGATGTAATAGATGCAGTATGTGATTTAGCATTGTATTGCTGAAATATGCAAGGCCTTCCCTGAAAAAGATGTCGTCTGGATGGAAGCATATGTTGCTCTAAAACCTATACCTTTCAGCATTGATGGTGCCTTTCTAGATGTGTAAGTTGCCCATTCCATAGTCACTAATGCACCCCCATACCATCAGAGATGCAGGCTTCTGAACTGACCACTGATAACAAGCCAGATGGTCCCTCTCCTCATTAGTCCAGAGGATGCGGCGTCCATGGTTTTCAAAAAGAATTTCAAATTTTGATTCATCTGACCACAGAACAGTTTTCCACTTTGCCTCAGTCCATTTTAAATGAGCTTTGGCCCAGAGAAGACAGCAGCATTTCTTTCCTGGAGGTGTTTCTGAGCCCATGCAGTGATTACCATTACAGAATCATGCCTGTTGCAGTGCTGCCTGACAGCCCGAATATCACAGGCATGCAATATTGATTTTCGCCCTCGTCCCTTGCACACAGAGATTTCTCCAGATTCTCTGAATATTTTGATGATATTATGCACTGTGGATGATGGGATATTCATAGTCTTCGCAATCTTATGTTGAGGAATATTATTTTGAATTTGTTCCACAAATTGTAGATGCAGTTTTTTGCAGATTGGTGAACCTCTGCCCATGTTTACTTCTGAGAGACTCTGCCTCTCTAAGTTACTCTTTTTATACCCAATCATGTTATTGACCTGTTGCCAATTAACGTAATTATTTGCAAAATGTTCCTCCAACTGTTTCCTTTTAGTAACACTTACTGCTCTAGCCTTTTGTTGTCCTTGTCCCAACTTTTTTGAGATGTGTTGCGGCCATCAAATGCAAAATTAACTTATTTTTCTCTTAAAATGGTACATTCAATTCAATTCAATTCAATTTCATTTATATAGCACTTTTAACAATAGACATCATCACAAAGCAGCTTTACAGAGATACATAAATTTTGGATCTAAATTTTAAATCAATAAATGTATCCCCAATGAGCAAGCCAGTGGCAACGGTGGCAAGGAAAAACTCCCTGAGACGACATGAGGAAGAAATCTTGAGAGGAACCAGACTCAAAAGGGAACCCATCCTCATCTGGGTGACACTAGGTAGTGTAATTATAAAGAAATCCCTTCTATAACTGTATGATACATGATATAAAGTGCAACTGTGTAGTCAAGAGATTCACCACAGTCTCAACATGAAGTCTATTTTGCTGAAGTCATGAACTGTCCACCGATGGAGACCCGAGCACAAAGTCTGTTTGTGAATTGTTTGTGGAGGCTGTCCATATGGGCCCATCCTCAGCAACAGTGAGCAACCCCCAGCTATGAGAACCCCAGAAGCAGGGCACCAGGATGGACCAGGCTGGCTCAGAGAGCAGAACAGGTCAGGCCCATTGCCACCCCAGGAGCAACACATGTAGAACTTTCCGAGGTAGGAATAGGAAACAGATGGAAAAGGATTAGCGTGGCTGTTGTTCATTGTATGTCAGGAGAAATGGCCATGTGCATTTGTTATCATTTTATCAACAATGACAGAAGTACAAGGTCATGAGATGAGGTTAGGTGAATACTAGACCAAAGAAATATGTCTTTAATCTAGATTTAAACTGAGACAGTGTGTCTGAACCCCGGACATTATCAGGAAGGCTATTCCAGAGTTTAGGAGCTAAATGTGAAAAAGCTCTACCCCCTTTAGTAAACTTTGATATCTTTGGTATTATCAGAAATCCAGAGTTTTGCAACCTTAAAGAGTGTGATGGATTGTAACGTGATAGAAGATGGTTAAATACAAAGGGGCTTGGCTGTTTAGGGCTTTATAATCGATATGAAACTTAACAGGTAACCAGTGTGGAGACGATAAAATTGGGGTAATATTTTGATATTTTCATGATCTGGTGAGCACTCTTGCAGCTGCATTTTGGACTAACTGTAGCTTATTTATTGAGGATGCAGGACAACCACCTAGTAATGCATTACACTAGTCCAGTCTTACACATACATAGATACATCAATAGTACATTTCCTCAGTTTAAACATTTGATATGTTTTCTATGTTCTATTGTGAATAACATATGGCTTTATGAGATTTGCAAATCATTGCATTCTGTTTTTATTTACTTTTTACACCGCGTCCCAACTTTTTGGGAATTGGGGTTGGACATGCCTTTATTTCACTCATGCTGCAGTACATTACATTCCTAAATAAAGCAGTGGAAAAGACAACATATAATGAGGAATTTTCATAGCATTGCAAGTTTTCTAAATTTAACTGGGGCAATAAAATTGAAAAAAAAAAAAAAAAAAAAAAACACATCAAAACTCACTTCAATTAACAGCCATGCACAGGTTTAATATTTTCCTGCTTTAATATTTTCTTACAGTGTCAATGATGAAAAATAAATAAATCAGTGTAATAAATATGTATCATATTACACTATTTAAGAACATACCAATTCTTAAAATGCACTTGTGTGGACTTGTGTTGTCTGCTCATATGTCTGATTCTGGAACTGAGCACCAGCAGCATGGAAGTCTATCAACAGAGCCCTTCTTATAACTCAATACATGATTAGGGATGCTATACAGCAGCATCATTTCAAATCTGGCCTCAGTAGCGCCAAAATATGGATCAGCCTAGGTCAGCAGGCATTCTAAACACGAAGTTCAGTGAGACTGAGTTAAAAAAAAAAATAAAAATCTCAGTGTAGTCCTATACAAGTTCAGTTGATTGTAGAAATGGCTTCATCTAGTTTAAAATATTTTCAAACTAACAAAGTGTATTTAGCCTGCTCTCTTTTCTGTCTGCATTTCTTTTACACCCTGCTTTGCTCCCCACAGTGAATATACTAGTAAACTAAGTAGACTGGTTGACTAATCAGTGCAACCACTTCCAATATCTCCTCACCATTAACCCTTAATACAGGTACACCACAAGGATGTGTGTCGTCCCTTCTACTCCCTGTATACTGTGGCAACACAGAACTGCAACACTGTCATCAAATTTACTAATGACACACCGATCTCCAACGTTGATGAGCCGGCCTGCAGAGAGTAGGCAAGAAGTCAAGAACACACACTCCCCTCACTATAAATGAAGCTGCAGCAGAGAGGGTCAGCAACTTTAAATTCCTCTGTGGCCACATCTCAGAGGATCTCACCTAATCAGTGCACACTGGAACTATGGTAAGAAAAGCACAACAGTGCCTCTACAGTCTCAGGTACCTTAAGAGATTCTGTCTGAGTCCTTAAGTCCTTCTATAACCATATCATCAATAATATCGTAACCAGAATTACACACTAGTTTGAGAAGTGCACAGCTCCCACAAAAAAGGCTGCAGAGAAAAGTATGAATGCTCAGTGGATCACTGAAAATGAGCTACTCTCCCTCTAGGATATTTATACCAAACTGCACTTGGAGAATTATCAAGGACCCCAGTCCCCCAAACCACTGCCTTCTGGCAGATGGTACTGCAGTATTGGGAGATGCACAAACAGACTGGGAGACAATTTCACCCCACAGGCCATGAGACTGCGGAATGATATCACACTAAATTCCATATTGCATACAGTGCCCTCCACTAATATTGGCACCCTTGGTAAATATGAGCAAAGAAGGCTGTGAAAATTTGTCTTTATTATTTTAACCTTTTGATCTTTTGTTTAAAATAAAAATTCACAAAAATACACTGCTCTCATTGATATCACACAACTGTAAACAGCACAGGTTTATCCTGTGTTGTTATATAGGTGTGCAACAATTATTGGCACCCTTTTAGTCAATAATTTGTGCTAGCTCCCTTTGCCAAGATAACAGCTCTGAGTCTTCTCCTATAATGCCTGATCCTACAAATTTCGAGGTCCATGCTGGTGGACTCTCCTCTTCAGTTCACCCAACAGGTTTTCTATGGGTTTCAAGTCAGGGGACTGGGATGGCCATGGCAGGACCTTTATTTTGTGGTCAGTAAATCATTTTTGTGTTGATTTTGATGTATGTTTTAGATCATTGTCCTGCTGGAAGATTCAACCATGGCCCATTTTAAGCTTTCTGGCAGAAGCAGTCAGGTTTTTATTTAATATCTGTTGATATTTAATAGAATCCATGATGCCATGTATCATAACAAATGGTTCAGATCTTCTGGCAGAAAAACAGACCCAAAACATTAGAGATCCACCACCATATTTAACTGTGGGCATGAGGTACTTTTCCATATGGCTACCTCTCTGTGTGCGCCAAAACCAACTCTGGTGTTTATTGCCAAAAAGCTCTATTTTGGTTTCTTCTGACCATAGAATGCGATCCCATTTGAAGTTCCAGAAGTGTCTGGCAAACTGAAGACGCTTGAGTTTGTTTTTGGATGAGAGTAGAGGCTTTTTTCTTGAAACCCTTCCAAACAACTTGTGGTGATGTAGGTGACTTCGAATTGTACTTTTGGAGACTTTCTGACCCCAAGACATAACTAACTTCTGCAGTTCTCCAGCTGTGATCCTTGGAGATTTTTTGGCCATTCGAACCATCCTCTTGACAGTGCATTGAGACAATATAGACACGCGTCCAATTCCAGCTTGATTCATAAAATCTCCAGTTGACTTAAACTTCTTAATTATTGCCCTGATGGTGGAAATGTGCATTTTCAATGTTTGTGCTATTTTCTTATAGCCATTTCCTATTTTGTGTAGCTCAATAACCTTTTGCCGCACATCACAACTATATTCCTTGGTCTTACCCATTGTCATGAATGACTAAGGGAATTCGGCCTGTGTGTTACCTCATATTTATACCCCTGTGTAACAGGAAGTCATGGTTGAACAATTTGCTGTCCCTAGTCACCCAGGTGTACTGAAAAAAAAGTAAAATATCAATGGGAATATACTTATCTTAATATTTTTCTCACATGAATTCATAGGGGTGCCAACAATTGTTGGCTATAATAATAGCCTATATTATATATAATACCTATATTTAACAAAGATTTTTTTTGTGATAAACCTGTGTTGTGTTTGCAATTGTTTATCCATGAGAGCAGAGTATTTTTGTGAATTAGTTGAATAAAAGATCAAAAGGTTAAACAATATAGACAATTTTCCACAGCCTTCTTTGGTCATATTTACAAAAGGTGTCAATAATATTGGAGGGCACTGTATGATCTCCTTGTAAAACAGGGTGTATATTTACATTTACGGTATTTGGCAGAGGCCCTTAACCAGAGTGACTTACATATACCCCTCTCACATTGGCTAATGTTAATGTTCATGAATCCACCATGTAACTAATCAATCATTAGTAGCATTATTCTTTTCCACCAGAATAATGTAATGGATCAACTTTAAACATGAAAAACAAAACAGAAGCGCACGCTTGGATTCGAAGCACCTTTTTAAAGGAGACGACTTTTAAAGAGTGCCAGCATTATCTACCAGAATATGTAGTAAATCGGATGAATCTACAACGTTTAAAAATATTCTCCACCAGTTACAATTTATGTAACGAATTAAAAGATGTTTAACATGTTTAAATGTATTCTCCAATTTATATAAGGAATTAGCTCAAATGGCGTGAAATAAATCTATATATCTAATCAACGTGTGTTGTGACCAGTTATAAATATACAACAGCCATGAAAGGGAATTAATGTATATACATATAGATAATTAACTACAACAGATTATAATTAATTATGACTATGTATGTGGTCTATGATCAGCTTTATGAACTCTAAAGAGGGAGTTTATCCTTCTGGCCAGGAAGAATTATCCCACGAAGTTTGTTATTAAAAATTAGAACGGGTAACCGAGATCTTATGCAGCATTTAATTTATTCATCACGTGCCAAAACAGAGAAAATCAAGCGTGGTGATAATAGATTTTAATAGCTAGATGTAACTATGGATACACACGATTAACTCTAAGCAGAACATACATATGTACATCTATATACAAGGAGAGAAAAGGAATAGAGAGAAAGTAATGAAGTAAAAGGGAATGGCAGACAAAAACACAACTAATTAGCCTTTTTCAAAAACGAGCAACAAACTTAATTCTCCTGTAAACAGGGGTACAATCTTAAACGCAGATATAGATCCATTAACTATACTTGCATAGCTTTGGTTTTGAAAGTTTGCGCGAGGTCGTGTAGAGTTCTCTGGTTCGTCGTGCCGTTTGAAAAGGCCGTCGGCCATGAGGCGGTTGCATCTTTTGTCCGAGAGAGAGAGATCCTGGCTTCCTCTTCTCGGGGCATGTGGCCCCGGGGAAGAGAAACCGGAAGGAGTGTAGAAGTGAAGTTGAAGAGTGATGAAGAGAAGACTGAGACAAAACTTAGTGTGAAGAAGAGCGTGGTGTTGTTTTAAAGACAACACCAACGCACACGCCTCTTTGGGCTATGGGCCAATCAGGAAGTTGGATTTGCATGTCCGGATGAACTCTCTTTGTCTGGTCTCGGACCCTAATTTAAATGTCCAGGGAGGAGCTGGTTTATACCGTATTATATATGAAATTACGAGAAAACATGAAATAATGTATCCCATTGCAATATGATATGCATAATCAATCAGGGTATCTCGAGACGATTAACTACATACCAAGTTCGATGGACTTGTAAAGAATATTGCAAATAAAACCTGGTTACAGACATTTAAAATGATATGCTATATTAAAACTATCTAAAATCATTAAGGTTAGTTACATAAACACACAATATATGTAAACAAGATAACATCACACTATTTATTTACATATAATCACACGTTACATTGAAAAGAGAGAGATTTCTCCATTGTGTGTGTAAGGTAAGCTTGTGGGTGTGTGTGTGTGTGTGTGTGTGTGTGTGTGCGCGTGTGTATGTCCAGAGTCCTTGCCGACTCTGAGGCTAATCCATGTGGTCGTAAACAGAGATTAGATCAGAGATTTACAGGCCCTTGGTCGGAATTTTGGTGGACCCCTGTTGACGAATTAATCGTGAAGTTTCCCAGAAACTTAAAGGTTTAAAAGGTTTCTTTTATTGCAGGGGTAAGTCCTGTGTGGGTTCCAAAGAGTCTTTTGCATCTGGCCGCAGGAGGTCTCTCGGGGTTACTCTCGGTCACCTGAGTGACGAAATTTTCTATGTTCCGTCTGGGTTAATTCAGAAATCAGTTTGGGCACTGTCATACATTACAAAATCCTGTTATGTGGGTGTTTCTCTGCAGCAGGGACTGCACTTGTGAATGTCCTTGCATGGCCTAGTCAGAGCCCAGACCTAAACCCCATTGAAAATTTGTGGAATGACTTGAAGACTGCAGTCCACAAACGGTCACCATCAAATTTAACTGAACTTGAGGAGTTCTGCAAAGAAGAGTGGCAAATATTGCAAAGTCTAGATGTGCCAAGCTAGTAGAGACATTTCCCAACAGACTAAAGGCTATAATTAAAAAAATAAGGCAAACTAAAACAAGGGGGTGATCCTTTTTCCAACTCAGTGATTTTTTTTTTTTTTTTCTGATATGTTGGTGTTATATCTTTCACTTGGATGTTATAAGTTGCACTTAGTAAATACAGATGGATAAAACAAAAATGGTGTCTGTCTTCATGTCAGGCTGAAAAGCAACAAAATGTGATTATTTTAAAGGGGGGTAATTATTTTCTTTACCATCCACTTTAACATTTATGCCTGTTCATTCATGCAATCATGATTTCCAATCCAATCATGTGACAGTAGCACAATGCATAAAATCCTGCAGATACAGGTCAAGAGATTCAATTAATGTTTACGTCAAATATCAGCATGGGGGAAAAATGTGATCACAGTGACTTTGACTGTGGCATGGTTGTTAGTCTCCTGGGATTTTCACATTAAACTACACAGAATGGTGCAATAAACATAATGCATCCAGTAATCTTCAGTTCTGTGGACAGAACTTCTTGTTGATGAGAGAGGTCAGAGGAAACCGAGGCTTGAGTAGACACAGGCTCAGCTAAACTAGACAGTTGAAGATTGGAGAAACATCGCCTGGTCTGTGCCAACTCAAGCCTCAGATTCCTGTTTTTGGCTGACAGGAGTGGAATCCTGGTGTAGTGATCCCAGGAGATCAGCAGTTTCTGAAATACTCAAACCAACAACCATGCCACAGTCAAACTGGCTGAAATGTTCAATGCAAACATTAACAAAAGGCCTTGACCTTTATCCACATGATTTTATGCGTTGCGCTGCTGCAACAAGTTTGTAAAGTAGCTGTTGAGGGTATCTCTTGTGTTTTTATTTTATTTTTATTCCTATTTTATTGTACCAGACTGCTTTGTTTTAGGAGGTCTGCAACTGCCTTTTATACTTTTTATCCCTGTGTAAACTGTGATCTGACAGTAAATCTAAATCTAAATCAATCTTTATTACAGCATTTATCTCTAGAAGACGGCATGTTCCTCAGTGGAATATGAGCTGTAAAACTGTTTCTTTCCTGAAATGTTGACCCACTGATGAGGAGAGCGACGTGACTGACATATTTAAGATATGGAATACATATGCAATAGTTATGCAAAACATGCTGCACTGAAACGGCACATTTTTCATCAAGGCAGACAGAAATGGCAAAGGATCATCGCACCATGTGTTAAGAAACTTCACACCTCATATTTCAAGCTTCTCATAAAAAATAACAATAAAATACAGGTATATAAAGTGCACCCAAGAGGCTTTTACCACAACTATCCAGTAAGACCTCATTAACACCCAGTCATTGCATCTAGATTGTATCCTGACAATATTTTAACCATGTGCATTTACATTAGTGTAATGTAGTGTCTCCAGTTAGCCAGACAGAAAGTGCTCGGAGACCAAATTCTTATGTTGTATATTTTTTTCCAGTTGCTAATGTAAATCTCAGAAGAAAATGGCAATAAGCAATTACTTAATTGAAAGCAATTAACTTAAAAAAAATACTAAGCAATAAGCTTGTCTATGCCAACAGAGCATTTTCCATAATTGTATTATATCAGGCAGGTTTTGGTTAAATGTGGCTTGTAGAGACAGTGTAACGTGTTGTTACATGAGGCAGGACACAAGTTTTCGTCCTCGGTGTGATATTTGTTTAGGGCAAACCATGAATCATAATCAAAGTCCATAGTGTGGGTCGAAGTACAGCAATTAACTGTAAACTGCAAAACAGGAACCAATAAATAAGGATAATACATATTCATAACCAAAGAATGAGCCAGATCTACAACATGAAACAAAGAAACAAGGCACTTGGGAAACACGGCTTATGAACAAAGGGGACTAGACCTTGGACTTACAAACATGAAGCATAGAAACATCCAACCATCCATTTTCTGTACCATTTATCCTACACAGAAACAAAGAAACAGCACGGTATAAATAGCCAAACTAATTATGGTCTAACAGTATACAGGTGAACACAATGGATAACAGACCATTGAAAGGACAGGGGCAGAGACAGGACCAAAACCAAAACAAATTCACATGTTAAAACAAACGAAAGCACATAGAAAATGAATGCTGTAAGTGCTTACAGTGCGAAACCTCCTGATATCTCCATATCCGGATACAATCTTGAAACCCAAGATACATACTGTATACAGTACTGTGCACAAGTTTTAGGCACATGTAGAGCAAAGATGCCCTCAAAATAATGAAATGAAATGTTTCTACATGGAAAAAATACCGTAAAGAGCATTAAACAGTAGTAAATGAAATAAAGTCAATATTTGGTGTGACAAAAAAATAAAAAAATAAAATATTAGTCTCCGGTACAATTAGTGCAGTTTTATAAGGAAATGAGCTGGTAAGTTTTATTGAGCATCTTGCAGAACCAGCCACAGTTCTTCTGGAGACTTTTGCACTCGCTTCTTATTTTTGCAGCAAAACCCAGAAGCCTTCATTGTGTTTTTTGTCTGAAAAGTGTCTCTTACGTAATATGCTGCTTTCTTTAATGACATATGAACATTTTTCTGTAACATTTAATTTTGTGCTAGAAAACTAATGTTTGGGAATCTAAAATGTTTTCCGTACTGACCTGATAATGTAGAAGTCATAAAAATAAATAAATAAATAAATAAAAATCTATAACAAAAAAATAGGGTGCCTAAAACTTTTGCACAGTACTGTATGGTGTACATGAGCTCTAGAAACACTGTTGGTGAAATTTATATATTGAGATACAATTACGTATAGTTTTAAACAAATTTACGTCAATATCTTAGTAGTAGAGATAACCAGCTAGCTGACAGAACTTACAATAAATGCATTTTCTGTCTTCTCTGTCTGTTTTCTTAGGATTGTAGCCAGACACGCACCTCTCCCAATACATTATAGCATAACACATGGTCCATGATCATCTTTTGCAACACTAGAAGATGATTGTCAAGTGTTATGAGCTGGGGCATGGTGTAGAAATAACTGATTGGCTCACATAAGTGGCATAAAAAATGTGCATTGTTGCCATAAACAAGCCCTTGAGGGTTGTCATTGAGGTGTGAGATCTTCAGCATTTATATTGGCTAATTCCTCGTCTCTATGACAGCCATAAACTTACTTCTGCTTTCTAATTAGTCTTATACATTTGATTGATTGTATTAATTATAAGATGTTCCACACATAATGACATGTCAACTGCCTAATACACATTTAATAGCCACAAAAGAATGATTTGTTATTATTTGTAATGTATAAAACATGTTGTTCTGGTGTTTTAGTTAGTTTTTATGGTAAAGTGGGGTGATATAAATCGGGAACATCCGCATCAACATCCTAGCCTGGAAGAAATGGGACAGGATTTTAAGCTTGTGTTTGGAAACAAATGGTGTTATATGTATTAGTCAAATAATATGTGAGTCAGATACATGGTTAGTAATTGATCAACTTACTGATTACTTCTGTTTATTTTGAATGTTTTGAGGGATATATACAGTATAATTACAGGATTTGTTTTTTAATTTAATTGCTTTGTTTTGTGCTTTAAGTGCACCATCCCTCTACAGATATGTATTCCTTTCAAAAGTTTTTAGATATTGGCATTAATTAATACACTTTAATTAAATCCATCCATTTTCTGTACTGCTTATCCTACACAGGGTCTTGTTGAGCCTGGAACCTTTCCCCAGGGAACAAAGCAGGTAAGAACAGGGTGCAGGTGGGAATCAAACCCCCAACCTTGGAGGTGTGAGACAAACATGCTAACCACTTAACCACTGTACCTCTTTACTGCAATTAAATCTTTAACCTTGACTATAAGTTTTGCTCTGTGTGACAGGCTACTGGCTTTTTAATGTCAGTGGGTCCTGGTATTGAGGATGGCATTATTTGTGTTTTATTTAGTAAATAAGACAATAAATCCATTGTGGAATTCAGGTGTGTTCATACAGACATGTAAATATACAGTATAGCAATTAAAGGAGAAAATCCACCATGACCTTCATATCAGTGATTTTTGTTTAGAATCAATATCTAAAGAAATATGAAATATGTAAAGAAATATGTAAAATCAGTAATGAAAAGATTAAATTTATGAGCTCAGATTCTAAGTTAATTGAATTAATGGTTTTCTACATTTCCCACAATGCCGTTCGACTTTGTGCTGTTAGTGGTGCCCTTGATAGCCCCATCTCTACCTAAAGAGAGCAATGCAGCAGTGCTTTAGTCCTTTAGTCTGTCCAGCTCTCATCGCCCCCTTACCTGCTCAAGCAGATCCGCTTCCAAAACTTTAACTTTCATGCTAGTACTTCCACCCTCGACCAACACCACTGTGGTTGTCATCTTGTAGGTCACTATTTAGCTGAGCCACAGAGCAGCTTTACAAATAATGAAGAAAGAGCTATCTGCCCTCTTCTGCATACATGACCTTATAGACTACGAGGGGTTAGTGTCACACTGGGACACAGGAGGGAGAGTACAGCTAAATTTGCTCCCTAAGGGTTCAAACTTGCAAACACTTTTCTGTCGCTATATCAACTATACAGCATCAACCAACAAATTACCACTAGCTACATGTAGTTCATGTGCTTGTACATCAGTTACACCACTTCTAGAAAAGTTGCTGCCAAAATTTCAATCTATGTAATGTAACTATATCCCATTTTAATTATATTATAGTATGTGTGAGACACCGATAAGGTGTTTATTTACTTTTTTTTATTTTTACATGTCAAATCTTATTGAAACCCTTGATATACAGTCTTCTTTCATCTTAGTGAGCACTGGCGAGCACATCCAATGCACTGACACTAAATCAATAACTAATCACCTACAGTGGAGTCATTTTTGGTTTTGGTTAACCTCAGAGTGAACCTTTTCAGAAACTTGTAATGCTGACAGGAGAAAAAATAGTCCTCACCACCTTCCAGTTCAAGTGTTTTATAAAAGTTCCAGCTATATGCTGAACTAGTGTGTGTGTGTGTGTGTGTGTGTGTGTGTGTGTGTGTGTGTGTGTGTGTGTGTGTGAGAGAGACAGAGAATCTGCAGCTGACAGAAACACAAAAATCAAACCTCGTAGTATAATGTGACTACAGATAAACAGTCTGCTGTCATGGAAAATTTTAATCACATATTAATCACACTTTAGGTTGAGGCTGTTCTATGAAAGTTAATGACTTTGAAAGTTTCTGTTAGGAATTTGTAGTGCCGGCCACGGTGACCAGGAACAGTTCAGTGTAGCAGACAACTGAGTATAATTCCAGTCATAAGTTAATTACTACTGCTGCAAAAATATATATAATATATAAAAAATGTATTGCTATACAAGAATGACACCATCATGTCATGTAAAATTAATTAACATTTAACTTATGTTTGTTTTTTGGGGTTTTTTTGGCATACAGTCAACATTTAAATAAACATAAATGAAGTAGTCAACCGGGCTATGAACGCAACAAACAGCCGAGAACAAGAAAACTTTTGACACTTTATCAAATGGCTGCTAATAACATTTTCTTTATCTTTGTTTTAACTAGATCGAAACATATTTAACCTCTTGAGCCGCACTAGCCCGTGTGCGGGCCTGACATCACGGGTTTTACAAGGTTTAAGATTACCATATAGACTACTTTCTAAAAATGTTAATAATATTAACAAACTTTGCATCATTCAAAAGGTCTAAGGGTTTAAAGTCAATATATGGTCTCAGTTTTACGATATAGATGCTCCAGCAACAGTAATATAGTAGTTTGTGTCGGGAGTGCAAATGACAACATGAAAAATAAAAACGGAAATTCATACATTTGTTATGATTCAGCGAACACAAGTCGAATCCAATCTGTCACAGCGAAGTAAAAAGTCCATGACAACCATCTAGTGGCAAACATCCAATGCTACTATTTGTCCACAAAAGCATATAAACCGTGAAATATCGCTATATAATCCATTGTTTACATAAGAATTCTTCTGCACGACCTTCCCTCTATCATCGTTCTTCAAAAGAATATACAGTCGGAGCATCGTTTACGTCATAAAACTGTATATGGTAGTGAATAACAGAGTCTTCCAAACACATTAGCCCGCTTCCAAAGTTTGATTTAAAATGCAGGGCGGTAGTTTCACGCATAATATCCAAAGAGTGCTGTCGAAAATCATTCTCTGAATACCCCGTGAACCAATAACTTCATGGAAAAATGTTGATAGACATGTATGGGCAGCCATCACAGTCATATCAGCATATGCAAATGTGTGTGTGTGTGTGTGTGTGTGTATATTTATGTGTCTTTTACACAGGTAACGAGCTGATATTAGGAACACTCTCTTAAAGGGAGTGCTCCTAATCTCAGTTTGTTACCTGTATAAAAGACACCTGTCCACAGAAGCAATCACTCATTCAGATTCCAAACTCTCCACCATGGCCAAGACCAAAGAGCTGTCCAAGGATGTCAGGGACAAGATTGTAGACCTACACAAGGCTGGAATGGGCTACAAGGCCATCGCCAAGCAGCTTGGCGAGAAGATGACAACAGTTGGTGTGATTATTCGCAAATGGAAGAAACACAAAATAACTGTCAGTCTCCCTCGGTCTGGGGCTCCATGCAAGATCTCACCTCGTGGAGTTTCAATGATCATGAGAATGGTGAAGAATCAGCCCAGAACTACACGGGAGGATCTTGTTAATGATCTCAAGGCAGCTGGGATCATAGTCACCAAGAAAACAATTGGTAACACACTACGCCGTGAAGGACTGAAATCCTGCAGCGCCCACAAGGTCCCCCTGCTCAAGAAAGCACATGTACAGGACCCTCTGAAGTTTGCCTGAATGATTCAGAAGAGAACTGGGTGAAAGTGTTGTGGTCAGATGAGACCAAAATCGAGCTCTTTGGCATCAACTCAACTCGCCTTGTTTGGAGGAGGAGGAATGCTGCCTATGACCCCAAGTCATAACACCATCCCCACCGTCAAACATGGAGGTGGGAACATTATGCTTTGGGGATGTTTTTCTGCTAATGGGACAGGACAATTGCACCGCATCAAAGGGATGATGGACGGGGCCACGTTCCATCAAATCTTGGGTAAGAACCGCCTTCCCTCAGCCAGGGCATTGAAAATGGGTCGTGGATGGGTATTCCAGCATGACGATGACCCAAAACACACAGCCAAGGCAACAAAGGAGTGGCTCAAGAAGAAGCACATTAAGGTCCTGAAGTGGCCTAGCCAGTCTCCAGACCTTAATCCCATAGAAAATCTGTGGAGGGAGCTGAAGGTTCGAGTTGTCAAACATCAGCCTCAAGACCTTAATGACTTGGAGAAGATCTGCAAAGAGGAGTGGGACAAAATCCCTCCTGAGATGTGTGCAAACCTGGTGGCCAACTACAAGAAACGTCTAACCTCTGTGATTGCCAACAAGGGTTTTGCCACCAAGTACTAAGTCGAAGGGATCAAATACTTATTTCCCTCATTAAAATGCAAATCAATTTATAACTTTCTTGAAATGTGTTTTTCTGGATTTTTTGTTGTTATTCTGTCTCTCACTGTTAAAATACACCTACCATTAAAATCATAGACTGATCATTTCTTTGTCAGTGGGCAAACATACAAAATCAGCAGGGGATCAAATACTTTTTCCCCCCACTACATATATATATGTATGTGTATGTATGTGTATGTATGTGTGTGTATGTGTGTGTATGTGTATATCATTCAACCCCTTGGCCAGCTATCAAAATAAAAGCAAAAGCGTATGCAGGTAGGTCAGAGCTGACTGAACACATCTACAGGGTGATAATGGCCACATCCTCACCAGCTGGTGAAGAACCTAGAAGGAAATAAAAGGACCACTAGCAATCTAAGCAAATGGAGATGACAAATTATTGTTCTCACAGAATCCCCTGAGGAAACTCAGCCTCTAACGCTTCACTGAACCCTCAGCTGCTCTTGACTCAGAGCCAGTGCATGTGAGCACCCAGAGCACAGTGCAAAAACTCTTCACAGATCCAAAGCATGGTGAAAAGACACCTCTTGCATCTACTCTCCACTTCTCCCTTCTTGCTAATAATACCCCACTTGAGTGCAACTAGCAGGGGTGTAACATGATGGCACTATCTGTATCTATTCAGTGCACCAAATATCTCTCTGTATCTGGATTTGAAACAGAAGTGGGTGTGGTCTAAATGGGATTTTGTTTTTATGTGAACCCTGAATATAAACCAAGTGCTTCTGGAATGTTATTTTCACTCACAAAATATAACCACAAACAGTAAATTGCTGAGAATAACTTTATTCAACTCTTGAACATCTACAGTTCCTCAGCCTCAGTTACATCACATCAAGTTCCTAATTAGTCTCAACCAGATGCCCTGTGGAATGTTTGAAAATGTTTCTATACGTAACTGAGTATGCTAGGGAACTATCTTTCAAAACAACATTGTCTTTCCCAAATCAGGGAACTGTTTTTTTTTTTGTTGTTTTTTTTTAAATAGTTGACAACACTAGCCACCTAAAAATATTTTAGCAGATTTACTTCACTTGTTGGGTTTGTTAATTTCCAGAAAAATCAGAAAGGTTTGCTGGACAAGGTATCAGAATTTACTACAAAGCTGGGATGCAGTGCTGCTGCTAAGGGGTTCCAGATTGTCTTGATTTTAATGATTAAATTGTTTTTTATCCTGCCCTTTACCCAGCACATGGTCTGCATAGGCTATAAATAAAAGCATATTTCTTTTGCAAATTTCATGTCAGTTAGTACAGTATAAATATGCTTTTATTTTGGAGCTCAGTAAAACAGTGTTTAGGAGCAAACCACTGACTTTAGACAAAAAAAAAGAAAGTAATAGTGAGCTTCTTATTCATGTCTGTATTTGTGTCTGTATACAACACAACACACAACACATCTATTGATTAGTAGGCTCATGCATGACTGCAATGTAGGCCTATCTGAAAGTATTTTTCCAATTTATTATTTCGTGGAGAAATAATCCTTGACCGAACAGCTCTGGGCTAATCATAGCACAAAAAAATATTAATTTTGGGCCCGGACAGGTACATTTGTCCAGAATATCTTTACATCACAAGCTTGAAATGGCAGAATTTTTTTTTTTTTTAACCAAACACAAATCAACATGTATCCATTTTTTTGTACACCATGTCTTTGAGTGTGCATTTGCATATGCCTCTTGTCATCATCAAGTATTGGCAACATGTCTAACCTGAAAAAAATAAACTCCCTCTCATTTTAAACAGGAACAGCTGCTGCTGTCTGTCAGAGCAAATGATCTTTATAATGATTACGTGAATGTTATGCTCCAGTATGGTTCCCTTTTTTTCTAGTAATGCACATTATTTATTTGGAAGATGCAATAAGGCTCTTAATGTAAATGTTAAGGTTAAGGCATTGGACTACTGGTCAGAAGGTTGTGAGTTCAAATCCCAGCACTACCAAGCTGCCACTGTTGGGCCCTTGAGCAAGGCCCTTAACTCTCAACTGCTCAGATGTATAAATGAAATAAGTGTAAGTTGCTCTGGATAAGGGTGTCTGCCAAATGCTGTAAATGTATTGTACATAATATTTTGCACATGCAAAAACAAATGCACTGCGAACATTCAATAAGCTGCAACATTGCTTTTTTGCAGTCTTTGTAGGATAAATATTCAAACAGATGCTTTCTCCTCTTTATGACACACTATGTGAAACTGTGTGAAGCTATCCTGGCTTTCAATCCTCTCCATTAGGGCTGCCTAAAGTTAAGGCCAGTCAGTTCAGTCCCTTTGTGACATATCAAGCCTCCGCTCCTGAACTTTACTCTCTGTACTTTTCACTGTGATCATAAAAAAATGATTTCAAAGATGAGGCTCCAAAGAAAGTGCTTACTGTAATGAATCAGCTTTAAAAAAAAAATGAAACGAAACAGAAGCGCATGCTTGGATTCAAAGCACCTTTTTTAAAGGAGACGAGTTTTAAAGCGTGCCCGCATTATCTACCAGAATATGTAACAAATCTGATGTAAAAATTAAACGTTTAAAAATATTCTCCACCAGTTACAATTCATGTAACGAATTAAAAGATGTTTAACACGTTTAAATGTATTCTCCAATTTATATATGGAATTAGCTCGAATGGCGTGAAATATATCTATATCTAATCAACGTGTGTTGTGACCAGTTATGAATATACATCAGCCATGAAAGGGAATTCATGTATGTGCACATATACATATAGATAATTAACTACAACGGATTATAATTAATTATGACTATGTATGTGGTCTAGATCAGCTTTTAGGATTAGCTGTAGTCTAGTTTAGAATTATGAACTCTAAAGAGGGAGTTTATCCTTCTGGCCAGGAAGGATTATCCGTTTGTTAATAAAAATAGAATGGGTAGCGAGGTCTTGCAGTGTAGAAGTGACTCATCACATGACCAAAACAGAGACAATCAAGCGTGGTGATAATAGATTTTAATAACTAAAGGTAACTATTGATACACACACCTAACTCTAAGCAAGCAATACATATGTACATCTATATACAAGAAGAGAGAAAGTGTAGAAAGAAAGTAATGAAATAGGAGGGAATGGCAGACAAAAACACAATTAATTAGCCATTTTCAAAACCAGCAATGAACTTAAATCTCCTGTAAACAGGGGTACAATCTTAACACATGTATAGATCCATTAACTACACTTGCATGGCTTGGGTGTTGTCGGTTTGAAAGTTTGCGCGAGGTCGTGTCGAGTTCACTGGTTCATCGTGCCGTTTGAAAAGGCGTGGGCCGTGAGGCGGTTGCATCCTTTGTCTGGGAGAGAGAGAGAGAGGTTCCCTCTTCCCGGGGCACGTGGCCCCGGGGGAGAGAAACCTGAAGTGAACCTGAAGAGGGTCTGAAGAAGTGAAGAAGTGTAGAAGTAGAAGTGTGTAGAAGTTGTGATTTCAAAGCGTGGTGTTGTTTTAAAGACAACACCAATGCACACGCCTCTTTGGGCTATTGGCCAATCAGGAAGTTGGATTTGTTGGCGGGATGAACTCTCTTTGTCTGGTCTCAGACCTGAATTTGCATGTTCTGGGAGGAGCCGGTTTAAACCGTATTATGTATGCGATTAAGAATAAACATGAAATAATGTATCCCATTGTAATGTGATATGCATAATTGATCGGGATATTGTGAGACAATTAATTACATACCAAATTCGATGGACTTATGAAAATATTAAAAGGTGAAACTTGGTTACAGACATTTAAAATAATATCCTAAATTAAACTATTAATCATTATAGTTATGTTACATAAACACACACTATATGCAAATAGGAAAACATCACACTATTTGGACATCGAATAATTACATATAATTACATGTTACACTCAAAAGAGATTCCTCCATTGTGTGTGTGCGCATGTGTGTGCATGCGCGTGCGCGTGTAGGTAAGCTTTGTGTGTGTGCGCGTGTGTGTGCGCACGTGCGTGTGTAGGTAAGCTTTGTGTGTGTGTGTTTGATTGTGATTGTGTGTGTGTGTGTGTGTGTGTGTCTGAAGAGGGGGGGGTCGTGTCCCCTGTAGCATTCCGATGGCATCTGGTCAAAGAGGTTACTGATATGGATTCACAGCTCAAAGAAACAGAGAAACTTCTTTGTTAAGTCCAGACTGATTCAGAAATCAGTTTGATATGTTCAGACGTTACATTACTAAATGCTGAATAAATTTACTCTTGTTATGTGGTGGTCATACCATACACGGCTCATTATTTGCCTCTTGTTCTACTTCTTTTCATTTCACACCACCAAGGTAGTTTCCTTCTAAACTTGTGGAGTTTTTCCATTTGTTCATTTTCTTCCTAAATACTAATAAACAAAGTCATCACCTTTTGGATTTGTGTACAGCCTATAAAATGTCCTGCATTTCCTTTTTCCTATTCTTGTCTTGACAAACAGTTGAGTAGTGCTTCAATACAAGCAGTGGATTCAAGAAGTGTAATGCTATAATCCTTTGATTTTTGCTAAGCTTGTTATTGTTAAATTATGCAGTGTCAGTTACACCATAGGTGACGGTTGAGGTGGGTGAACAAGCTCTAAAAGTAATCCACACCTCTTGCCTCTGAGAGCTGCAAACCAGTTGGGGTCACAGTAGATGTGCAGCCAACACCACAGGATTCATTAATCCACAAGAAGGTGGTTCAGTTCATTTTGAGCACCTACAGGAGAGCAGAAGTCGATCTGTATTTTTGGAAACAGACAGCCAAATCACCAACCAGTGTGGTTGACTGACAGGACAGAGACATGGGCTTTGGGCCAGGATGTACTGGTGCCCAATTGGCCAAATCTTTCCCACCACTGAAAGTATTAATAATGAGACTGTGGTGCATTCAACAGATTATGCAACAAGTGTTACCGTTATCCCCATTGTGGCTGGGGATAACGTAACTGGTTTCACCAGTTGTTGACATTACTGATGGGTCCATCATTCCCATTACCCTTCAGTCTAGACCTACGGTCCCAGATGAATGGGTCACTGTGGCTCAGCAAACAACAGACCTTGAAATTATGGTTTGGCCGCTGTAATCATGCTGGCATGTTCACAAGAGGTCAGACGCTGTGGAAGTAGAACATTTTTCAAGGTGGTATGAACAATGTTTTATTCTCTTCCAGAGTCAACTAAAAGCATCTCTTTCTAGGTCTACCTTAAAGTACATGGGGCAGGATTGCTGACAGCACATAAACAAGACTAAACTAGGTCTCCAACCCTCATTCAAAACAGTGATCCCACAGTGGGATCTGGAGAAGCTTGTGCAACTTGCAGTTGAATCAATGGAAGATGCAGCCATAAAGTGGCTTTTGTTTAAGCCATCATTACATTTTTACTATCACTGTGGCCATTAGGTGTATTGTATGGGTTATTGGTGAACACACATTCTCTATAGGTCAAGCTCAGCTTTCCTACCAAAAATACATTATATGGCCAAAGCTATGTGGACACCTGACCAACACACTCCTATGTATTCCCCAATCTGTTGCCACAAAGTTGAAAGCACACAATTGTCTATAATGTCTTTGTCTGCTATAGATTTAAGATTTCCCTTCTGTGGAATTAAGATGCCCAAAGCTGTCCCTGCATGACAATTCCACTGTGCACAAAATGAGCTCCATGAAGACATGGTTTGCCAAGGTTGGAATGGAAGAACTCGAGTGTCCTGCACAGAGCTCTGACCTCAAACCAACTGAACACCTTTGGGATGAACTGGAAGACCGACTGTGTGCCAGGCCTCCTCGCCTGACATCAATGAATGTGCATAAATTCCCACATGTTCCAAAATCTAGCGGAAAGCCTTCTCAAAAGAGCAGAGGATGTTATAGCAGCAAAGTGGGGAACAGAATGCTCAACAATCACATATCGGCATGATGGTCAGGTGTCCACATACTGTACAGTACTTTTGGCCATGTAGTGTATCAAGGCCACAGTATATCAATAAACCTATCAGCCTATCTATAGTTGGTGGTGGAAATGTGCCCAGTTGTACAGAAGAGGCTCTACACTGCTATGTAGAAGTGACTGCCAGCAGTGGCTGTCATCAAACAACTATTTGTGAGTTTTGTGGAGCACCATAAAATGGCTCCACTATTTAAATTTAGGTAATTGAGTCCACTCTATAAATTCAGGTAATTAAGCGATTGTGCAGGCATACTTTAACACAGGTTAAGAGGTGACTTCTTCCATTAAATGCCATTACCTACTTGCAAACATGGAGCATTTTTTCCCATTCTTGTCTTGATGAGCAGTTGAGTAGTGCTTCCATGGAGTTCATTGTATAACGTTGCCAGTTTTTACAGACTAAATGCTGTTTTATTCATCCTCACCTTCAACAGTATACATCATCAAGACTCTGAGTGATTCTTATGCTCAAAAGAGTATGATATCAACACAATTATAACTTCTCATCATCAATAGAGAGGAGTAATTATCCGTACAGGAGGGATTCTCACCCTCAGTAAAAAGCAGTATTAACACTTTGAGTGATTCTGAATCTCAATAAAGAATGGCATTTGCACTATTTATGAATGCTATCTGATATTGTCTGGCAGATGTGTTATGCACCCTTGTGAAGAATTGATACATGGCGTCCAAGTGTTCTGAAGAAACTGCCCTGGTGGTCGGGAATGAAAGGAAGTAGAACTGAAGATTACAAATGTAACCAAGGTTTGTACAACTCATGGAGGAACTACCTGGGTCACTCAGGTTCATGAGAATGGCAGAAGGGGTCCTTTTATATATGAGGTCATGGTCACTGTCATAAGCTGATGACTTCACTATTAGTGCTCAACAAAGAAATGTGCAAATAGGAAAACTTTAGTTATGAAGGAAACCAAACTACCAGCTTCTACGCTGTCATAGAAACAGGTAATGTTCCATATTCCATTGGCTCATGATAACAACGTTCATTTTCTGATATAGTTTACCTACTGTCGACCAGAGGTGGGTTAACTTAAGTACAAGTGAAACTAATAAAAATAATTACTCAAGTAACAGTAAAAGTAATAACGTTAATAATTACTTGAGTAAGAGTTATAAAGTATCCAATGAGAAGACTACTCAAGTAGCAAGTTACTAGTTACTTCAGATCTGATTAAAATGAAGGGAGAATCCTGAATCTCAGACTACATGGAGAACTGTAAGTCACACCTCTCCTTGAAAGTCTGTCTGTTCTGTTTATATGATATAAAACCTGGGTTCAAGATGAAGCAGCATATCCCAGTCCTGTGATGGGTACAATAACACACAACCTGCCATTTTCAACACAAAACCTCTCACACACCCCGAAAAACAAACATTTTCCCAACAGTTGACTGTCTTTATTTTCACAACATGTTAACAACACAAACTTGTCAGCGTCTGCATTTGGACAAGACAACAGAGAACAAAAGAACAGACTATGGAACAGAACAGAAGAGAAAGTGTGTGTAGAGAGAGAGTGTTTGTGTGTGTTAGTATGTTTGTTCTTCCACCTCTTCGACCATTACCTTCCAGGACTGAGCCGCTAAAAAAGTGAACGGTTGTTACAGACACATTCAGACATTACAATTTTCACAAAAAGGCTGTGAAGGCTCATATTAGCATGTGAAATCAGATTATCCGGGACAGCAATATACGATTAATGGGTTTGGTGAGTGAGGGCTCTGCAATATTCTTGCAACCTCTCCCTCTGAGCTAAAGAGTTAATGACTGATTGCATATACTGTACATTCACTAGCACTAGTTTTAGTGAGGGATACCCATATTCATAGTTTTTGAACAGTAGTGAGCAGTATATGACAAAAATACAGAAGCATTGCTGCCTTCTCTTCCTGTTTCTAGTGCCAGCTTTAGCAAATCATTTTGCTTGCTGTCACAAATATGCAATCGACCCACAAACTCACTATGAATGACAGAGGACCCTAAGGTGGCAAGCATCAACTTGTGATAACCAATATGAAATAGTTCATAGTGAATTTTTCCTCATCCACCCACTCAGCTGTGTTTTAGTGTTTGCTTTTCTTCATCTTAAGAAAATACTCTTGCTGTTTTACTTACAGCATTTTTTTTTCTTATGAGCCTCCACTGGCTCTCAGGCAGCTTCTGACTCACAGATCACCAGCCTCACTATTCATTTAGATGAGATACTTGTATTTTTCTGTGTAGGGTGTTTGTGGTTTGTGTAACATTCATGCCCTGTGATCTGACTGTTTTTCGAGGATGAGTAAGTAGTATGTGTGGGTTATTTTGTTTTTGTATTTTTATGTATCTGTGTATACATAAATTCGATAAATAGTGTAATTATCTAACTACTACTACACCTGTTTGTGTGGTTATGTGCAACCACATTTGGTAAAATCATAATGGATAAAAGTAGAAGATGAAAATTATGGCAGAATATTTGTACAAGAAATCGATCTCAGGGGAGTAAACATGATCCTGAACATTACTCATATCCTTCTATTTGAGGTTGTACTAGAGTGAAGATCAGAGCAAGTCAACAGACAAAACATACAATGCCACAAAGAAAATCTGAAGCACCAACAGGAAGCCTGAGGCACATCTGATAGTCGACGACAATGAAATTGTTCCCAACCCTGGTCCTAGACCCCCTGGAGTATATTTTTAAGTTTATCCTGCTCACGGCACACTTGATTCTAATCTAATCTAATCAGATAATTTGCAGTCCATCCTGAATTGAAAAGAAGGGAGAACACTAAAATATGAAGGACAAGGGGTACGCAAGAAGCAGGGTTTGGAGGCTGTGGAATAGTGAGTTGTCTTGGTTGCAAGGTGGTAAGTGGAGGGAACATGGTGGTCCCCACCATAGCTAGAATTATCAGCTGGTAACACAATGGATAGTAGTGTAACAAAATCTTGTGATGTAAGAAGTTATATTAACAAAAATATGCTGGCTTTCCAAAGTGTTAAGTTAGAATGTTTTTAAATACAGTATTTCTGTCCATTTATTAAAATGGCTACCCTTTTGATTTTGAACATAATCTGAAAATAATATCAAAGCTCTCTACAGCTTTAATGTGCATAACCAGTATATTGAATCCTGGAGGTGAAGTACAAAGGATCCAATTTCCATCTTAATAGCATCACATTGCCTCATCATCCTAATGTATATGGTGACATTTATTCCTTTAGAAAATCTCTCTCTCTCTCTCTCTCTCTCTCTCTCTCTCTCTCTCTCTCTCTCTCTCTCTTACACCTTTCTTACGAAATTGAGTATGTGCTTTTGCTGCATCTCAGGGGTTTCAGAAACACATTTATTAGATGCTGAGAATAGAGCAATTGGAGCCCTTTCAATCCATTCCTTATAATGGCTTATTCAAGTATAACCTAGTTGTGCAGCACACACATTTTAAACCAATTTTATGTGAAATTTTTATTGAAATTTGAAATTCCATGTGAAATTTGTATTGTATTGATTTATTGTATTATTGATTTATGCCATACTTTACACTTTACTTTAAATTAAGTCTTAAGAAAAACTACAGTAGGACGCTAAGCCAGCTCAACTGCAAAAAACATTTTTATTTTTAAATACAAGATGGCTTATGGAAATTCTTGCAAATTTTCAGCCAGGACACTGTTGATTCAGTTTTTGCTCCTAGAATTTTTTTTTTCCAGTATTACATGCTCAGATATACTGTATATATGCTAAGATGGGGAAGAAGAAATAGATCATTATAGCTGGTAACAACTGTTTGGGTTATCTAAAGCAATTCAGTCATATCTTCCGTCTATCATCTTTGAAAAGACCAATAAAGGGGACTTATTGTGCAAATGGACCACTATAATGAAAATCTTTTCAAACTTTTTGCCTTCTTTTTATAGACCAACAATTTTTCAAAGAGTACTTTCCATCAAGTGCCAATATAGCAAGCTTCTTGTTCACTACATTTTAAAAAAAATATTATGCTTTTAGGATAATGCTTTCCTGTTTAAAGAATTGCACAAAAGCTTGGCCACATAATCAGCCCTGTGCCATATTAAGGTGTAAAATTGATCGGCACTGAGATTACCTTATGGGAATTATTAATAAGCTTATAAATTTTGACAGTTTTATTTCTCATTAGAAAAACTAACTGCAACCTATCAGCACCTACACAATCATGGCCTGTTTAAATGGTCCAATACAGAGACTCTGGTTTTAAAGCCTTACTCTACATCATTTGCTTTATTCCAGGCATTCTATTACTGTCTAGTCCTTTCTCTGCCATGTATTTTATACACTGATCAGCCATATCATTAAAACCACTGACAGGTGAAGTGAATAACATTGATTACCTCGTCACAATGGCACCTGTAAAGGGATGGGATATATTAGGCAGCAAGTGAACAGTCAGTTCTTGAAGTTGTGTTGGAAGCAGGAAAAATGAAAAAGTCTAATTATCTGACCAACGGGCCAAGATAGAAAGGTATCAGATCAGACAGTGTTGCATATTTGCCGCATATGGGGCGTCACAAGCACCTACAATGGGCATGTGAGAATCAGAACTGTACCATGGAGCCAGATACCACAGCACAACTTCAGATGTCTTGTGGAGTCCATGACTCAACAGTTCAGAGCTGTTTTGGCAGCACAAGCGGGACCTACACAATATTAGGTAGGTGGTTTTAATGTTATGGCTGATTGGTGTATATTGCCGTCTGATAGCCTTTCAGACTTCTGCTTGTCTTCTTGTTTCTAGACGTAGGTGTATTGATGGTCTTGCCCTGTCAACTTAATTTCTGGGTGTAACACATTGCAAATGAGAAAGGAGAATGAGCACACACTGACCCTGGTCTTATGGACATTGAAAACAAGTCATGCAGCTGCATTCCCGATCAGTTGCAGGGGTAGACCTGCCAGCAGCAAGTTGTAGTAGTCCAGTCTCAAAAGCACCTAAGCAGCCTATGTGGCCAGATCCTCCTGACATTGTTAAAGAGAAACCTGCATGACCATCAGTGGTGGATGAATTACCTGAAAGCCACACTTTAGTAAAAGTACAGCTATCTTACCAGAAAATAACTTCCGTAGAAGTTAAAGTCACCTTTAAAATATTACTTGAGTAAAAGTCTTAATGTATCTGATATTTATTGTAAAATGAAGTATGAAAATTATTTGTTTATTTTAAATGTACTTAAGTATTGAAAGTAAAAGTACAAGTAAATGCTGTTAATACAAAAAGTTTGTTCTTTTTAAGCATGTATACCACCTTAAAAATGGAGTCTATAAAACAAAGTCTTCAAGCTGAAGCTCTCGAAAGGAACAAAGAGCTCAGTCTCTAGCAGCTTTGTCAGGGGCAACATGTCATTCAATTTGCCAAACTGCAAAACTTTCAGAGTAAACAACTCACCATATGGCTGACCGTCTGCCTTCTGCAGTATGGCAGAACTTTAATAGTGTACTATACACAGTTTGAGCACTCTCACCACATCTATGACTTGCTCTCTCTGTTTCTCCAGAGCCCATCTGCTAGGCCTAAAAATTGCGGGCGTCATAGAGCCGCTATTAAAATGCGGGAGACTCCTGGAACTTCCGGCAGAGTTGGGCTGTCTGCTAATAACTAACATTGTCATTATTGTCGAGTGGAACTCCTAGGCTTGAGTGGAAATTTAAACTTAACTGTGGCTTTGAGAGCACTTGTTTGCACTTGCGTAATGGGATTTAACCAGTGATCTAACTTGCAAGCACCGGACCACTGATTCGTCAAATCTGCTTACTTACAGTCTGTGGTCTTCCGATTTTATTTCGTAGTAACGAAGGTGCTTTGAGAAATGTATCAGAGTAAAAGTATACATTTTATTTCGAAAATGTAGTGGAGTAAAAGTGAAAGTTGACAGAAATATGAAAACTCAAGTAAAGTACAGATTCTCCCAAAAAATACTTAAGTACTGTAACGAAATATTATTACTTCGTTACATTACACCACTGATGACCATGTTAGGTTAGTTACGTGTGGCGAGTTGTTCAGGACTACCCCATGTTTGGGTGCAGTGACAGATCTTAGATTTATCCAGGGAGATCACAAGATCTTGACATGGGGATGCCTGTGCAGGGAGTACAGCAGCTCAGTCTTGCTGGGTTTTAGTTTCAGCTGATGACAACATGTCTGCCAGACATGCTAAGATCCCTGCAGAAACATACATGTCTGAGGGAGGAAAGGAGAGGATGAGTTCAGTATCATCAGCATATGTTCACTTCATTCTGCATGCAAATAAATTCTCATGCACAGATCTCGGATCTGACCCACTTTTGATGTTCTGACTCTCTTTCATGACAATACTTACATTCCAACCCCTTTTAAATAAATTAGAGAGGTTTTTCTTTTTCTTTTTCTTTTTTTTTTTTTTTTTTTTTTTTGCATGTGTTGAACAGTTTTTTAGGGTCTGTGTGGTTTGGAAATAGAACATAAGATCTTCAATAATTTGGGACTTTCTGAAAGTGCAAGACAGTATTTTGTGTGTGTGTGTGTGTGTGTGTGTGTGTGTGTGTGTGTGTGTGTGTGTGTGTGTGTGTGTGTGTGATTTTGTTTTCCATTAGGCTGGCTTCCTGCAAGAAAAAAAAGTTAACCAATAAGTTAGCTAATAAGGCAAATGCAGAAGTTCCACTTATCCAGCCCCATCAGCAAAAATGGTGATGACTGTTGCCTGAAGCTCATTTTTCTCAGCAAAGAATTACCCATGTGCAAGAAGCCTCTGAAAAAAAATTGGAATAATCTGAAATCTCTTTCCATCATCACCATCACTGCACTGCTGCACTTTGGACAATAAACTTCCCACACTGCAGGTGTGCTGACTTCATTTGCCCCCCCATTGACATCACATAGCCGCTGCAGAAATAGAAGAAGTAAACCAAGTAAATCATAAATTCTTTTTGGCTCTGTCTGAATCAGCTCTGTACCGGTCATATATTTCAAGAGCTTGTAAATTGGGTATTATTCTGGGACCATTCAGAAGAAAAACTAATAGCTTTTGCAGCCAGTGGTTTTAAAAGAGCTACAGTAAGGCGTGATATCAGAATGTACTCAGCAGATAATGTAATACAAATTACATGCTATTTTCTGCTATTTTCTTTCCATTCTGTCCTTGGGCGTTTGGAGAATTCTTAGATATCCATGCAGAAATATAAGGACTCAGCAGTCTTCAGTTTTAATAGCACAGAAGTTCCTAAAGTTCCAACAGTGGCAGTCCCTAATGAGCCATATTCAATGCATATGAAAAATTACAAGGGATCTCGTTTACACAGATGCAAAATTAATTTGTAATATGCAGACAGTTACAGATGGTGCAAACTACACACACACACACACACACACACACAGAGAGCGCCATTGTTTGATGTTTTAATAAGCACCTGAGTGATTGCGGACTGAATTCCCTGTACGCGTGGGCAGAATTAGTTCATTAGTCGCTCCATTTGATTTCTTGGTCCCCTATTCACTGGAGAGAGAGCGAGTAAAGGACAGGGAGAGGGAGATAGAGAGAAGACACCTGTCACAAAACACTTATCATTCAACTGTAATGCCAAGCTTATTTCCTTTCATTGTTCAGTACTTGATATTGGTGCTATTGTCACAATTGCTGTGATTACTTGTACACAAACCAAATCCTTCTAATGCTGTCCATTTAAATCATAGATGGGCTTGTTAATATGGGTGTATGAATAAGGCTGTTGTTCATTCTGATACAATCATCACTATGACACACTCACTGCAAAGGCTGTGTGCTCCACATATCAGTGCTGGGGTTTAGATTAGCCCCGCAAATGTCTTCTGTGTGCATTCTCCCCTCCATGTCCCCTCTGCAGGCGTCATCACGTCAGGATGGACCACGATGTAAATTAGTTCCTTTTTCTTTGGAATTTGTGTGCCAGAGCCATGTCACCCTGTAGCTCTCTGCTCTCTGGATTCCCACTGAAACTAAGCAGGCTTGAGCCTGGCCAGTACCTGGATGGGAGACCTCCTGGGGAAAACTTAGGTTGCTGCTGGAAGTGATATTAGGGAGGCCAACAGGTGGTGCTCTCCCTGTGGTCTGTGGGGGTCCTAATACCCCAGTATAGTGACTAGGACACTATGCTGTAAAAACAGCACCGTCTTTCGGATGAGACGTTAAAAAGAGGTCCTGACTCTCTGTGGTCATTAAAAATCTCAGGGCACTTCTTGTAAAAGAGTATGGTTATCGTCCTGGTGAAATTGGCCCTTATCTATCATGGTCCCCTAATAATCTCCATTCCTGAATTGGCTACATACCCCCCAGTGCTATATAAATCTAAGGAATATTATATTTATGAGGAGCAAATTCAGAAAATAGATATAAAAACCTGAGGGTATTGATTGAAGCCTGAAATTATGAAACAACATGAAACCTGAGAATATAGAATGAATATCTGTGAATATTGAATGAAACTTGAAATTTAAAAAGAAAACTTGAGAAATTACATGAAACCAACAAGCTATGCTGGCACCACCTTGCAATTCCAAGTTGTCTGTATATGTTAACTATCTACAGTTGAGGCCAAATGTTAACATACACCTAGGATAATGATTTTCAGTTTAAGACCTCCACAAGTCTGATTCCCCATTAGGAGCAAATCCAAACAACTGAGGTACCGTGTGCATCTGTTCAAACAATTATATGCAAATATAAACATTGTGAGACCACACAGACACTGCATCATTCAGGAAGGAGGCACAAATGAACTCCCAGGGATGAAAGAACTTTTGGATGAAAAGTTCAGCTGAAGTCCAAGACAACAACAAAGGAAGGATTTGGAAGCACCAGGCACCAACGTATGTACATCCAGCATTAAGGGAGTCCTATATTGCCATGGCCAAGGCTGTCATGCAAGAAATAACCCACTAATCCAATACTGGCATAATAAAGCTTAACAAAAGCTTGCAGGTGATCACCAGGACAAATGCCTAGCCTTTTGAAGGAGTGTTCTTTAGTCTATAACTGTTTGGCCATAATGATCAGCGCTATGAATGGAGGAGAAAGGGTGAGGCTTTTAATCCAAAGAACACCATCCCAACTATGAAGCATGGGGGTAGCAGCATCATGTTGTTGGGGTGTGTTGCTGGAAAAGGGACTGGTGCACTTCAGAAAGTAGATGGCATCATGAGGAAGGAGGATTTTCTAGAAATATTGAAGCTAAACCTCAAGACATCAGCCAGAGAGTAAAACGTGGTTGCCACTAGGTCTTCCAGCGGGACAAGGATCCTGACCACACTTCCAAAGTTGCTACAAAATGGCTCCAACACAACAAAGTGAAAGTATTGGAGTGGGCATCGCAAAGCCCTGACCTGAATCCCATATAAAAAGTGTAGACCGAACTACACCAATTCTGTCAGGAGGAATGGGTGGAGCAACACATTGTGAGAAGGTTGTGGAAGGCTTCTTCAAAAGTTTGATTCAAGTTTAATAATTAAACGGCCACCAAATGCTAACAAAGTGTATGTAATCTTTTGACCCACTGAAAATCTGATATGGTAAATAAAAGCTGATATAAATCTGTCTCCTAGCTATTATTCTGAAATGACATCTTATGGAAATAAAGTAGACACCAGTAACATGAAATGTGTGGAGTTGGGCAAAATTGAGTTTGAATGTTTAGCCTAGGTGGATGTAAACTTTTGGACTCAACTATACTGTGCATAATGTGCATTATCAGGATGGATGCAGAGTCAGCAGGAAATCTGTTGACAAAACCAACAACAACAACAAAAAAAATATATTAATTCAAATATTCATGTAGGGCCCAAAATAATCCAAGCACAGCTCCAACTATGTTTCACTCTGTACTCATTCTGCATATTAAAATGCACATTAAAGAGCACCTCTAGCTGCCTTTTCTCCTGTCAAACGCTTGTGTTCAAACACCATCTGCATCACCGGCTGCTGGACATCTTGAAGTAGCGAAAGGGAAGGGCAGTCCTTCACAGAAAGACAGATCATTTTATTTATTTTTAAGAAGATGATATACACTATGTGGCCAAAGGTTTGTGGATACCTGACCATCACGCCCATATGTGCTTGTTGAACAACCCATTCCAGATTTAGTCTCCCTGTTGCTGTTATTTTAACCTCTACTCTGCTCTACTCTAGTAAGGTCAGGCACTGATGTTGGGCAAGGAAAACTGGGACAGAGTCAGCATTCCAGCTCATCCCAAAGGTGTTCAGTGGGGCTGAGGTCAGAGCTCCATGTAGGCCACTCAATTCTTTAATCCAACATTGGCAAACTATGTCTTCATGGACCTCGCATTGTGCACAGGGGCATTGTCATGCTGGAACAGGTTTGGGCCTCTTAGTTAGAGTGACAGCCATATAGTGTATATCTTAATAAGTAGCAGCATGGAGTTCACTGTGTATCTTTGCCAGATGTTATAAACTGAATGTTACTTCACTGCTATTTTCTGATCTGTGGAGAGTTTGAGTAAACCTCTCCATCAATAGAATATAGAATTAAGTTTGATTGGGGGTCAAAGTTCTAGCTTTATAGGCAAAGTTACCAGGTGCATGATTTTCCTACATAATTGGACCACTTTTGAATAGGTAGAGTTTTTTTTTTTTTTCTGGTCACACAGATCTGCCCGGAAGATCTGTCAGTAACACAGTTTACTGAGTTTTCCTCATATCTGTTAGATCTGTTCTGGCTATGCAATCGCTTTATGCGGTTTGATTAATAAGTGGTGTTACTGAAAAGACAGCTGCATACGGGGATGAAAGGTGGCGGTGAAACTACGACTGCTCTTTCCAGGCCTCATCTTTCTGAAAGAAAATAGCCAATTATGTGTGGCCCTAGCTGTATTGTTGATCAGAAAACACAGACTATTACAGAAAGCATACCTGTTTGAATCATGGTGTTCGTATCACTTTTATATCACCAGGGGTACAGCTGTATTAAAAAAGCCATATTATTTTTTGTTTTACTGTATTTACTACTGTATTTACTGTATTCACTGTATATATAGCATATATATAATATATAAAAAACTGTAATGAGAATACATGTTTTTATTTTACTTTACTGTAGCCTAGATCATACAGTGGGTATAGAAAAGAATCACCCCCTTACTCACATTTTGTTGCTTTTCAACCTGAAATGAAGACGGACACAGTTTTTGTTTTATCCAGCTGTATTTACTCAGTGCAACTTATAACATCCAAGTGAAAGATATAACACCAACATGTCAGAAAAAAAAAAAAAAAAAAAAAAAAACTACAACAACAACAATAAAAAAAAAAAAAAACAGAATCACTGAGTTGGAAAAAGGATCACCCCATTGTGTCAGCATTTTGTTGAACCACCTTTTGATTCAATTACAGCCTTTAGTCTGTTGGGGTATTTCTCTACTAACTTTGCACATCTAGACTTTGCAATATTTGCCCACTCTTCTTTGCAGAGCTACTCAAGTTCAGTTAAATTTGATGCTGACCATTTGTGGACTACAGTCTTCAAGTCATTCCACAGATTTTCAATGGGGTTTAAGTCTGGGCTCTGACTAGGCCATGCAAGGACATTCACCTTTTTCTCCTTCAACTACTGTGTGGTCAGTTTTGCTCTGTGCTGTGGGTCATTGTCATGTTGGAAGGTAAACCCTCTTCTCATTGACAACTTTCTGGAAGAGGGCAGCAGATTTAGTGTAGCCATGTAGGCATATTTAAGGGTCAAGGGTCCTTAGAATGCAGTAGGGCTGTTTGTCTTGACTCAGCATTCATGGGTGCCTGATTCCATCAGTATCTAAAAATAGATTTTAAAAGCCTATACTTTTTTAATCATATGTTCTCTACCAAAGTACACCATTGTTGTGAAAAAAGATTAGGTTCTTCAGGTTACTGTTAGCGGCTCTGGGTTACTGATCAGGAGGCTGGCGTTCAAGCCCCAGCACTCCCAAGCTGCCACTGTTGGGCCCTTGAGCAAGGCCCTTAACCCTATCTGCTCCAGTGGTGCCCAACTTCGTAGCAAGCTGGGATATGTGTAGAAAAGAATTTCACTATGTTGGAATGTATATGTGACATCTATTTTTTGTCATTGTGTAAGCTTATAATTTAATCTGTCATAATATGAGTTATAAATGTAAAGCAAAACTAATTTGCATTCAGTTTATACTAATCTGAATATGATGTGGAAAGAAATGATGTTGGACTGGCCCTTATCAAGGTCAAGGTTAATTTGATTTCAGTCAGCCCTGCATAAAATGTGCACAGTTCTTGCCTTTTCTTTCCTTAGGAACATGGGTTGTTCAGTTCAGCTCCTTGTGGGACAAAGCCCAGAATGTGTGTACTGGTCAGTGATGCATGGCTAACCAGGGGCACATCTGATATGCAGGGTGACCCACCCTAGTGACAGCATCCCACATTGTGTGTCTGCTTAAGGTAGATCATTGTGAGTGTAGATTCTTATCTGGACAGCTCAGAAGCCTGGAGGCAGTATACAGAAACTCATGTTTATTCTACTGACAGAGGGATGAGTTGAGCGTGCACTGTGGTTATAGTACTGAAATCACTTTATTTTCCTGGGGTGGTATAGGTCATATTGAGCAGAACAAGCCACTGGTACATTGTATGCTTTCAGGGAAGTATTTTCTAGTTTCCTGTTTGCACAAGACTGCTACAAGTCTGTGGGTCAGAAGGTGGACGGTGAGTGAATGCCTGTGCGAGTGTGTGCGTGTGTGTGTGTCCAAATCACGAACAGTTCAAATCCACATTCCAAATTCCAGTTTATCATTTAACAGTTAACAGTTCAGTTTAAGGCATTAATTTATATTGGTGTTTAGGCATCCCCTTTTCATCACTTCTCCCACAGTGGGACGGATTAAGGATGCTGGATTTTCTTTAGTTTTAGATATTCAATCATAAAAGCCATTAAAAATCTCATTTGGTATATGAAATCAATTCACCATGCCATATTCATTATTTATGATACATGGGTTCTAATTTACGGTTTTATTGAACAGAAGTGCAACAATACAATAATAAATTAAACCCGTATTCATAATTCTCATATTTGCATTCTTCGTCTGTTATTACATGAGAGGCAGTGGCGGCTGGTGGTGATATTACTGTAGCTGGGAGGGCAAAGCTATCAATACAGTAGCTCAGCAATTAAACTATTAGGGTTGACCGATACATTATATCCCAAGGTCTCATTGCTTAATAATAATAATAATAATAATAATAATAATAATAATAATAATAATAATAATAATAATAGATCAGTGTACAAAGTGACATGCAGTAATGCATTACAACTATAACAAACACAGAGGAAGTTTTTTTAGAAAACCTCTATTTCATCAACCCCTCACACTGAACCTGATGAATGTGCAAAAAATGAAAACAAATAAATAAGAAAAAAGGTAGATACAATCATTCATTCATTCATTCATTCTGCTTCACTAACTACTTTATCCCAATATGGGTCACAGTGGATCTGGGGCCCATCCAGGGAACACTGGGCAGAAGGCAGGAACAAACCCTGGCATGGATGTCAGTCAATTTGCAGGATGTACAGTAGTTTTTGAGATTTAAATATTATAGGTATGCTTCTAATAAATTAGTGCAATTAAATACAAATTTGTACTGTCTGCTGTAAAGGATTTTACTGTATCCAGAAATTTCAGAAATTGTGTTAAATGTCAGGGTTTTGTTTCAAAAGGCCAGTATCACAATATAGCACACAAAAGGCATGCAGCACAGTGTAAACAACTCTTAACCTGTGACTGTCCACCATGTTGTCTAATCAAATCTTTCACTTTATTATCAGGCAGATTTGATTGGGGCATCTCCAGAATGCAAGGAGGAAGGAGCAACCATGGGACCCAGGCTTAAAGGATGATGGCATTGTCACAAAGAAAGAGAGAGAGAGAGACAGACAAAGAGGGAGGGAGAGAGAGAGAGAGAGAGAGAGAGAGAGAGAGAGAGAGAGAGAGAGAGAGTCTAAAACTGCAGTCTGACTACTGATTAAAAAACCAAAGTAATTTCACAAAGATTAAACCCCGCCCTCTGACACCCCATGTCGAACACGGCTAATGAATACAAAAGATTTGTTCCTATGTGCACAAAGGGAAATAATAACAAACTTATGAACAACCCCATAGATATCCCATGTAGAGAGAGAAAAAAAAAAACAAGTTGTTAGGGAAGTTGTATTCAAGAGGCTTCATTTCATCAAGCAGGAGAGGCATTGAGGATTTCAAGCTTTCTTTGCTCCCAAACACACCTTATGGCAAGCTGGACAATTAACCCAAGAGTTGAATCAGATGTGTTCAAGAAGAGAAAAAAAAATCATCAATTTTCTCTAAATAAACAAAATAATATGGAAAAATGGACATGGACATTTGTGTGGTGTGTCCTAAGCATTGTGGCATCAAGCTCAGTAAAACTGAACACTAAGATAGATGGTGTCAAATTAAAGGCATTTGTTATTTTGTTTAACATTCATAGAAATATCCTAAATTAAAAATATCACTTGGTTTAAATTTGATAGGTTGTACCAGCGTTGGGGTAGCACATGAGGGGGAAGGGGGACAGAGCCCATTCAACCCAAGTGTATTCTATATTTGGGAAATGCTAGTGGTGTCATTCATTTTCTCAATGTATGGATTCACATTGTTGCTCCTGATGTAACTTCATCGGGACTGTCTGAACTGATTGAACATGTGAGAAATACAACGATAATGAATCGTTTACAAAAAAAGTTGGTATTTTAAATGCTACCAATAAAAAAATTACAATTTGCTAATAAAATAAACACAGTTCTAGAAATATTTTTGCACAAACTACAGGCACTGTGTTGTACTTCAGTCTCTTCCAATTTCAGAATGTGTGGCCAGACTGGGCAGTCACACTGACTCACAGAATCCCTGTGCCTGGCAAATTCACAAGAAATGGTTCAGCTAATTTGGAACATCTATCTGTTAATAGATGTGAATAGTCAGGCAACTCATGACCTTAGTAATCATGAGCTTCTGTCTCTGATTCATTCTTAATCCAGTTAAAACCATGCAATTCTAAGGTCATAACCTTGCTATCCATTGCAGTTCAAAGAGAAAGCAGAGGTTTTGGACCCAATTGGCCAACTCTACATCTGCATACTTTTCTGCCACTGTCACTGTTATGGATGACACTGCAGTGTGTCTGACAGATTATGCAACCAATGTTGTTAATAGCCCCATTCTGACCAAACAGGCTATAGTTCTGTTTGTTGTTAATGTTAATAACAGGCCCTTAATCTCCATCAGAGCAGACATACTGTTCCAGATGCAAGTCACTGGCACAGCAGACCACACACCACACACTTCACAGCAGGTCAGGCACACTCTTATGAGTGTACGTGTATGCTCCATATACATGCCAGTTGTAATTGGACAAGTGAAAAGGGCTTTTTTGGCTTTGGAATTCCTTAAGCCTCTATCTAATCTGTCTCTCTCTCTCTCTCTCTCTCTCTCTCTCTCTCTGGAGACTTTGATTCTCATCCTCAGTTGAGATCACCACCTTGACTAATTACCATTCTCAATAAAGTATCAGGTCTATTTATGAGTGTTGTCTCTGTCTGGCAGGGTCACTCTATCATGACATATTACAAACATTTGAGGTGACTTTATTAGGGCCTCCACTAGTTCTGAAAGAAATCTTCCTGTTAGTTCAGAATGAAAAGAAATAGAATGGAAGGTCAAGTATGTAAGCCTGGTTCTACAGCTAAGTGGAGGACTGCCAGGCCAACTGGGTCACTCAGATTAACAAGAGCAGCCAGAAGATGTGTGACACATAGTGGGGACCTTTTCCAGTCTGCCCATGTGGGGTCACGGTAACAAAGTAATGACTTTGCTATTGGTGCTCAATAAGCAAAGTCTACTAATTCCAAAGGAAAGTTCTCTGGCAGTCCTTCACCTGATGCCCTGATTTACTAAGGTTTTTTCTGTGTAATAACATGTGCAAACTTGATAACACCCACAAGAAATGCACAAGTTGATTGACTGGTAGGGTTTGATAGCAAATGATAGCACACATTCTTTAGTGTTTGCTTTGAATTTGAAAGTTGAAGGTGTTTCTAAAAGTGCTACATATAAGCAAATTTAAAGCAAATAGATTAATTTAGCACCTACTGTGAATAACTATGTCTGAAAGTCCCTTTGGGGAGCACATATTATATTTACATTACTTGAAGATTACATTATACAGCTTCATATACAAGGTTTTTCAAGATTATGCCTCATTATGTTAAAATGATCAAAATGTTTCTTAAAACAATGATTTAATATGAATGCAACAATTTTCATTTCATTGAAAATACAGGGTGTCCTAAAAATCTCCAAACATAGGGGAAATTAGCACATGTTAGCAAAATGTCTTCCAAAATTTTTCATACTTATTTTATATTATATATTTTTTTCAGATGGCCTTTTGACAAAATAGGAGCATATTGAAATCATTCTCATGGCTGGATGGACTTTAACAGGAAACATGGCGAGCACATCACACACAACACTGTTGCCAAACTTATTAACAAATTCAAAAAGACTGGAAGTGTTGCGGACCAACCGAGAAGTGGACGTCCACAAACATCCACTGATGAAGGCACAAGCGACGTGGTGCTGGCAAACATAGTCCCCTACTATATGGAGACTTTTGGGACACCCTGTAGAGCCTGTGAAAAGGATTCAATTCTCACATACATTATGAGCAAAGCATTTGAACATTTTTGATGCATCTCACAACTTTCAACTGGGAATATACTGGACTGTGTGTGTGTGTTCGGCAAGTTTTAGTTCCACTTAAAACACTTTTAGACGTCTCCACGAAGGAAGAAAGAGTCCAGTTTTATTCTTTTAGACTCATAGACATCTCCACAAAGGAGACAATATTTTTGGCACAGAGATGACACATTTGCCTAATTGAGGGTTTTTGTTGTTGTTGTTGTTGTTGTTAGCTTATCTAACTGGTGCACTAACTGCAGTGTGTGTTTCAAATTTTTTTTATAAATTTATGGTTACCATAAATTAATAAATATTACACTCTAATGTTGGCTCTCTCTCTATTATTCATGTAAATTATCACACACTCTGCTGTTTAACATAAAGTGTAATATGAGGGAATGTGAAGTAATGTTATACATTTACTTTATGATAAATTACATCACAAACAATGGAATTTGTGGCGATCATAAATATTTACTTTAAAAAACAACAACAACAACAACTGTGATATCACTACGCTCTTTGCCTTCAGTGTTTACTCTTTTTGTTGTGCTCACCTCCAAACCAGTGTCATAGTAGGGAAAAGTAGGTGGTGGTTGTTGTGTATCATTTTACTTTAAAAGGACCACTGGTGATGAATGCACTATAATGCACCCCTGCCTCTATTTCTCCAACTCTTGATTTGTTTATCCCTGCCTGTAAAGTGCTGCTATTAGTCAGTCTGCAATTGGTATGTTTGACAAGAGTTCTATTTGTCAAAATATATTTGTAGTGAATGGAAAAGGTAGATATTTGTATTGTCAGTGATGTGTGGCTGAACTAATTCTCACCTGAGCTATAGAATACAAGGAAGGAAAGAAGGGAGGAAGGAAGGATTATTGTTCTGTCCTTGGATCACTGGATATTTTCTTGCATTTTAACAAGAGGGGTTCAAATCTTTCCTGTTCTTTACATCAAGCACCTCTCTGTCTTCATTGAAATCTAAAAACATATATGTATTTAGTACCTGTGATACATATTTTAATAACATTTCTACATATGAACAATGGTTAGAAAGGCCAAATTAAAAGTGACATTTGAGGAGAACTGGAACTGTGTGCTTAGAGCTAAAGTCAAAGCTTAGAATTCAAGGAAAAGAACTTTTAAAATATTTCCTCCAGATGATTGTTATGATGAATGTGAGGTCCTTGGCAAACATGCTGTATAAGCTCTGTGCGCTGGTAGAGTCAGAGGGAACATTGCAAAAGCACTATTCTTTAAGGAATTATGTTCCTTAGGGAAACATGGCTACTACCAGATTCTGACATCAAGCTGAAAGGATTTATTGACCTGCTGGTGAACAGTAGCAGTAAGAAGAAAAGTGGCATTCAGTGGCTGTAACTATATGTAAGAGGAAACCAAACATTGTTATTAAAGAATGGACATATAATTCTGTGAAAACTCCTCAGGCATGCTTTGAGAGCACATATTCTATAATGACTGTGAAACAGACATTGATGGCCTTACCACCTGTGTGACAGACTACAATTTCTGTGATGTCATAATTGTCCCAACAAACAAAGTGAGCTGCTTACTGTTGTTGGGTCATGGATAACCAAGGACATTAAAAAAATCAGCAAATTTCATGAAAAACAATGAACAAAAACCTGATCTTGAACTGTTTTCTTATTTTGATCATTACTGACTCAAAGGTCAGGCACAAAAGTAACTGTCAAAGTCAACATTATTAGTATAATGCACAATGAAATGAGCCATTGAGTGCTACATTACATGCTTAAAATCAAAAAGACACTGATACTTAGTTAAATGAAGACAAGAGCAAACATTTAGTTTAAGTATAGCCCTAAACACATCGTACCCCATTTATCAAGCTGGATACAATCAAATTTATTTGTTAATCATTTGGAGGAGTATTTACAGAAGAAATTTTATATTCATGAAAATTCCATATTTTCAGAAAAAAAAACATTCATATCCTACTCGTGCTTCTAAATGTGTGTAAATTGTTCTCCATTTTCATTTCAAATCATTTCTTTTCACCTCACTTAATTTACATCTAAATCAGTGTTGGGGAAGCTACTTTGAAATTACATATAGTTTGAACTAGTTAAGCTACAGTCAAGCTACCCTTTTAAAAAAGTAGTTACCCACACTACAAGTTACTAACAAAAAGTAGCTAACTACATTGAAGCTACTTAAATGGGCAATTTTTAGTATGTCATGATTGTGAATCAGCTTATGTATAACTATAATTTTGCATAAAGAAATAAAAAACAATTTAAAAATTATTCAGAACAATTATGAATTTATAATGTGCACATTAGGCTACTTATCAATTTAACATGACAATCATGTTCACCTCTATATGCGTTCTTAAATTTGTGCTTGAACTGTTGGATGTTGTATTATAATCGAAGTATTGGTTGAAGTATTTTAATCTTTGGTTTGCAAAGATTACATATAAAGGTGTAAGATTTATTATCTGATTACTTAAGGCACATGAACTTTGACAAACAATGCCACGGGTAATTGGTTTTCTGATTATCGGAATCAGTCACCCACCATGTGTTCAATAATTGATGTTTCCGATAGGCCAATAATAATATATGCAACAATAAATTACTATTATTATTATTATTATTATGATTATTATTATTATTATTGTTGTTGTTGTTGTTGTTGTTGTCACTGATTAATTAAGTGTGTTTGGCGTTCATCCACATACACAAGCAAATACAAATACAAAGGAAATGAGCTTTTCCGAAACTTTTGTAAATCCAACATTCATTTTTAGCTTGGTTTGGCTTATGCAAACATTTACACACAACTTTACTAAAAGAATGATAAATGAGGCTCAATGTTGGGGAAAAGGGATCGAGAAGTATTGGTTGAATTGTAGTCTGTGTAGTCTGGTTCAAATCTAGTTCAAGTAGAGGGATAATACCACAAACAAGCAAACAAACAAACAAAAAAAAAACATTAGAAAAGGCCATAATTCAGTAGTGTAAATGTACACAAAAGGTGCAAAAAGTAACTGGGTAGTGCAAAATGTGCAAAGACTTATGTCCTGTTAGGTGCAACAGACCACTAATAACGGTTACATGAGCTTACATTGCTTGATTCCTTGTGTGGAGAAGAGTTCAGCAGTCTCACAATTTGGGTAAGGAAGGTCTTTGCTAGTATGTTTGCAGGCCGTGAGTGGTTCTTTAATGTTTGCCAGATGGCAGAGGGGACAGAGAGACCATGGTTTGGGTCAGCGTTATCCTTTATAATCCTCTGTGGCCTCTTCAGACCTCTCTTCTCTCCAATGCTTTTGATGTCTGTGATCGCAATACCAATGATGGTCTCAGAGGCTTTAATCACCCACTGCAAAGCCTCACGGTCACTAGCTGTGCAGTTGCCATGCCTGGATGTTACTGGATGTCCGGATGCTTTCTATAGCTGCTCTGTGAAATTTGTGAGAATGTGATGTGTCCTAGGGAAACTGGAGACCACATCCACCTCTTTGGTCTAAAGTAAATACAGAAAAGTATTAGTATTGGGGCTCAGGGCCCACAGACACAGAGAATGACATCATAACTGAGGATGGAACAAGAGAAAAGATAGAAGCTGAATTTGAAATGTATTGTTATATGTGGCCTTTCTGCTTCTTTATATTACCAGAACAATGGTATACTCTCAAAGGTAAGTAAATCTCTATACTCTAAATACTCTATAAGTAAATCTTCTTCAAATGCTTTATGAGCAATGGTTTTCAAAATCCCTAACAAACAAGAAAGCAGTAAAAATGTCACATTTAAGGGATGCTTGAAGCACCAATGACAGTCATTTTCAGAAGAGGTGGGTGCTCCTGGTAGAGCCTCACATACACTAGCAGCTCGTGACCATAGATTTTGGTAGGCCAGGACATCATTAATAGTGACATTGCCTCAAAGTATTAGTCGAGAGGCTATCACACTTGACTTGTGCTATAGGCTACTATCTGGGGATTTTTTTAGAGTAACCTCATAATAGGCAGTTGATAACATACAGCCATCCAGCATACAGGCTAGCAGTTCATTTTTATACAAACATTTTTTCAACTGTATTCGATACTATATTTGATATAACAGGCGTGTTTGTGATCACCAGCGAGGCACACACAGGGTTGCCAGGTTTCAGCAAAATTTCCAGCCCAAATACTGGATACAAAAGACCTGAAACTAGCCCAAAGAATTTGGGCATTCAAAAGGGCCTTTTCTGAGCCTTTGGAAATAAGGTCACCATGGTGCGCACGCATTTCTAATGTGCGGGCATTATTCCATTACTCCACTCCATATCCCTGACAATCCTTTCATTAACTGTCCTGTGTAACTGCTCCTCCTCCACTGAAAATGTCACAGAGCTCACATGCGGCAGCATGATTCCCTCCCCAATGGGTCCCTGTTATTGGGACCCATAGTGTTGTTGCCCACTATGTGCAATATTAATTCTACAGAGATAATTTGGGCAGTGAGCACACTGTAACACAATTGAACATCTAGGAAGGTGTTCAAATCAATGGAATGCTAGCTTTTATCTGTCAAATAGCAAAATTTGATATAATTGTTGGTACTAAAAAGAGGTAATTCAGCAAAACTTTAAATTTAGATGTGAATGAGGATTTCATGATTTCAGAATTTAAATTCGTTGAATGGCAGATATACTTCATCTTCAAGGACTGAGTCATGATAGGATACTACTATTTCTTCTGCCTCAACTTCATCCTACAGCTGTTCACAATGGTGATGCATTACTGTACCTAGAACTGGAACATGTTATCAAATGCATGAGATTCTTCTACATTGTAACCCAGCTTATGACATCTTTGGCTGCCCAATGTCTTGCCATGTTCTTACCCTCTTCCAGAGCCTCTGCCTTTTCTTCATTGCCTTTTTTCCAAGATACCTCCTTTTGCAGCTCTACTGTACACCACCAAAGTTTTAGGACCAACAATGTCAAGACACGCCATTTTTAGATGTATGCCTCCTAACTTTTGAAAGGGGTAATAGCTCATGGCATGACGACAACTAAAGGATATCATCTCCTAGATTTCCTGTATTCACACCAGCATTTTTATTTCATTATTCTATAGCACACTGAAGTTGCAGCTAAAGTAACAATGAATATAATGAACTATTAAATGTGAAAAAAATTATAAGCTAAGGCAAAGTGAAAGCACAATGAATGAACAAACCAAATAATTAATGTACTATATAAATATGTGCAGAAACTGTAACATTTTCTTGCACAAAACTTCAGGCAGCATTAGTGAAACTAATCATATGATCCTATTTACTGCTCTTCATGCTGCCTAGAGGCATTGCAGTCCATATAACCGTTCATGCTTCAGTCTCCACTGACATTTATTGTGAATTATTTTAAGAATGAATTTCATATACACCGAGTTGCATCATACATTATTACATACATCCAACATTTAGATCCACTAAACAGCTGACTGTAACCCATCTGTCATTACACAAGTTACATGTAGTTCTCTTTTTGCTGTATTGCAACATCAGATTTAAGCATATCAGAATGGGTGACTCAATACAGAAAAAAATGACTCACAAAAAAATTAGATGTCAATAATTTGCTTATATTTGGCTCCATCCATGTTGCCTGTGATGGCACCAAGCTTTCTTGTTCCCCCTGCTGCTGCTTTTTTTCTTGTGTGTTCAAAAACTGAAATTTGTGTGGTTGTGTGCCTTTGTCTCTGCACTAACTGTTACATTACAAGATTATGAGAAATCATGTGTGTGACTTGCAGCACAACTGTAACACACACATTAATTCCCACCCTCATATGATTAAAATGCACTTGAAACAGATTTATGAAGATGCTACCCTTTAAAAATTCATAGAATTATGATTAAACCATATCAACCATATATCATGGTACAGCATTATAACAAACCAATGAAATGAGGAAAAAATGCAAGCAAAAACAAATTATGAGCTCTGCATCATTACTCAGAATTATTGCTCTGTGTGTGCTTCTCCACATGTGCATAATGGATGTCCAATAGTCTTTTGTAAATACATAATATTTTCCAAGCTACCCTCAATGGTATATCACACAGAGTAAAGAATGTATGAAGGTTTAACATTATTTCTCTAGATGTTCATGTAAGTTTGCAGTGTTTTTACATGGTGTTGCCCACTTACAGTGCCCTCCACTAATATTGGCACCCTTGGTAAATATGAGCAAAGAAGGCTGTGAAAATTTGTCTTTATTGTTTAACCTTTTGATATTTTGTTCAAAGAATTCACAAAAATACTCTGCTCTCATGGATATCAAGCAATTGCAAACAAAGCACAGGTTTATCAAAAAAAAAAAAAAAAAAAAAAAAACTTTGTTAAATATAGGTGTGCAACAATTATTGGCACACCTATGAATTCATATGAGAAAAATATATTTGAAGTATATTCCCATTGATTTTTATTTTATTTTTTTTCAGTTGAGTAGGAACAGGAAATTGTTCAACCATGACAACAGGGGTATACATATGAGATAACACATAGGCCAAATTCCTGTTCATAAATTCATAACAATGGGTAAGACCAAGGAATATAGCTGTTATGTGCAGCAAAAGGTTGTTGAGCTTCACAAAATGGGAAGTGGCTATAAGAAAATAGCACAAGCATTGAAAATGCCCATTTCCACCATCAGGGCAATAATTAAGAAGTTCCAGTCAACTGGAAATGTTATGAATCAACCTGGAAATGGATGTGTGTCTATATTGTCTCAACACACTGTGAAGAGGAAGGTTCGAGTGGCCAAAAAATCTCGAAGGATCACAGCTGGAGAATTGCAGAAGTTAGCTGTGTCTTGGGGACAGAAAGTCTCCAAAACTACAATCCGAAGTCACCTACATCACCACAAGATGTTTGGAAGGGTTTCAAGAAAAAAGCCTCTACTCTCATCCAAAAACCAACTCAAGCATCTTAAGTTTGCCAGACATTATGAGAGCTTCAAATGGGATCACGTTCTATGGTCAGATGAAACCAAAATAGAGTTTTTTGGCAATAAACACCAGAGGTGGGTTTGGCGCACACAGAGAGGTACCTCATATGGAAAATTACCTCATATGGAAAAGTACCTCATGCCCACGGTTAAATATGGTGGTGGCTCCAGGACCTGGACATTTTGTTAGGATACATGGCATCATGGATTCTTATCAAATATGAACAGATATTAAAAGAAAACCTGACTGCCTCTGCCAGAAAGCTTAAAATGGGCAGTGGTTGGATCTTCCAGCAGGACAATGATCCAAAACATACATCAAAATCAACACAAAAATGGTTTACTGACCACAAAATCAAGGTCCTGCCATGGTCATCCCAGTCCCCTGACTTGAAACCCATAGAAAACCTGTGGGGTGAACTGAAGAGGAGAGTCCACCAGCGTGGACCTCAAAATTTGAAGCATCTGGAGAGATTCTGTATGGAGGAATGGTCTCAGATCCCTTGCCATGTATTCTCCAACCTCATCAGGCATTATAGGAGAAGACTCAGAGCTGGTATCTTGGCAAAGGGAGGTATTGACTAAAAGGGTGCCAATAATTGTTTGCACACCTATATTTAACGATGATTTTTTTTTTGACAAACCTGGGTTGTGTTTGCAATTGTTTGATTGAGAGCACGAGAGCAGAGTATTTTTGTGATTTTTTTTAACAGAAGATCAAAAGGTTAAACAATATTTTTTTTTTTTGCTCATGTTTACCAAGGGTGCCAGTATTAGTGGAGGGCACTGTAAGTTGTTGGTACAACTGACCCAAGTGATGTTAAAATTGTATCAGTTTGCACGTGTAGTTGTAACACAGGTGTTCTTTTAGTTTCAGTGAAACTTACTGATAACATTGGGAAACTGTTACATGATAACATGTACACAACCTTATATTTAAATCCTTGTTGAGTAACATGAAATGTTATCATTGTGTCAGTTCTCAATTATTAGTTTTCATTTCCTGATATTTATCCATGTAAATATCAGGAAATGAAAACTGAAATTTTGATCTATTGTCTCAAATTCATCTTTTGATCTCAAATTCAAAAATCTTCAATGTATAATGAAAACAATAGAATTGGCCTTCCTATTCCAACACTTTCAGAGGGGACTGTATGCTTTCCCTACCACATCCATTAATGGAAAGGGACTACTGTATATAACAGAGCAGACATTATTTGAGTGACATATCATTCTCAGCACAGCACATATAACAGCATGCTAATGATATTTTAATGTGCTAAGTATAGTGTATAGAGAGGAAAAATAAAACAGGAAAGAACATCTCTTGTAAACAATATACTGCATATTGTTACAAATATTTACTGCCATTTTAATCATTTTGATAGCTAACCAGTATCAGTTTATTTCATACATATATATTTTAAATTAATTATAAGTAATTACTTATGGATTAGGGACGTAAATGAATACAAATACTTGATTTGGATTAAACAGATAAAGTTCTAAACAGATAGAAAAACAGATACATAAATTTTTTAGTAAGCTTGCTAGAAAGGTTCACAGAGCATCTGGTTGAGACTAGAGGTGTGCACCAGTACTGTGATACTGCAGTATGCAGTAAAAAAAAAAAAAAAAAAAAAAAAAAAAAATCAATTTTTATGCCTACAGGCTTTATATTAATAAGCTATTGTCTGGAATGATGTTGCATATACACCCAGCTCAACAACATTCTAACAGGAATCACTTTTATTACAATGAGAACACACCAAAAAGGAAGGAGAGGAGACAAAATGAGAGGAGTATGAAAGATTCTAGAAAGTGTAAGTGCAAGCTTTCTTTATTAACAAAAATACAAACAAAAGAAACAAAACCACAGGAAGAATCATGGAACTAGCAAAACGAGAACTCTAAGTAAGAGCAAAACCAAATCACAACATGCCCACCAACATTCTACAACATCCTAACAGCACAACAGAAGCTAAACCACTAAAGGCTGAAAATGCAGAACTTATACAGGGGCACTCTTTATGGAAAACATGAAACAGGTGTGAGTGATAAGGGAGGCATGCAACAAGGTCAGGTGATTTGCTGGGGCTGCTGGGAACTGTTGTTCATGGAGGCCATTTTTCAGACAAAACCAACACCAATGTGGCATGGTTCTACTCTGCGTGTACTGGATACTCTTGGTCTAGCTGTAAATAAGATAAAAAATATTAATTAGTTACAAGGTTGAAAAACTAATTTTGTATAACGTTTATCATTGTTAAGGTAAGACAGTCTAAATTGAGCTTGCAGCTAAGCTTAGGTTATGACTAATAAAATAAAGATGAGAAAGATCAGGTTGGATTTACAACAAGCATATAATAATATCTGGAAAACATATGTTATTTGCTAAAAACAATTACAGCAAAACAACAGTTTATTTTGAGGCACATTCTGTCCCCACATTTTCTGCACAAAATATTCCTTGTCTTTCCTGAATTGGAAAAAACAAATGGCTCCCTGGCCAAAACCGCCTCCTCAGAACTGTCAGCCTCACAGGCCTCCTGGAGGGACCTCTTCTTGTCTTCCTCTTCAATCTCTGTATTCGAAATATGTAAAACCCAGATAAATGTAAAAGTGCAGTGTATCAATGATGCAGTAACATTATAGCCATATAAGATCTTCAGTGATGTAAGCAATCAACAAAGCCTATAATAACTATAATAACTATAATAATAATAATAATAATAATAATAATAATAATAATAATAAATAAAATGTTCTTGGCAGCTTGTAAATGGAGATAGGGTATTACGTGCTACATTTTTTAAATGACAGAAAGCAGTGAATGGCGTTATTATTGTGCAGTTTAAATGATAATTTATAAGTCCAGAATTACAATAAGAGGTCTAACTTCAGTTCTTGTCTGTAGAATCAGATTTCCAAATCTGTTATACATCTTTTTGTCTTTGCTTCACTACCAATAGATATCTTCTATCTAATCATTTTTCTATCTAAAATTTAAAAAAAAATTGGTATTCATCCAGTCAATAATGCAAGATGAGGGGTGTCCAATCTTATCTGCAAAGGGCCGGGGTGGGTGCAGGTTTTCAACCAAGCAGATGCCACACCTGAGTCTACTGAAAGCAAAGATCAACTGATTAAACAAGTGTAATCAGGTGTGGCTCCTGCTTGATTGGTATGAACACCGGGTCGTCGCAGATAAGATTGGACATCCCTGTTCTAGATAGACAGGTTACCAGCTTATCAACAATGTTCCTTATGTTAAATGTTAGTGATGCAACATCTGAGAATTTAATCAAACCTTGATTAGGTAACTTGTTCAGTTACTGTGGGTGGTGGTGTACCATGCTCTGTTCTTACTGGTGGCGTAGGATTCACAGCCTGTGTTACCTGTACCCATCTTGAAACCGGTGCATCCAGTGGCAATTCTGAAGCTCCCACCTCTGCATCCTTCTCTACAAGGGACTGTGATCCTGTCTCTGATGCAGTCAGTTCCTCAGTGAAATCTCTGAGGCTCAGTAAGTGGGCCATTCCTTGGTCCTCCAGACTGTGCAGTTGCTTTCCATGCATGAAGTCAACCACGAAATGATAGAGCTCCACTTCTGTAGCCCCCAAACTTGCCAATGCCTCCTCTCCTTCTTCTTGACAGAATTATGCTACCTTGTAGAGGGCCTGGCTTTCTGCCACACTGACCAGCAGGTGGAGCCATTTCTCGATGTCCCAGCGTAGTTCTTGAAGAGTCACCATACTGGAACGATGAGGTCTGCTACCTTGATTTGCTGTCTGGGTCTACTGCAATCCCTTTATCGTGGTTATTTTCTCTGATTAACACCCAACCAGCAGGAGGCGCTAATCCCGGATGAGCCCCCAAATTGTTACCCGCATCAAGCCAGGGAAGCTCGAATGGGTAAGTTAAATGAGCAACGCTGCTGTCACTGTAGAAGAATAAAACAAATAATGTGAGACGTAGGTAGTCTCACCCTCTACAGGAGGCACTAATAACAACACTTCAAATTATATATGCGTTTATGTGCATTACTTTTATACTCCAAAATTTTGGGCGTGTCTGGTGTCTACCATTTTCAACCCACTACATTAGCAAGAATTATAACTTTGATTACTTTGATCTTAGATTAAGACAGTTACTTGCTGTCTGCCATCTTTGTGTAAAATGTACACTTCTGTCTTCATCCCTGCAATGTAGTGACGTATGGCGGTGCAGCACCGCAAATGGATGGTGTTGCTCTTTTACCCTCCACTTCATTGTAGCATTCCTTCTTGATAGTGTCTGAGTTGGGTGACCTTCACTTCATTGTTCAGCATCTCATTTGAGTTCCGCTTCCATGAATCCTGGCCCAGTCAATGTCAAGTGGTCATGCAGGCTTTTATAGGCTTTTTTCAAGGGTGACTACTGGTCTGTCTATGCAGCAACTTTCAACTCAGGCTCAGAATTAAAATCTTCAGTTTGTTCTATTTCAGTCTGGAGAATCGTTGTAAGAATGACGGTATGGTACCATTAGAAACCATAAAGATGGTTGTGGAGGTTCATCCTTAGACAGTCATAGGACTGAAATTGCTATGAACAGTTTTGCCCTCAAGTCTCCATCATTGAACAGTTGATAACTTCAAGACAATAGACTTCAAATTAAAACTATAATGAATTCAGAAATGAAACTCTGATGCTCATACACATAAGTTGCTCATAAGCTCATAAGTTCCTGTTTACACAGTTAGCACTTTTTGACTATATAGTATACAGTTACAGAAGAGAAATTATTTATAACCGCACCATCTGGTGTCACCCAGATGAGATGGGTTCCCTTTTGAGTCTGGTTCCTCTCAAGGTTTCTTCATGTTGTCTCAGGGAGTTTTTCCTTGCCACTGTTGTCTCTGGCTTGCTCATTAAGGATAAATTTTGAAATTTATATCCAGAATTTATAGATTTCAGTAAAGCTGCTTTGTGACAATGTCCATTGTTAAAAGCGCTATACAAATAAATTTGAATTGAATTGAATGATCCTACACTGGTTGGTCAGGATGAGGCATTTGACACAGATTCAGTATTGTTGGTTGTGCAACATTCTGGGAAGCACCAAAATAGGTAACTGTCCTGTAATGTTAATGTCTATACACTGTTTAAAATACTTGTAATATTTAACCTTCCAATTCTTCCTTCTCTCCTGTAATGGAGAGCTGACACAATGATAACATTTTGTATTACACAACACTGATTTAAATGACTTCATACTTCCCACATAACATCATGTACAGTACATGTTATTGTGTGACAGTTTCCTCATATCATCAGTAAGTTTACCTGAAACTAAATGGACACCTGCGTTACAACTACACCTGCAAAGTGTAACAATTTTAACACACATGGGTCAATTGTACCGTCAATTTAAGTTGTCAACACCACATAAAAACACTGTAAACTTACATGAACATCCAAAAAAATAATGTTAAACCTTCATACATTCCTTACTCTGTGTGATATACCATTGAGGGTTGCTTGGAAAATATTATGTATTTACAAAAGATTATTGGACGTCTATTACTCACATGTGAAGAAGCACACTCAGAGCAATATTGCTGAGTAATGATGCAGAGCTCATAATATGTTTTTGCTTTGTTTTCTTCCATTTCCCCCCATTTCCTTTTTTTTTTTTTTATATTACTATACTATGATATATGGTTACTATAGTTTAACCGTAATTCTAAAAAAAAAAAAAAGAAGAAGAAGAAGAAGAAAGAAGAAGAAAAAAAAAGAACATCTTCATACTGTATGATCTGTTTCAACTGCATTTTAATCATATGAGGGTGGGAATTAATGTGTGCGTCTTTTCTGTCACCTTTCACTGCTCTTTCCCAAGTGTTACAGTTGTGCCACAGGTCACACACATGCTTTCTCTTAATCTTGTAATGTAACAGTTAGTGTACAGCCGTGGCCAGAAGTTTTGAGAATGACACAAATATTAATTTTTACAAAGTCTGCTGCCTCAGTTTTTAGGATGGCAATTTGCATATACTCCAGAATGTTATGAATTGCAATTAATTTCAAAGTCCCTCTTTGCCATGAAAATGAACTTAATCCCAAAAAACATGTCCACTGCATTTCAACCCTTCCACAAAAGGACCAGCTGACATCATGTCAGTGATTCTCTCATTAAAACAGGTGAGAGTGTTAATGAGGACAAGGCTGGAGATCACTCTGTCATGCTTATTGAGTTAGAATAACAGACTGGAAGCTTTAAAAGGAGGGTGGTGCTTGAAATTATTGTTCTTCCTCTGTTAACTATGGTTACCTGCAAGGAAACACGTGCAGCCATCATTGCTTTGCACAAAAAGGGATTCACAGGCTGTGAAAGGATATTCAAAATATACAAAAAGGATATTGCTGCTAGTAAGATTGCACCTAAATCAACCATTTATTGGATCATCAAGACCTTCAAGAAGAGAGGTTCAACTGTTGTGAAGAAGGCTTCAGGGCGCCCAAGAAAGTCCAGCAAGCACAGGACCGTCTCCTAAAGTTGATTCAGCTGCGGGATCAGGGCACCACCAGTGCAGAGCTTGCTCAGGAATGGCAGCAGGCAGGTGTGAGTGCGTCTGCACGCACAGTAAGACTTTTGGAGGATGGCCTGGTGTCAAGAAGGGCAGCAAAGAAGCCACTTCTCTCCAGGAAAAACATCAGGGACAGACTGCTATTCTGAAAAAAGTACAGGGATTGGACTGCTGAGGACTGGGGTAATGTCATTTTCTCTGATGAATCCCCTTTCCAATTGTTTGGGGCATCTGGAAAAAAGCTTGTCTGGAGAAGAAAAGGTGAGCGCTACCATCAGTCCTGTGTCATGCCAACAGTAAAGCATCCTGAGACCACTCATGTGTGGGGTTGCTTCTCAGCCAAGGGAGTGGGCTCACTCACAATTTTGCCTAAGAACACAGCCATGAATAAAGAATGGTACAAAAACATCCTCAGAGAGCAACTTCTCCCAACCATCCAAGAACAGTTTGGTGATGAACAATGCCTTTTCCAGCATGATGGGGCACCTTGACACAAGGCAAAAGTGATAACAAAGTGGCTCGGGGAACAAAACATCGACATTTTGGGTCCATGGCCAGGAAACTCCCCAGACCTTAATCCCATTGAGAATTTGTGGTCAATCCTCAAGAGGCGGGCGGACAAACAAAACCCCACAAACTCTGACAAACTCCAAGCATTGATTATGCAAGAATGGGCTGCCATCAGTCAGGATGTGGCCCAGAAGTTGATTGACAGCATGCCAGGGCAAATTGCAGAGGTCTTGAAAAAGAAGGGTCAATACTGCAAATATTGACTCTTTGCATAAACTTCATGTAATTGTCAATAAAAGCCATTGACACTCATGAAATGCTTGTGATTATACTTCAGTAACAGTTAGTAACATCTGACAAAAAGATCTAAAAACACTGAAGCAGTAGACTTTGTGAAAATTAATATTTGTGTCATTCTCAAAACTTTTGGCCACGGCTGTAGAGACAAAGGCACACAACCGCACAAATTTCAGTTTTTGAACACGCAAGGAAAAAAGCAGCAGCAGGAGGAACAAGAAAGCCATCACAGGCACATATTTGCCAAATATAAGCAAATTATTCAGGAGTGCCTGTTCCAGTCAGCCAGAAATCTGCATTTTGGGTGAAAATATGTGTTCCAACAGAACAACTAGCCAAAGCACAGGGGGAAAATTATGAAGGAATGGCTTGGAATAAAATAATGTCAAAGCCCAGACGTAATTCAGTTGAAAATTAGAAGCATGACCTGAAAATTGCTTTCTACTAACGAGTTGGAGAAAATTTGCATTGATGAATGAAAGAAAATGCCAAAATCAAAATGTGCAAAGACACATCTGAGACAACACGGTGCTGTAATTGCTGCAAAAAGGACCATTCACACTGAGGGGTGAATACTTAATATCATTAAGTGAATACTTAATAAGCAGTTTTTAGATTTTTTAGATTGCAATAATTCTGAGGACATCTAGTGTCACGTCAAAAGGAGCAAGAAAAAAAAAAACATTCTGTTATGCTTAAATTTGATGTTGCAATACAACAAAAAGAGAAATAATCATGGGGGCAGGGTTTTGGGGGTGATTAATACTTTTTTATAGGCACTATATATCACTCTCAGATTTACCCTGAACAGGGGGCACCGTGGTTTAGTGGTTAGCACGTGTGCCTTGCACCTCCAGGGTTGGGAGGTTTGATTCCTACCTCCGCCCTGTGTGAATGGAGTTTGCATGTTCTCCCCGTGCTTCAGGGGTTTCCTCCAGGTACTCCTGTTTCCTCCCCCAGTCCAAAGACATGCATTGTAGGCTGATTGGAATTTCCAAATTGTCCGTAGTGTGTGAATGTGTGTGCGATCGTGCCCTATGATGAGTTGGCACCCCATCGCGGGTGTCCCCTGCATTGTGCCACACATTCCCTGGGATAGGCTCCAGGCTCCCCCGCAACCCTGTGTAGGATAAGCGGTACAGAAAATGGATGAATGGATGGATTTACCCTGAACTTCCTATGATGTCTTGAAAAGTATAATTACCCCATTTCTCACTCATTTTTAGTGATTTGGTAAGCACCCACTAAAATTCTCATTCTCTGTATTTAAAAGAATCTTAATCCAAAAGATACAGTGTCAGTAGTAGATACTTGATTCTCTTAACTCATACAATATTTTTTTTTACATGTTCATTTTAGACTTAAATATTCAGACCAAACCAAGAACCTGAATGTGTTAGAATGGCCCAGTCAAAACTCAGACCTCAGTTCGATTGACAATCTGTGGCAAGACATGAAAATTGCTGTTCACCAACTATGTTCATCCAATCTGATAGAGCTTGAGCAATTTTGCCAAGAAGAATGGGCAAAAATATCAGGATCCAGATGTGCAAAGCTGATAGAGAAATCAGTCTCCACTCTGCTCCACTTACTCCCTCTCTCCATCACTCCATTTACAGACCCTCACTCTATTAAAGTTAGATGATGTAAAAAGCAAAAAAAAAAAGACCAGTATCAGAAAATGGTTAACTTTAATGTATTGTAGAAAGCCCTGATGAAGGACAAAAGGACCTAAAGAGCAATTTCATGATTTTTTTTTTAAACATGACTTCTTAGTCACTTTTATTTTGATCCTTTCCGAGTTTAAATAAAAGTAATGTTCTGTTACTAGTGCATTTTATTAAAAAGCTCAGGGGCTGATATCAGGCACGAGGATGCATTGTGATGTCAACTCATACTGCACACGGGGCTTATTTCATTCCCACATTGTCAAAATGCATCTTTGCGCTTGTCTATCTGACACAAACACATTCGTCTACCCCCCACTAGTCAGAGAACACTGAAGATCAAGCCACATAAATAGTTTAGCCTGTAGTTTAAGAGGTCAGGAAGTGGAGAGATTCTTACTGGTAGGCTATAAATAAGAAAACAGAGAAAACAGTGGGGATTTTAAAATCTCATTTCTACTGCATTATTGAAAGACTACAAAGGCAGCTGATGTATTTGTCTTAATTTAAGTTCTTGCGAAGCTGCAGCACATACAGCCATGGTTTCTGAACTCATTAGGGTTTTTGTTGTTGTTGTTCATTTTTGTTTTCGCTTTTATAGTTTTCTCTACGTTTGGTTTGTCCTGAATGCGTCACACAGAACCCAGAAGTATGCTTCGGCATAAAGCATCAAGTAAAACTCCTTCAAATATATTGAACATCAACATCAATAACACAGAAATGGAGCCATAATCTTTATTTATTGTGCAGGTCAAGCTTGTCAATTCATTTGCTTGTGGCTCGTTTATTGTATGTGCTTATTCAGTAACTCATTCATTCAATTCACAATAATAATTCATATTAATTCATGCACTGGTGAGTAAAGCTTCATTTCCAGCACTTTCTCACTAAGTAAATACATAACCCAAATTGTTTGTATAGCACTGGCATTATTATATACATGCATTACCACTATATACAAAGAAATCAAGCAGTTTATTAGCTTGAGGAAATAAGCTTAATGTTTGTGAAGCCCATGCTCATTGTGCACATCAGGTTTAAAAAGAATATTTACTAAAGTGGCATAGTTATAATGTTTCATTCAAGCTTTTAATTCCACTATAGTACAGCATGCAATCACCTCACATTTAAACCAGTCATTGGAGGGGTGAATACTTTTTCAGTGCACTGTATATCACTCTAACATTTACCCTGAGCTTCCAATGATGTCCTGAAAAGTAGAATTAGCCCACTTCGCACTCATCATTTTTAGTGATTCGGTAAGCACCTACTAAAATTCTCATTCTCCGTGTTTTCTGTAGTATCTGAAAACTCATGACAGGAAACAGTCTTCATCCAACACGATACAGTATCAGTAATAGGTTCAGAGTGAACATGACACAAGAGAGACAACACAGACTGTGTTATATGTTAAGTTTTGTTGAGTACACAAAAACAGTGAAAAAAACATCAGTCATTTTGTGTGTTGAGTATTTGAGCTAAGAACAAGATACACTAGAGATAAACTCTGTTATAAACTGTTGCTCTTTGTGATCCACAAGTAAGTGAATTTATCGTTTTTGTTGTACATTCATTACAGATTTGTATTTGTTTGTTTGTTTTTTATTTCTCATTAAGCATGGCTACTAGCAGCTTTACAACAATCCTGATTCATGTGCAGAGGTGGGTAGTTACATGTACAGAGGTGGGTAGTAACGCGTTACATTTACTTCATTACATTTACTTAGTAACGTTTTGAAAAAAATGTACTTCTAGGAGTAGGTTTAACTGACCATACTTATACTCTTACTCAAGTAAATTTTTAACCACAGAAATGTACTTTTACCTTTCTGCAAAACTACATTCGCTGCCGTTCCTCCGTTACTGTGAATGTTAATGAATATATGGAGTTTTAATAATTAATTTATATCATGTATAATGAGGTCACGAGTCTCACGATACGCAGTGGTATGAATGAGTCTGCAACAACCCCTCACTTGTTTTAGCGGAAGCAGGCCACACACACACACACACACACACACACACAAACACTCACTCTCTCTCTACACACACTTTCTCTTCTGTTCTGTTCCGTAGTCTGTTCTTTTGTTCTCTGTTGTCTTGTTTAAATGTAGATGTCGACAAGTTTGTATTCTTAACATGTGAAAATAAAGACAATCAACTGTTGGGAAACTGTTTGTTTTTTGGGGTGTTTTGAGACTCAGTTCATGGACAAATTACATTTTTGACAGTTTCCTTTAGAATTCACTGGTATACTCCAGAATTCATTGTTCCATCAATGATGGCAAGCCATCCTGGCCCAGATGCAGCAAAACAGGCCCAAACCATGATACTACCACCACCATGTTTCACAGATGGGATAAGGTTCTTATGCTGGAATGCAGTGTTTTCCTTTTTCCAAACATAATGCTTTTCATTAAAACCAAAAAGTTCTATTTTGGTCTTATCCGTCCACAAAACATTTTTCCATTAGCCTTCTGGCGTGTCCACGTGATCTTTAGCAAACTGCAGATGGGCAGCAATGTTTATTTTGGGGAGCAATGGCTTTCTCCTTGCAACCTTCCAATGCACACCACTGTTGTTCAATGTTCTCCTGATGGTGGACTCATGAATATTAACATTAGACAATGTGAGAGTGGCCTTTATTTGCTTAGAAGTTACCCTGGGGTCCTTGTGACCTCGTGCACTATTACATGTCTTGCTCTTGGAGTGATCTTTGTTGGGCGACCACTCCTGGGGAGGGTAACAGTGGCCATGAATTTCCTACGTTTGTACACAATCTATCTGACTGTGGATCGGTGGAGTCCAAACTCTTTAGCAATGGTTTTGTAACCTTTTCCAGCATGATGAGCATCAACGATTCTTTTTCTGAGGTCCTAGGAAATCTCCTTTGTTTGTGTCATGATGCACTTGCACAAACACGTGTTGTGAAGATCAAACTTTGATCCACGTTCTTTAAATAAAACAGGGTGCTTACTCACACCTGATTGTCATCCCATTGATTGAAAACACCTGACTCTAATTTCACCTTCAAATTAATTGCTTATCACAGAGGTTCACATACTTTTGCCAATCACAGATATGTAATATTGGATCATTTTCCTAAATAAATAAATTATCAAGTATAATGTTTTTGTCTCATTTGTTTAATCTGGTTCTCTTTGTCTACGTTTTGGACTTGTGTGAAAATCTGATGGTGTTTTAGGTCATATTTATGCAGAAATGTAGAAAATTCTAAAGTGTTCACAAACTTTGAAGCACCATTGTATCTGATACATCATTAGGTTACTTACAAATCTGTGTCATGTTACTCAGTAAATTAGAGTTGTTGTTTTTTTGCCCGGTTGGCTGAATTGACCACATTTTCTTATTATAATATTTTGGAGAAGCATGTTGGCACAACAGAACTTGTTATTCAGACAGCGCTTTTACTTAACACTACATGGTACCTGGATTATCATTCTCCTCACAGTTTGGTTGTGTCTGACCCAAGCAGGCTAAGAAACAGTTTATTACACAGACATCAGATTCTAAAGATTTCTAGATTATTAAAATGCTGCTAAAATACAGGTAATGAAAGTGATTTTTACATTTTTTTTTTTATCATTTCAATTATGTTTCCTATTCTTTTTGAATCCCAAACAGATTTTACATAACCCTTTTTAAAGAAATTAGGTAGGACTAGATTTGATCTATACTAATATCTATGCAGATTGATCCAACTGTCCTGGCAGATTCCAAACCACTCATTTGTTATAGCTAGAAGACCACATCTTTTTGAACTGTTGCTCATGAAACATCACAGCACAGCAGAACCTTAACTGCCCTCTTTCATATACATGAGCTCACAGACACCCACAATTAGATAATGTCACTCTATTCAGCAAGGGAGAGACAGATGCTATCCCTACCAGCCAATGAACAGGGCCACAATCCAAGCATCTTACTCATACAGCTCCCTCAAAACTATTGGAACGGCACAGTCAATTAATTTGTTTGTGCCTGACACCAGAGACATTTGATTTAGTCATCAAAAGATGGACATGAGACGAGAGTTTAGGATTTCAACTTTTATTTCCTGGTATTTACATCTAGATGTGTTCAACAACATAAAACATAGAACCTTTTGTATCAGACCACCCAATTTTTAGGCGAGCAATAGTGTAGGATCAAATAAGACTCAACATAAATTAAAGTAAATAACACAATATTTGGTTACATATCCCTTGCTTGCAATAACTGCAACAAGCCTGCGTCACACTGACCACCAATCGGTTGGTTTCTTCTTTGTGATGCTTTTCCAGGCATATACTGCAGTCTCTTTCAGTTGAAATTTATTTCGGGGGGTTTCTCCCTTCAGTCTCCTCTTTAGGAGGTGAAATGCTGCTCAATTGGGTTAAGGTCTAGTGATTGACTTGGCCAGTCTAAAACCTTCCACTTTTCCCCCCCTGATGAAGGCCTTCGTTGAGTTGACAGTGTGTTTTGGATCATTGTCTTGCTGCATGATAAAGTTAAGATAAAGATTAGTGAGCCTGTTCCAGAAGCAGCTATGCAAGCCCAAGCAATGACACTACCTCCACCATGCTTTCCTGTGAGCTTGTATGTTTTGGATCATGAGCAGATCGTTTCTGTCTCCACACTTTGGCCTTTCCATAACTTTGGTAGAGGTTAATCTTGGTTCCAGAACTTTTGTGGATCATCGCTGTATTTCTTTGTAAATTCCAATCTGGCTTTCTGATTCTTACTGCTGATGAGTGGTGTGCACATTGTGGTATGGCCTCTATATTTCTACTTTTGAAGTCTTCAAACGGTGGACTGTTACAGTGAGGGAAAAATTATTTGATCCCCTGCTGATTTTGTTGAATCATGTTGCCCTATGCTCAGTGTATGAGCATTATTAGTGGAAGAAAAGCAAACAGGACAGTTAATGATAGTATTGCCAGTTTTTTTATGCCAAATTGGGCTAATTTAAAAATATTCTGCAGCTGGTGAAATCTTGATTCATGGCAAATAATCAAAATTAAATTGAATAAATTTCCACAAACATATCCAAAGTATAAGTGCAGACAGTGTCTAAGATTAATATCCTCGGTGCTTATATAATAATGATAGGGGCGTTTCCAAACCTATGTTGACCACATGACAACATCTGAATCACACCGTGTTCTCACCAGTAAAATATTAGACGTATTACATGTGACACGTAAAATATAAGAAATATTGATTTCAAAATACAGTGAGGGAAAAAAGTATTTGATCCCCTGCTGATTTTGTACGTTTGCCCACTGACAAAGAAATGATCAGTCTATAATTTTAATGGTAGGTGTATTTTAACAGTGAGAGACAGAATAACAACAAAAAAATCCAGAAAACGCATTTCAAAGAAGTTATAAATTGATTTGCATTTTAATGAGTGAAATAAGTATTTGACCCCTTCGAATTAATACTTGGTGGCAAAACCCTTGTTGGCAATCACAGAGGTCAGACGTTTCTTGTAGTTGGCCACCAAGTTTGCACACATCTCAGGAGACATTTTGTCCCACTCCTCTTTGCAGATCCTCTCCAAGTCATTAAGGTCTCGAGGCTGACGTTTGGCAGCTCGAACCATCAGCTCCCTCCACAGATTTTCTATGGGATTAAGGTCTGGAGACTGGCCAGGCCACTCCATGACCTTAATGTGCTTCTTCTTGAGCCACTCCTTTGCTGCCTTGGCTGTGTGCTTTTGGTCATTGTCATGCTGGAATACCCATCCACGACCCATTTTCAATGCCCTGGCTGAGGGAAGGAGGTTCTCACCCAAGATTTGACGGTACATGACCCCGTCCATCATCCCTTTGATGCGGTGCAGTTGTCCTGTCCCCTTAGCAGAAAAACACCCCCAAAGCATAATGTTTCCACCTCCATGTTTGACAGTGGGGATGGTGTTCTTGGGGTCATAGGCAGCATTCCTCTTCCTCCAAACACAGCGAGTTGAGTTGATGCCAAAGAGCTCGATCTGTCTCATCTGACCACAACACTTTCACCAAGTTCTCCTCTGAATCATTCAGGCAAACTTCAGATGGGCCTGCATGTGCTTTCTTGAGCAGGGGGACCTTGCGGGCGCTGCAGGATTTCCTACACGGCGTAGTGTGTTACCAATTGTTTTCTTGGTGACTATGGTCCCAGCTGCCTTGAGATCATTAACAAGATCCTCCCGTGTAGTTCTGGGCTGATTCCTCACCGTTCTCATGATCATTGAAACTCCACGAGGTGAGATCTTGCATGGAGCCCCAGACCGAGGGAGACTGACAGTTATTTTGTGTTGCTTCCATTTGCAAATAATTGCACCAACTGTTGTCACCTTCTCACCAAGCTGCTTTGCCATGGTCTTGTAGCCCATTCCAGCCTTGTATAGGTCTACAATCTTGTCCCTGACATCCTTGGAGAGCTCTTTGGTCTTGGCCATGGTGGAGAGTTTAGAATCTGATTGATTGCTTCTGTGGACAGGTGTCTTTTATACAGGTAACAAGCTGAGAAGAGAGTGCCCCTTTAAGAGAGTGCTCCTAATCTCAGCTAACCTGTGTAAAAGACATCTGGGAGCCAGAAATCTTGCTGATTGATAGGGGATAAAATACTTATTTCACTCATTAAAATGCAAATCAATTCATATTTTTCTTTAAATGTGTTTTTCTGGATTTTTTTTGTTGCTCTGTCTCTCACTGTTAAAATACACCTACCATTAAAATTATAGACTGATCATTTCTTTGTCATTAGGCAAACGTACAAAATCAGCAGGGCATCAAATACTTTTTTCCCTCACTGTAAGGGAAAATATCATGACATGAAAAAAATTTCCCTTTCTATTTCATAGCCCTAATGGGACAGGCTATAATTTTTTAATAAGGTATGTTTGCCTCAGAACTGGGTGAAAGTGTTGTGGTCAGATGAGACCAAAATGGAGCTCTTTGGCATCAACTCAACTCGCCGTGTTTGGAGGAGGAGGAATGCTGCCTATGACCCCAAGAACATCATCCCCACCGTCAAACATGGAGGTGGGAACATTATGCTTTGGGGGTCTTTTTCTGCTAAGGGGACAGGACAACTGCACCAAATCAAAGGGACGATGGACGGGGCCATGTACCGTCAAATCTTGGGTGAGAACCTCCTTCCCTCAGCCAGAGCATTGAAAATGTGTCATGGATGGGTATTCCAGCATGGCAATGACCCAAAGCACACAGCCAAGGCAGCAAAGGAGTGGCTCAAGAAGAAGCACATTAAGGTCATGGAGTGGCCTAGCCAGTCTCCATACCTTAATCCCATGGAAAATCTGTGGAGGGAGCTGAAGGTTCGAGTTGCCAAACATCAGCCTCGAGACCTTAATGACTTGGAGAGGATCTGCAAATAAGAGTGGGACAAAATCCCTCCTGAGATGTGTGCAAACCTGGTGGCCAACTACAAGAAACGTCTGACCTCTGTGATTGCCAACAAGGGTTTTGCCACCAAGTACTAAGTCGAAGGGGTCAAATACTTATTTCCCTCATTAAAATGCAAATCAATTTATAACTTTTTTGAAATGCGTTTTTCTGGATTTTTTGTTGTTATTCTGTCTCTCACTGTTAAAATACACCTACCATTAAAATTATAGACTGATCATTGTTAGGTCGCGCAAAAAGCGCGACTTCCATTACCAGAATTCTCATCCACACACTCCACACTACACTTCCCAGCAAGCTCGGCGGCCTACAAACATGGCCGCCAGGGACTACAACACCCACACACTACCTCGGTCACAATCACCCGCTTTCTAATCCCGCGCACCTGTCTTCCATTTCACTAACACTCTATTTAAGGAATCTTATGTTACAGGTCGAACGCGAAGTATCGTTTGTTTCTTCCAAATCAACTGAGCTACTTCATTCTGGACTGATTCTCACGGCATTTGAAACTAAGCTAAGTACCTTGGACCCCGACTTCCTCTTAAGCCCTCTCTCTATTTTACACATCTCTGTGATAGGTTTGCTTGCACAAGTGTTTGATTTTTTGTTAGCGCAAATAGCTAGCACACTTTATTTAGTCACCGATATTTTGTTGTATGGGTTCTCTGTTGGATGCTGTTTTCTCCGTTTGATTTTTCCTTAGTAAAGTGTGTGTCCTTTTTTTTTACTGCTAGCGCTAACACTTTTGAGAGTGTGTTTAAACTTGATCACGTTATCCTGTGAAGACTCGAAGCCTTCTATAAACCTGTTGTTTGCCCTGTGTCCTTTCCACATGTGTGCTGAATAAACTGACGAAGTTTTTGACCGCAACTGTGTCCAGCTTACTTCTGGTGTTGTAACAGAATACTTCGCCTCGACATGGACGCAGCGGAGGAAATTCGTCAAGCAATCGCAGCACACGGTCAAATTATCAACGCGCAACAACAACGCTTGGGAGAAATGGATCAGAGTCTTCAACTTCTCTCTCAAGTCACGGCTACAGCAACGCAGCGCGCCGCTCCCACATCCTTTTCTACGCCTCGACTGCCTATGCCCTTACCCGATAAGTACAACGGTGACACTGGTTTATGTAAGGGTTTCATCTTACAATGCTCCTTATACTTTGACTGTTGTGGGGAAATGGGGGATCATGAGAAAGTGGCGCGATTCATCTCCTTACTAACAGGCAAGGCTTTAAGGTGGGCGGCGGCAGTAAGGGAACGAGGCGGAGATGCGGTGGCTTCCTATGACACCTTCGTCTCCATGTTCCGGCGAGTGTTCGACCACGCCCCCGATCACCAGGAAGTCGGGGAACGGCTCCTAACACTGAGACAAGGCTCACTTCGAGTGGCGGATTACGCGTTAGAATTTCGGACTATCGCTGCGGGTAGCGGCTGGAATGACGTGGCGTTAAAAGCTGTCTTCCGTCAGGGCCTTAATCCCGCCATAATCACTGAGATGGCCTGCCGCGATGAGCCTCTTAACCTGGACTCGTTAATTGATCTCGCCATTCGCCTCGATCAACTTCTCTACAGCCGTAGGCATCCATCTCAGCACCCTGAACCAACCCGACTCCCCGCTAGCGACGAACCCATGCAAATCGGCCATGCTAAACTGGACCCCAACGAGAAAGAAAGGAGACGCCGAGAGAACCTATGTCTCTACTGTGGCCGCGCTGATCACTCTCTTCACTCCTGCCCTGTCCGCCCCACAAGCTTAACTCCGACAAGGGGCGGACAACGCACCCGTTCAACCCCGGTGAGTCAGATTCCAGATGTTACTTCATGTTCTTTTACTTTACCCGTCTACCTTGAACATTCAGGTGTCTGTACTCTTGTTACAGCCATGCTCGACTCCGGAGCAGCGGGAAACTTCATTGACGAGGAAATAGTGTGTCAGCTTGACCTCGACACTCGTCCCCTACCTCAGCCGCTAAAGATCCAGGCCATCGACGGTACGCCCATCGGAAACATCACCCGCCACACACACACCCTGGGGCTTCGTGTCAGCGCTCTCCACCACGAAGAATTATCCTTCTGGGTCATCAAATCTACCCGATACCCCGTGGTTTTGGGCTTACCGTGGCTGAGAAAACATAACCCTCACATTTCCTGGGCCAACCAACAAATACTCAACTGGTCACCCTTCTGTCACCAACAATGCCTCAACACCCTATCACTCACTGTCGCAACTACATCCATTGAAAGCCCTGAAAACGCACCCACCGTCTGTATACCCCACGAATATAACGATCTTAAGGAGGTATTTAGTAAACTCAGGGCTAGCGGTCTTCCACCCCATCGTTCTTATGACTGTTCCATAGACCTCCTGCCGGGTATGACTCCGCCACGTGGACATATATATCCCCTGTCCCAAGCAGAACATAAAGCCATGTCCGAATACATTCAGGAGGCTCTCCAACAGGGATATATTCGCCACTCCACCTCCCCGGCAGCAGCCAGCTTCTTTTTCGTGGCCAAGAAAGGAGGGGGCCTTCGGCCTTGCATTGACTACCGAGGGCTCAACCGCGCCTCGGTGAAATATCCCTACCCTCTTCCACTCGTCCCTTCCGCCTTAGAACAACTTCGTGAAGCCCGATATTTCACCAAATTGGACCTCCGTAGTGCGTACAACCTGGTGCGTATCCGGGAAGGGGATGAGTGGAAGACTGCCTTCAGCACAACAACAGGTCACTACGAATACCTCGTAATGCCGTATGGGCTAACTAACGCGCCCTCAGTATTCCAATGCCTAATTAATGACGTACTGAGAGACATGTTAGGAAAATTCGTGGTGGCCTATATTGACGACATTTTGATTTACTCCCCCAACTACAAACTCCACGTATCTCAAGTACGCCAGGTTCTCACACGCCTACTAGAAAATGGACTATATGTAAAGGCAGAAAAGTGTGAATTCCACACTAATACTACGACCTTCTTAGGTTACGTCATTAGCCCCGAGGGAGTGGCCATGGACAAAAGTAAGGTCACGGCGGTAACACAATGGCCCACTCCTACTACCATCAAGGAGCTCCAAAGCTTCTTAGGTTTCGCCAACTTCTACCGACGCTTTATCCGGGGTTTTAGTTCGATTGCCCTACCCCTTACTTCTCTGTTGCGGGGCGGTCCCCGCCGTCTGGTTTGGAACCACGAGGCCGAGGGGGCATTCTCCAGACTCAAAACGGCTTTCACCACGGCTCCTATCCTCAAGCACCCAGACCCTTCCTGTCCCTTCGTAGTAGAAGTAGATGCCTCTGAGGCGGGGGTGGGGGCCGTATTATCCCAACGTCTAGGGGAAAAACCAAAAATTCACCCCGTCGCTTTCTTTTCGAAAAAGCTATCGCCGGCAGAACAGAATTATGACGTGGGAGATCGTGAACTGCTAGCTATAAAATTAGCTTTGGAGGAGTGGCGACACTGGCTAGAGGGGGCAGAACACCCGTTTACCGTTTTCACAGATCACAAGAACTTAGAATATCTGCACACAGCCAAACGACTAAACCCTCGCCAAGCACGTTGGTCTTTGTTTTTCGCACGTTTTCAGTTTACCCTTTCTTATCGCCCCGGGTCTAAGAACCACAAGGCGGACGCCCTTTCCCGACTCCACACTAGGGATTTACCACCTTCCAAACCCGACCACATCCTGCCTCCCTCCTGTTTTGTCGGTAATGTGCACTGGGAGTTCGACAGTTTACTTCACAAATTCCCACGTAGGTACGTACCGTCTGCTTGTCCTCCCACAAAATTGTTTGTCCCTTCTACCTACAGAACCCGATTAATAAGATGGGCTCACACGGTTCCCGGTACCGCTCACCCCCGGTTCCCTACGCACATACCACCTTTTGTCTCACAAGTACTGGTGGCCCAACATGGCCCAAGAAGTACTACAGGCGGTCAAATCTTGTGACATCTGCGCCCAAACTAAGGTACCCAGAACCTTCCCTGCCGGCAAACTCATGCCACTACCCACTCCGCAACGACCTTGGTCACACCTCGCAGTAGACTTCATCACGGACCTCCCCAATTCTCTAGGCCACACCACCGTTTTTGTTATTTTAGATCGGTTCTCCAAATCCCTCCGTCTAATTTCCTTGCCCAATCTACCATCAGCCTTCCACACAGCAGAACTTATATTCTCGCATGTATTTCGTTATTTTGGGATCCCCGAAGACATAGTTAGCGATCGGGGACCGCAGTTCATATCTCGCGTATGGTCCGGCTTTATGGGTAAATTGGGAGTGAATGTGAGCCTTACGTCGGGATACCACCCCGAATCCAACGGGCAAGCGGAACGGGTTAACCAAGAAGTCGGAAGGATGCTCCGTTCGTTCTGTCACAAAAATCCCTCTGATTGGGCCCGCTTCCTGCCCTGGGTGGAATACGCCCAGAACTCACTCCGCCATTCTGCCACTAACCTGACCCCATTCCAATGCGTGCTAGGTTATCAGCCCCCTCTATTTCCGTGGGACGCCACGGCCACGGACGCACCAGCCGTAAACGAATGGTTTAACCGCAGTGAACAGGTCTGGGCAAGCACCCATAGGAGACTAAAACAAGCAGCCTCAAAATCAAAGGCCCAAGCGGATCGCCACCGACAGGTAACACCACGCTACCAACCCCGGTGAACGGGTATGGCTCTCCACCCAAAACTTGCACCTCAGACATCCCTGCCAGAAGCTCTGTCCTCGTTACCTCGGCCCCTTCAAAGTCATCAGGCCCATCAATGAGGTAACCTACAGACTAGCCATCCCCAAACATTGGCGCATTTCCCCCTCATTTCACGTTTCGCTCCTGAAACCCTTCCACACAGGTATCCTCACCTCTCAAAACCCTTCTAATCCACCTCCCCCACAGGAAGTTGACGGACAACTGGCCTATCGTATTCACCAGATTCTCAAATCCCGGCGACGTCAAGGAAAACTTCAGTACCTCATTGACTGGAAGGGGTACGGGCCCGAGGAACAGAGCTGGGTGGCGGCTAAGGACATGCTGGACCCTGAAATGGTGGACGAATTTCACCGCATCAATCCAGAATACCCAAAACCTAGACCCAGAGGTCGACCCAGGCAAGGAGAGGCTCCCGGAGTGAGCCCTTTGGGGGGGGGCTCTGTTAGGTCGTGCAAAAAGCGCGACTTCCATTACCAGAATTCTCATCCACACACTCCACACTACACTTCCCAGCAAGCTCGGCGGCCTACAAACATGGCCGCCAGGGACTACAACACCCACACACTACCTCGGTCACAATCACCCGCTTTCTAATCCCGCGCACCTGTCTTCCATTTCACTAACACTCTATTTAAGGAATCTTATGTTACAGGTCGAACGCGAAGTATCGTTTGTTTCTTCCAAATCAACTGAGCTACTTCATTCTGGACTGATTCTCACGGCATTTGAAACTAAGCTAAGTACCTTGGACCCCGACTTCCTCTTAAGCCCTCTCTCTATTTTACACATCTCTGTGATAGGTTTGCTTGCACAAGTATTTGATTTTTTGTTAGCGCAAATAGCTAGCACACTTTATTTAGTCACCGATATTTTGTTGTATGGGTTCTCTGTTGGATGCTGTTTTCTCCGTTTGATTTTTCCTTAGTAAAGTGTGTGTCCTTTTTTTTTACTGCTAGCGCTAACACTTTTGAGAGTGTGTTTAAACTTGATCACGTTATCCTGTGAAGACTCGAAGCCTTCTATAAACCTGTTGTTTGCCCTGTGTCCTTTCCACATGTGTGCTGAATAAACTGACGAAGTTTTTGACCGCAACTGTGTCCAGCTTACTTCTGGTGTTGTAACAATCATTTCTTTGTCAGTGGGCAAACGTACAAAATCAGCAGGGGATCAAATACTTTTTTCCCTCACTGTATTTTGAAATCAGTGTTTCTTATATTTTACGTGTCACATGTAATACGTCTAATATTTTACTGGGGAGAACACGGTGTGATTCAGATGTTGTCATGTGGTCAACATAGGTTTGGAAACGCCCCTATCATTATTATATAAGCACCGAGGATATTAATCTTAGACACTGTCTGCACTTATACTTTGGATATGTTTGTGGAAATTTATTCAATTTAATTTTGATTATTTGCCATGAATCAAGATTTCAGCAGCTGCAGAATATTTTTAAATTAGCCCAATTTGGCATAAAAAAAAAAACTGGCAATACTATCATTAACTGTCCTGTTTGCTTTTCTTCCACTAATAATGCTCATACACTGAGCATAGGGCAACATGATTCCTTCCCAATGGGCTTCTATTAACGCTTGTAGTTTTTGTCATTTCCGTAGTCAAATATCAACATTATTTAAAATCATTGGTCACTCAGAAGAGGTAATCAGTATTTTGCTAATGACCTAATGTATTTAATTGTGTAAGTATATTATTAAGCACAACAATATTGAATCTCTCACGCCTCAATAAGTGCAATTCATATTTATTCCTCAAGGTGGAAATTTTTGATAAACAGTGATGTGATGCATCAATCATAATTACCTCTGACATAAAACAATCATTGCAAAACTTGACATGGCTCAGTGATTCACCGCACAACAAGTACATAATCAAATATTAGCATCGCTTGATGGTGGATCTGATGACGAAGCTGTCAACGAACAAAATATTGATTTTGACGGTGCTAAAAATGATGGTTTTGAGAGTAATGTATGGAATATTGTAAATAAATAAATACATAAATATTGTAATGATTTTTATTTTGTTATGGTGACTGGAATAATTTGATGGAAATGTTAAAGAGCTTTGACTATTTTAGTGCCTGAATTATTAATTTGTAATTTTAACATTGTATATTTTTTTTGCATCTGTTTGATGACAAATAAAATATAACAAAATATGCTTTATTTTATTATTTTGTAATTGTTAAGTTTTATACTACTGGTGCAATTTAGAGATCCATCCATGTTAGATAAACATTCCAGGGTAGATAAAGACTATGTAATAATGATTGGTGAAACATTTGTGCATTTAAGGGTTAACAAATATAGAGCCTTATTAGTTTCGGGGAACATAATGTAAAATCACAAATCAAAATTATTTAACTTTTTTTTTTAATTATTATTAAAATGAGAGAAAGAGATACTGTATTTCAGGATTTTTATTATTATTATCATTTTATTTTTTTGTTTTGTTTTTTGCAACAGCAGGAAGCAGGCAGTTTAAAGTTGTTTTCTTAATATGTAATAATTTGAACTATCAACAGGATCCAGCTTTTACAGCTTCAGAAGCTGTAAAAGCAGTGCAAAATGTCCTGTTTCACTGAAGATTTTGTGTACATGTTGACAGACCCCCAACCTGCATGGTTATTCAAATAGGTCTCATAGCATATTTTATTTTTATGAAATTAAATAAACAGAAAGAGAGGGAGACAGTAAGAGAGTGACTGATGGATAGAGAGAGAGCATTAGGCATCAGAAGTCCCTGTCAGCTTAATTAGGGCATGGCTGGCAGAACTGTCACACCCTGCAGTGCCATGAAGAAAAGTGCAGTCATTGACAATCTTCTCAACTTTCTTCCATCCCTCTAACTTGACTCCCACAGAGCACATTTAAATATTGTACTGTGCTTTTTGTTCCACCCCTGTTGATGACTTTACAGCCCAGAGTCTGCTCTGATCTCTTTTCCTCCTCTGGCTTACATTCTGTCCTTTTCAGTGTCTTCTTAACGCTCTTGAGTTGAAGTTCTATGTGCAGCACACCCATCTCAGTCAAATAGCTTGGAAGGCTTACCCCTAATTTTACCATCTCGTCACTTTCGTTTCTGTGGTTATGATAAAGCTGAGTAAGCAGATGACTAATTCTGTTTGGTATTTTGGTAGAACTGACATCACCTCAAGCAAATACAGGCCTGCTTAGAAGAAAACAGCAGAAAAAAGAAAGTCAGAAATGTGAAAAAGCAGAAATCTGTGAGAACATTCTTTCCTTTTACTTGACAGTAAATTCACCACAGAAGCTATACTGTACAGTAGTTAATGCTAAGAGTTGGTAAAAGAGTCTAAAGGGACAGTTACTTGTATTCAGAGATGAGTTAAGTTACACATGTGCTTAACTTGTTTTTCTGGGAGTTCCATACATATTATTCAAATGGGTCATGCTGCCACGGTTGCCAAACCTTTCTTGAGTACAGCTATTTGCCGTGTTTTTTTGTTTTTTTTTCCAATATCACTTAAACCACCGCCATTAAATACATGCACTTGCCTTTAAGCCAGAAAAAAGTGGGGACTAAAGAAGCAGATAGCTTTATTTCTTTGCTGTTAAATGTAATATAATGTAATATACAGTGCTGTGAAAAAGTATTTGCCCCCATCCTGATTTCTTCTGTTTTTGTGTTTTCATACTAAATTGTTTCAGAAATTAAAACAAAATCTAAGATAAAACAAAGGCAACAGTAAACACAAAAGACAGTTTTTAATGTTATTTATTGAGGAAAAAAAGTTCTCCAATACCAGCTGGTGCCTGTGTGAAAATGTATTTGCCCCTGTAGTTACTAATTCCCAAAATCTATGAAACATTCATAATGGGGTTCAACTGGACTAGACGCAACCAGGCCTGATTACTGCAAACCCTGTTCAATCAAATCAACACTTAAATAGAAGTTTTTCAACAGCATGAAGTCTTACCCATTAATACACTATGCCAAAGTTGAAAGAAATTCCAGAAATGATGAGGAAGATGGTGATTGAAATTCGTCAGTTTGGGAAGGGTTACAAAGCTATTTCAAGGGCTCGGGTACTCCAAAGAACCACAGTGAGAACCATTATCTCCAAATGGAAAAACCCGGCACAATAGTGAATCTTCCCAGAAGTGGCACAGCAACGACTCATCCAGCAAGTCAAAAAAGGACCAAGGACGACATCAAAGGAGCTGCTCACAGACCTCTCTTACATCAATAAAGGTCACTGTTCATGACTCCACTATCAGAAATACACTGGGAAAATGGCATCCATGGAAGAGTGGCAAGGCAAAAACCACTACTAACCCAGAAGAACATTAAGGCTCGTCTGAATTTTGCCAAAACACACCTTGATGATCGTCAAACATTTTGGGAGAATGTTCTGTGGATTGATGAGTCAAAAGTGGAACTATTCGGAAGACAGGGGTCCCGTTACATCTGGTGTAAACCAAACACAGAATTCCACAAAAAGGACATCATACCTATGGTCAAGCATGGTGGTGGGAGTGTGATGGTGTGGGGATGATTTGCTGCTTCACCGCCTGGGCAACTTGCAATAATTGAGAGAAACATGAATTCTGCTCTCTACCAGAAAATCCTAGTTGCTGTCATGCAAGAAAAATTAGCTTAAATCCAAGGTCAGAATCTCACATAATGGAGACATGCCCCTCCACCACACATATGCAATTTTTGCACAAATGTCTGAATAGCGTTTAAGCCTGGAGTTATATCTGAGGACTGAATACCAATGTGCACAATTTTGGTATTAAATCCTCCTGTGTGCGTGACTCAATTTTGAATATGGCCCATACCGTATGGCCCTGTAGGAATGGTGGGAGGGGTGAAAGGAAAAGTCGGGTTTGAAAAAGGGTACATATAAATGGATAGTAATCAACTAAACCCATACACAAATTGTACATATATTTACAAATTATAAGTAAATTACAATAGATATTTTTTTTTATTTGTAATCTAGCCACAGGAGGTCACACACCAGTGTACTTTTTGTTCCGGTCCCAAGCCCGGATAAATAGAGAGGGTTGTGTCAGGAAGGGCATCCGATGTAAAACTTTTGCCAAATGCAATATGCGAATCACTAACATGACTTCCATACCGGATCGGTTGGGGCCCGGGTTAACAACGACTGCCATCGGTGCCGTTGACCTACAGGGCACTGGTGGAAATTGGGCTACTGTTGGTAGAAGAAGGAGAGGAGGAAGGTGTGTTAGAGGAGGAAGGCGTGTCCGTAGGCAGAGAGAGAAGAGGAAAGGCAGGAATTTAGGACTGAAAGTAGGGACTTTAAATGTTGGTACGATGACAGGTAAAGGCAGAGAGCTGGTAGATATGATGCAGAAGAGGAAAGTCGACATTCTTTGTGTCCAGGAGACCAGGTGGATAGGGAGCAAGGCTAGAAGCATTGGAGCAGGGTTTAAACTGTTTTATCATGGGGTGGACAGGAAGAGAAATGGAGTAGGAGTGATCCTGAAGGAGGAGTTTGTGAAGAATGTTCTGGAGGTAAAGAGAGTGTCAGATAGGTTGATGAGTCTGAAGCTGGAAATTGAAGGTGTGATGCTGAATGTTGTTAGTGCTTACGCTCCACAAGTAGGTTGTGAGCAAGAGGAGAAAGACAGATTCTGGAGCGAGCTTGAGGAAGTGATGCAGAGTGTTCCCAGAGGTGAGAGAGTGGTGATAGGGGCAGACTTTAATGGACATGTTGGTGAAGGGAATAGTGGGGATGAGGAAGTGATGGGCAGGTTTGGTCTCCAGGTAAGGAACCCAGAAGGACAGAGGTTGGTAGACTTTGCTAAAAGTATGGAGATGGCTGTGGTGAACACGTACTCAGAAGAGGCAGGAACACAGGGTGACATATAAGAGTGGTGGCAGGAGCACACAGGTGGACTATATCTTATGTAGACACTGTAATCTGATGGAGATTAGCGATTGCAAAGTAGTCGTAGGAGAGAGTGTAGCTAGACAGCATAGGATGGTGGTGTGTAAGATGACTCTGGTGGTGAAGAAGATGAAGAGAGCAAAGGCAGAGCAGAAGACAAAGTGGTGGAAGTTGGAAAAGGAAGAGTGATGTGCAGTTTTCAGGGAGGAGTTGAGACAGGCTTTAGGTGGTCAGGAGGTGCTTCCAGATGACTGGACTACTACAGCCAAAGTGATCAGGGAGACAGGTAGGAAGGTGCTAGGTGTGTCATCTGGAAGGAGGAAAGAAGACAAGGAGACTTTGTGGTGGAATGAGGAAGGTCATGAGAGTATCCAGAAGAAGAGGTTAGCTAGGAAGAAGTGGGACAGTGAGAGGACGGAGGAAAGTAGACAGGAATATAGGGAGATGCAGCGTGAGGTTAAGATAGAGGTGGCAAAGGCCAAACAGAAAGCTTATGAGGACATGTATGCAAGGTTAGATAGTAAGGAAGGTGAGAGGGATTTGTATCAGTTGGCGAGGCAGAGGGATAGAGATGGTAAGGATGTGCAGCAGGTTAGAGTGATTAAAGATAGAGATGGAAATGTGTTGACAGGTGACAGGAGGGTGAGGGAAAGATGGAAGGAGTACTTTGAGGAACTGATGAATGAGGAAAATGACAGAAAGAGAAGAGTAGTAGAGGCAAATATTGTTGAGCAGGAAGTAGAAAGGATTAGCAAGGGTGAAGTTAGGAGAGCTTTGAAGAGGATGCAGAGAGGAAAAGCGGTTGGTCCTGATGACATACCAGTGGAGGTATGGAAGTGTCTAGGAGAGATGGCAGTAGAGTTTTTAACTAGGTTGTTCAACGAGGTCTTAGAGAGTGAGAGGATGCCTGAGGAATGGAGGAGAAGTGTTTTGGTACCGATTTTTAAGAACAAGGGAGATGTGCAGAGTTGTGGAAACTACAGAGGTATTAAGCTGATGATCCATACAATGAAGTTGTGGGAAAGAGTAGTGGAAGCAAGGCTAAGGGGAGAAGTGAGCATTTGTGAGCAGCAGTATGGTTTCATGCCAAGAAAGAGCACTACAGATGCAATATTTGCTTTGAGAATGTTGATGGAGAAGTACAGAGAGGGTCAGAAAGAGCTGCATTGTGTCTTTGTAGATTTAGAGAAAGCGTATGACAGGGTGCCAAGAGAGGAGCTGTGGTATTGTATGAGGAGGTCTGGAGTGGCAGAGAAGTATGTTAGAGTGGTGCAGGATATGTATGAGAGCAGTAGGACAGTGGTAAGGTGTGCGGTAGGTGTGACAGAGGAGTTCACAGTGAAGGTGGGACTGCATCAAGTATCGGCTCTGAGCCCCTTCTTGTTTGCAGTGGTGATGGACAGGCTGACAGATGAGGTCAGACAGGAATCTCCATGGACTATGATGTTTGCGGATGACATTGTGATCTGTAGTGAGAGCAGGGAGCAGGTGGAGGAAACTCTAGAGAGGTGGAGGTTTGCTCTGGAGAGAAGAGGAATGAAGGTTAGTTGCAGCAAGACAGAATACATGTGTGTGAATGAGAGGGATCCAAGTGGAACAGTGAGGTTACAGGGAGAAGAGATAAAGAAGGTGCAGGATTTTAAGTACTTAGGGTCAACAGTCCAGAGCAACGGGGAGTGTGGAAAAGAGGTGAAGAAGCATGTGCAGGCAGGTTGGAATGGGTGGAGAAAAGTGTCAGGTCTGTTGTGTGATAAAAGAGTACCAGCAAGAATGAACGGAAAGGTGTACAGGACAGTAGTGAGACCAGCGATGTTGTATGGTTTGGAGACAGTTGCACTGAGGAAAAGATGGGAGGAAGAGTTAGAGGTAGCAGAGCTGAAGATGTTGAGGTTCTCTTTGGGAGTGACGAGGATGGATAGGATCAGGAATGAGTACATCAGAGGGACGGCACATGTGAGATGTTTTGGAGACAAAGTTAGAGAGGCCAGGTTGAGATGGTTTGGACATGTTCAGAGGAGGGAGAGTGAATATATCGGTAAAAGGATGCTGAGGTTAAAGCTGCCAGGCAGGAGGCCGAGAGGAAGACCAAAGAGGAGGTTTATGGATGTAGTGAAGGAGGACATGAAGGCAGTCGGTCTGAGAGAAGAGGATGCAGGGGATAGGGCTAGATGGAGGCAGATGATTCGCTGTGGCGACCCCTGTGGCGACCAGCCGAAAGGAAAAGAAGATTTTTTTAAAAATTTGTATTCAGTTTTTGTAAATTTGCACAATTATTACCACATTCAATCACATTTCTGAGGATCGGGTTATTCTTTAGCTGGTATATTATTATACATTTTATAACATATATTTGTAATATCCTAAACTTGCTTTAAAATTCTGAGAATTTGTGTGAATAACAGTGAAAGCATAAGCTTTCTCAAAAGGAATCTAATAGATTAATAGATCCCTTATAATTTAATTCCTTATACTCATTAAGCGTCATCAAACACTGATGCTTTTGGATCCAGTTTAGTGTAAAATGTGTAGTCATTGTGGTTAAACAGAAAATCTTTTAAATAAAGTGAATTATATTTTCTCAGTTTACTTGCAGTAGAGGTATGACATTACACAGAGTTTCATCAGTGTCATTACAGTCATTAACCTAACAATAACCAATAAAAGAGCCATTCAGAGTTGACATGGGCCAGGGCAAAAAGTCAACAACATGAATAGGGAGCTGACTGGCCTATAAAACTATATGATCTATTTCACTGAGTAAATGTGTGCAGCCAGGACGAAATGCCACCTTGGCTAGCGCCTCTGTCTGGATATTCTTCTGTGAATTCATTGGCTGGTCACAGATTATTGGAGAGCTAACATGTAGGGCATAGGGTCAGTTGTAACATCCCAATTCCTTATTTCTGTGGGAGATATATTTTTGTAAATGATTTTATAATTCAGTAAAGAACTTGTGTAGGTGTAGAATAGGCCTCATTTATTTATCTTTTATTGAAATTGTGTGTAAAACTTTTTTCCGCTGGATTAAAATAAAATTTTAATGGCTGATTATCTTCATAGTCGCATACATATGTTGATCACTAGTAATGTGCAAAGTGCATTCCTGACACAGGTCATTTGCATGTAGTGACGCCCCCAAACATCCATAAAAGTTCAAGTGCACAGACAGCTGGGAGCATGAAATGAACAATCAAGGGTGAAAGGCAGAAGTGGAAGTTATTTTGACTCACTTCTATGCCAATAAAAATATTTAATACTATGTCATATTAATAATTAAAAAAATATCTAAATTTATATAAAATGTTTACATTTTTTGTAAATCTTTCATCATCTGAGGCATTTGTTTACAGCTGACGGCTATGAGCAGACAGGTCTGTACTCTGTTTATACAGCGCCTTTTACCATTTATTCACTTCAGCCATTTTTCATGTAAGTGGAATCTCTTTTATGAGAGATATCGTATTGTATTTAGATTTTATTCAGTATTGCCAACTGTCAATAACGCTAACTAGACAGTGATTATAACTGGCATAAAATGAAGACATAATTCAAAATGTTTTCCAGATTAGGAAAATTACGTTCATACCTCAAATCTGACTTTTTTCCCCACTGTTCTTTTGCAGGCTTCTGATGTTAGGATGCTACTGGGCATGTGCTGAGTGAGTGTCACCACTGTTGGTTATTGCTGATTGGAACAATTTACACTCTGTGCACAATTATTAGTTGTGTCAGTATTATGATCTGATCATTATTTCTATGGATATTATCCAACTCTAAATCATATAAACCTGAATGTTTACTGGGTATAATTATTTTCAGGTGAAGTTTAATTGTGTAATGAGGCAGGGTGTGGCTTAAAGTGATTATCACCTACATAAGGTGTGCATAATTATTAGGCAGCTCTACCTCAGGAAAATGGCCCTTAAAAGAGAGTTAACTGAGACTGAAAAGTCACAAATTGTAAAATGCCTATCAGATGGATGCAGTACACTGCATATTGCAAAACTATTGAGGCGTGACGAGCGGACAATCAAACGCTTTGTTATGAATACTCAACATCATCACAAAACAACGTGTGGAGAAGTAAAGGTGCAAGTTGACTTAAGAGTGGTTAAGACTACTGATCAGAAGGTTGTGAGTTCAAATCCCAGCACTGCCAAGCCGCCACTGTTGGGCCCTTGAGCAAGGCCCTCAATTGCTCAGCTATATAAATGAAATAAAAAATGTAAGTCGCTCTGGATAAGGGCGTCTGCCAAATGCCATAAATGTAAGAGGAATAAAATGTGAGGTTACCAGTTAGCCTCCAGTGCCACCATATTTCAGAACTGCAACCTTCCAGGAGTGTCCAGAAGTACAAGGTGTCAAGTACTCAGAGACATGGCTAAGGTAAGGAAGGCTGAAACACGAGCACCACTGAATAAGACTCACAAGCTAAAGCATCATGACTTGGCCAAGAAATACCTGAAGATGATTTCTCAATGGTTTTATGGACAGTTGAAATGAGAGTAAATCGAGATGGACCAGGTGGGTGGGCCCATGGGTGGATCACTAATGGGCACAGAGTACCAGTTCAACTGAGGCACCAGCAAGGTGGAGGAGGGGCACTGCTATGGGTTGGTATCATTAATGATGAGCTAGAAGATGGACTGAGAATAAGCTCCCAAACCTGGTGCCAGTTTCTAGAAGATACTTTCATCAAGCAGTGGTACAGGAAGAAGTTAGCAACATTCAAGACGGCCATGATCTTTATGCAGGACAATGCTCCATCACATATATCAAGGTACACCACTGCTTGGCTAGACAGCAAAGGCATCCAAGATGACTGAATGATGACCTGGCCCCCTTCCTCACCTTACTTAAATCCTATTGAGAACTTCTGGGCCATTCTCAAGTGTGAGATTTACAGTGAGGGAAAACATTTGGGAGGCTGTGGTGGCTGCCTCAGCTAAAATTGATCATGAACAGATCAAAAACCTAACAGATTAAATGGATGGAAGGCTCATGGCATTTACTGAAAAAAAGGCTGGCTATATTCATTACTGAATAATTTTGAAGGGCTAAAATTGTTTTTTGTTCATTGTTATGCTATTTTTATCTTCTTTCTTTGTTAAACATTGTTAAAGCTATTTCGATGTGAAATAAACATTTAGGATCAAAATTAAGCTGAGAAATACGACTTGCCTAATAGTTATGAACGCAGTGTATTTTATAGGGTTACTTTTCCCATATTGTGCAGAAATTATAATACCAGGCATTATTTTTAATACCTAAAATCATTTACACCTTAATTACACCTTTATACCATCTGACCTGATTTAAAGGGGTCATATTATGATTTTAAAAGTTCATTATTTTGTTTATTGGGGGTAATAGAATAGGTTAACATGCTTTAATGTTAAAAAAAACACATATTATTTTCACAGACTATACATTATTGCAGTACCTCTATTCCCAGTCTGTCTGAAATGCTCTGAGTGAGTTCCGGTTTCTCCAAAGCCCCTCCTTCCGAAAAGCCCAGAGTGCTCTCATTGGCCAGCTGACCCACTGCGTCGTGATTGGCCGAAAACCTCAAGCGTGTGTAGGAAATGTAACGCCCCTTACCATAATCGCGAACAGACTGGGAATTTCCAAGGCTTCGAAAGCTATTATAAACACAGTTAATAATGTCGTCTGCTTTACTGTATCAGTTCAAACCCGAGTCAGATTCTGAAAATGCGGATGATCAAGCGGATCAATTGGAAACAACTTTGCAAGCACGACTTGAGCAGAACATTTCACAGTGGTAATTTTTATTTTGTAACTCTCTTACTTTACAGATACGATGTTCTAACGGTTTAATTTGTCTTCTTCACTGTAACAACTTTATGTCCTGAAGTGACAACATAAAATACAGTTTAAAAAAGAATTTAATTATTTAAAAATTAAAAAATGATGGTGCCATTATGCTGATATTTCAAATTGTGACGTAGACATTTGGGGAAGTAATATCTGGACTTCGATCGAGGCGTTTTTGCAGGACTGGAGCAATGTTCTCTGTTAGATAGAATAGAGACTATGAGCTTTGCAACTTTGCAGATCTTATACATGCACAAACAGATACATTACACACTAAAGGAAAAGGAAAGCATTAAAAAGCATCATATGGCCCCTTTAAGCTCGAAACATAACCATATGGAGAAACTCACCAACACCAAGTCACTACCAGCTGAAATGAGTTCTCTAGCTCAATAAATTCTCAACTGGGTTATGGATGCCAACTCCACACAGGGCTGACCATGATCTATTATTCACTAACGTCCACGAGAAGAAGAAGAAAAATGCATTGCCAGTTCAGAACGAAGAAAGATCAGACTTCATCAGTCCTCAATCTATCTTCCTCTTATAGTGTATCAGATTTCTTCACTCTCTCACTCCTGTTTGCTTTGTGTACTCACTCTCTCTCTCTCTCTCTCTCTCTCTCTCTCTCTCTCTCTCTCTCTCTGTGGCTATTTGTAGAAGTTAGACTTGTTTCATGCCTGAAATTGGAGCATAATGACATTTAACATATCTGAGCTGGTGTATGACGTATGCGTACACATTTCCTGCCAATTCTGTCTGACACCCCGACACAGCGCTAACTGTGAATTACTATTACAGAACTGTCAGAACAACTCACAACAGCTCAAGAACATCAGATAAAAAAGTATTTTTAAGTATGTTTTCCTCCCCTGACTCAATCCTCAATAATCATGTCTTCTTTTTTCCATTGTTATGCACTCTACCTTGAACACAGACACACACACACACACACACACACACACACACCACTCCTAATACACACACACACACACACACACACACACTCACTCACTCTAACTTTTCCAATAACAATAATACTTAGCCAGTAACCCCCTCCTTCACATCACTCAAATGTTTGCCAACCACAACATTAGAAGCTACTGTATGTTGCCAGAGATGATGTCTCAAGGTAAAAGGAAAGAACTTGCCCTCAAAGGTAGCACAATTATATATCAAGTCTATATTGTTTTCGGAGCACCAGATGGACCTCCAGCAGTTACTTTGCCACGCCACATTTGGATGGGGCAAGAGCATACTACGGACATCACCTTCACTAATATACACACCTCTGCAGTATTACTACTGACTAATGAAGGCATACATTAGTGCCCTTTCTTCATTAGCGCCTACATGAAAAATTATAACCTGCATTTGACCAAAACCCTAAGATTACACTTACATAGATTCAGTGCCCTGGCTCCTGGAATACAGCTAACTGTATCCAGTGGTGCCTAGCCAATTTCATGTGTCATAAAAAATAGTCTTCTATAACCCAAGCACTTTCAACTGACTTTTCAGCAGGTGCCTTAATAAGTAGAGCAAACCTCTTAGACATGTGAATAATAGAGGAGTGGTACTCCCTAGAGTAAGCCTTAACATTAGCCTTGGCTTTTTCCCAGACTGTGTCTAAGGCACCTAAGGCACCTGGAACATTCTATTCTATCTCACTGTCATTAATTCTCTCTAACATATAGATGTGTACTTCTAATGCTACAATTTTCTCTATCAGACTGGCTATTAGGCTACACTTATTGTAAGTAAGAGTACTAGCAAAAAGGGAAGAAATTAGCATTGTGCACGCAATGAAGAACATCAGTATTGTTGAATGTACTTATGTTATGTTTATTGTCGCTCCCTGATTGACGATTTCAGGTAATCCCTAAGAATCCCTAAGAATCTAAGAAAAACATTTATCGAATAAATTGCAGAGGCATGTGGGGAAAAAACAGACACAAAAACAAAGCAGCTCATAAAGAAAAGTGCAGAAATTCTCAGCAATGGTAAAAATGCATAACATTTAAATGCTGAAACAGTGGGAATCTCCCAGTGAACCGATTTCAAAAACTGGTTAATTGCTTAGTACTTATCTTTTCAAACTTCAAGTTTGTTGGGTCGTATTGATACGTGGAACAGATGGCAGTGGGATGGAGGTGAGGAAATTGGCAATGTTTAGGATTCTAAATAGTTTCATGACATTGATCTTCAGAATATTATTTTTTAATGGGAAGAGAAAATATGGTTAATGAAATTGGCAGGACAGTCAGTGGTATCTTTGTCATCAGCTCATTCTCTCTGTGTAGAAAAAATGCTAATGTCATCAACAATAAGCATATACTTACATTTGTCCATATTTATTCATAGCCTGCTTTCACAGCTACTAGCTAAGACATGCTTTCATGTGTGAAACCATCTTTTCTAATAGCTAATCATGTAATGGGCAGATAAACTCTGGTCAGTGAGCAAATAATAGCCCTATTACAGTACATACACATGAGCAAATTGAAGCCAGTGATCGCCTAGCTTTGCTTTGATCACCTTCTTTCCTTTACAGGTAGTGGCACCATTACGGACTATGGATAAGTCACTAGAAGTTGAACTCACAAATACATAGACAGATGTTCCACTCAGAACTCCAAAATTTTTATGTTCCTACCTCAGTGTTTGAGTTTAGTCAAACCAAAGAGAAGAGGAGTTCCTTAATCTCAATGATGGGTCTTTCTGAGGCTGCATGGTTAAGGACGGCTTAGAACAGACAACATAAAACTGCAAATAGAGAGTTCTCAAGAAGATTAAACACAGTAATTACATTTTACCTGAGTAGCATTTCAGGTATTTGGAATAGGTGAGTTTAATGTATTGGATGAGAGTGAATCCAGGTTTGTTGGAGGTGTTATACATGAACATATACAGTGTGTATAGAAAAGAATCACCCCCCTTTAAAATAATCACATTTTGTTGCTTTTCAGCCTGAAATGAAGACAGACACAGTTTTTGTTTTATCCAGCTGTATTTTCTTAGTGCAACTCATAACATCCAAGTGAAAGATATAACACCAACATGTCAGAAAATAAAATAAAATAAAAACCAGAATCACTGAGTTGGAAAAAGGACCACCCCCTTGCTTTAATTTGCCTGAATTTTTTAATTACAGCCTCTAGTCTGTTTGGAAATGTCTCTACTAACTTTGCACATCTAGACTTTGCAATATTTGCCCACTCTTCTTTGCAGAACTGCTCAAGTTCAGTTAAATTTAATGGTGACCGTTTGTGGACTGCAGTCTTCAAGTCATTCCACAGATTTTCAATGGGGTTTAAGTCTGGGCTCTGATTAGGCCATGCAAGGACATTCACCTTTTTCTCCTTCAACCACTGTTTTGTCAGTTTTGCTGTGCGCTTTGGGTCATTCATTTCATTTCTTTATTTTAACCAGGTTAAAAACTCATTGAGATTAAAAAATCTCTTTTCCAAGAGTGGCCTGGCCAAGAGGGCAGCAACAGCTAACATGAATATACAAATTTACAACATCGAAAACACAAACAGCACAATCAAGAATCACAACAATTTACCAGGGGATAAAACACAGAATCTGTTAAAAGTATTTTAAACTCCTTCAGTGATGGAAGCATGGTCAGCTGAAATTATGTTTTAGATTGTGCCAAGTAACAAAAGCATTATATTTAAAGTCTTTTTCCGCCAGCTCTGTTCAAACCCGAGGAACATTAAGATATAACAGGTCAGTTGAACGAAGATTATAGCATACATTTGTATTAGACAAATAAGATAGAGTTAAACCACAAATAGACTTATAGATAAAACAGTACCAGTTAAAACTTCTCCACGTATACAGAGATGGTAACTCAGCCTTATAATATCACATGCAATGATGTGTTTGATAGCTACAACCAGTAATAAAATGTAAAGCACTATGAAAAACAATCAAGTTTTTTTAGACAGTGTACCAGAGCATTCATATAAAGCAGACCTCCATAATCCAATAGTGGTAAAAAGGTTACAGACACCAAATATTTCCTAGCACTGAAAGAAAATAAAGTCATTGTTATGTTGGAAGGTAAACCTTCTTCCCATTGACAACTTTCTGGCAGAGGGCAGCAGATTTTCCTTTTTTTTTTTTTTTTTTTTTTTGATGGTATTTTGCCCCATCCATTTTCCTTCTGTCCTGACAAGTGCTCCAGTCCCTGCTGCAGAGAAACACCCCCATAACAGGACATTACCACCTTCATGCTTTACTGTAGGAATGGGGTTATTTGGATGGTGAGCTGTATTGGATTTCTGCCAGACATGTCATTTGGTGTTGAGGCCAAATAATTCAATTTTAGTCTCATCTGACCATAACACCTTTTTCCATGTGGCCTCAGAATTTTCAATGTGGCCTCAGAATCTTCAGTGTTCATGTGGCCTTTCTTGAGGATTGGCTTTTTTCTTGCAACTCTCCCATACATTTTTTGGAGAATTTTTGATATTCTCACATGCACACAATGATCACTCTTTGTCATAAATTCCTGCAACTGCTTCAGAGTTGCTGTAGGCCTCTTGGTAGCCTCTCTGACCAGTTTCCTCCTGGCTCTTTCATCCAGTTTGGAGCGACGTCCTGATCCAGGGAGGGTCTGTGTTGTACCAAATACCTTCCACTTCTTAATAATAGACTTCACTGTGCTTCTAGGCGTTGACAAAGCCTTTGAATTTTTTTGTATCCATCTCCTGACTTGTGCCTGTCCACAACTGTCCCAGAGATCTTTTGACAGTGCCTTGCCACCCATAGTTGATTGTTTGCTAAAGTTGCACTACAAAATGGCTCCAGGGAAGCTCTTTTCATGCTGAACTAATCAAAATGACCACGGCTGATCACAGTTGAAAGTCAAATGGCTTTGTGTGCCATTGAGAAGGTGATTAGCTACACCTGATTTTACAAGTCATTTTTCGGAGGGGGGTGATTCTTTTTCCAACTCAGTGATTCTGTTTTTTTAATTTTTATAATTTTTTTCTGACATGTTGGTGTTAAATATTTCACTTGGATGTTATAAGTTGCACTGAGTAAATACAGCTGGATAAAACAAAAACTGTGTCCGTCTTCATTTCAGGCTGAAAAGCAACAAAATGTGATTATTTTACAGGGGGTGATTCTTTTCTATACCCACTGTAAACCTTCATATCTTCCAGTTGAACATATAATCATCAAAGATTATTAACGATCAGACTGATTAAAGTTTACTAGCATTACTGATGTACTGTACTTAGTAAAAGTTTGGAAGCCATGCACAGAAGTATTTGATTGTGACCTTCCCCTTCTTTTCCCTTACATCTGTTTTGTCATTCAGACTAATCTCACCTGGGACTGCATGGTTCATAAACAAGCACAACACTATTTCCCCTTAACACTGGCAGGAGGAGATATTGGGAAGCAGAGGGAATGATGAAAGATGCACTGTCAAATGGTGCCAGACAGCAGGAGAGGGCTAGGCATAACAGAATAAGGATGCCTTTCCTATGCTCAATTCACAAGACCCAGTCACTTTTCATCCCTACTCTGTTACTGACTTCTACAAAAAATAAAGGGAACACAGTCTAGTTCAGATTGATTTTGATTTTACTGTCAATATAAATTAATGACATGCCCATAGACCTACTACAATCTCTGTCCTCCAACTTTGTGTCCTTTGTGTATTTCATGCATCTTTTTTTAAGGCAAAAAAAAAGTTTATGTACACCTGTAATAGTCAGTACATCTCACAGTGGATGGCACCTCACCACCTGAAGTTAAATCCCAGCAAGACTGCCCTGGATATCCTGCTATCATTGTCTGACTTTGACATTGTCGGACTACAGCAACTATCTCCTCCTATCTACCTGCTACCTACCTGCAATCACTCATCAAACCCTTCCATGTTCCATTCTAACCACAAGCACAACTCAAGCCACTATCACTCAAAACACAAGAAGTCATGCCTCAAGACTTGTCTCTGTACTGGCACCCAGGTGATGGAATGAACTTCCCCTGGCTGTCCAAACAGCTGAGTCATTGGCTGTCTTCAAACAAAGACTGAAGAATCACCTGATCACTAACTACACTCTTTACTTCTGTAAGTAGCACTGCTATATGCTTTAATGGTGTAAATGTACCCACACTTCTCCCACCAACCACAAGAGGTCACCTTTGCCAGAATTCTGAATACCCTGCACACCTGTTTACATTTCAAACTGCCTGTTAGGTAGGACTTGCTGCGAAGTCTTGCCACTGTATTTTAGTTGTGCATTTCTGAGCCTTGGATCTCTTGGTACTCTCTCCTTTGCATGACATCTTTTTGAACCAGCTTGAGCCTTTTGTTTCCTTTTGCCCTTATAGTGTTTGATCTTGTCCTGGATTATTCTACAGTGAATCTGCCTTGCCTTGATGTTCCTGTTTACTGGTAAACCGATTTTTGGAACTGTTGGATTTTAGCTACTTTTTGTTTTTGTTTTTTTATTATATTAAACTCAGCAACTTTTTTTTTCCTGTACACTATTAAACAACATATCGCAATGTAACTTGAACTGACAATGAGCAATATATGTTTTATTTATACCAACCAGGCAGCCTAGAAACAAATTCTTCTTCTGTCTTTATAATTTGGCTTATTTATCAACAATACTCATCTCATTACTGCTAGATAGGAGGGTGAATGAAGAACATAAGCACTATTGAAGCCAATCACACTCAATTCCCCCATTCAATCACTGGCTCCAATTGTGTTTACCATTAAATAATAAATAACAACTGGCAGGCATGGAGCGCTGGGAAAATTGGATCAACTCTTGTGTGACTGCAAAATGGAAGCATTTTCTTTCTTGTATTGATTCTGGACTTGGATCCAGTTACGTGCTGGGCAGTAAACAGTCCATGAGGATCAGACAGGATTTGTGCATTTTAATAATTCCGGCACTTCTTTATGAAACTTTCAAGCAGAGGTACAGTATGTTAAAAGAAATACTTTGTACTCTTTAAGTAACATGGTCACTCAAATAACAATTTACATACTGTACATGGAGCATTTATGTAAGTTAAAATATATAGAAGCTTAAATATGAACAGATTCCTAAATATTGTGTTATGAAGAGTTATTAAAAAGTGTGGAAAGTGTGGAAGTGAAATGTGTTTGAGAAATAGTCTGAAGGTTCTACCTCTTAAGCAATTTCCCAAATACCGTTTTTCAAATTAATTTGCTGAGGGAATCTTTCCCCTTTCATTTGCTACTACGTTTTCTCCCACCACTTATTCAGTGAGTTGTGTTCAAGATGCTCTGCTATTCTTCCTGTCATTATCAGTAGTTTTACCTGTGAGAAGTTTCACCTGGTACCTATCTGATAGAGAATGTAGCATTAGAGGTGTACATCCAGACTCTAGAAAAGGTTTTATAGATAGCAAGCCCTTGACTCAGGCATTAGAGATGCTAAGACTCACCCATAGGACCATGACTTCTCTCCTATATGTGTCCAAGAGGTTTGCCCCTTTTCAAGATGCTTGAAAAGGAAATATGGCCCGAGATGACACGAGTAAGAAACTTTTAGAGGCTGATAAGCCTGTTGAAAGTGCTTTGGTTATAAGAGACTCTATTACACAATGTGAAATTTAGATGCTATGGTTAGCTGTGTACCAAGAGTTAGGGGGCTGGACATTGCAAGTAATCTTAGGGTGCTTGCCAAGTGCAGGTTTTCCTAGATAGTTATTTATGTGGGTGCTAACAATTTATATCAATACAGCGCCCTCCACTAATATCAGCGCCCTTGGTAAATATGAGCAAAGAAGGCTGTGAAAATTGTCTTTATTGTTTAACCTTTTGATCTTTTGTTAAAAAAAAATTCTCAAAAACATGGATTAAGAGAACATTCTGCTCTCATGGATATCAAACAATTGCAAACATAACATCCAAAAAATCTATTTGTTAAATATAGGTGTGCAAACAATTATTGGTACCTTTTTAGTCAATACTTTGTGCTACCTCCCTTTGCCAAGATAAAAGCTCTGGGTATTCTCTTATAATGCCTGATGAGGTTGGAGAATACATGGCAAGGGATCTGAGACCATTTCTCCATACAGAATCTCTCCAGATCCTTCAAATTTCGAGGTCCACGCTGGTGGACTCTCCTCTTCAGTTCACCCCCCAGGTTTTCTATGGGTTTCAAGTTAGGGGACTGGGTTGGCCATGGCAGGACCTTGATTTTGTGGTCAGTAAACCATTTCTGTGTTGATTTTGATGTATGTTTTGGATCATTGTCCTTCTGGAAGATCCAAACACGGCCCATTTTAAGCTTTCTGGCAGAGGCAGTCAGGTTTTCATTTAATATCTGCTGATATTTGATAAGAATCCATGATGCCATGTATCCTAACAAAATGTCCAGGTCCTCTGGCAGAAAAACAGCCCCAAAACATTAAAGAGCCACCACCATATTTAACAGTGGCCATAAGGTACATTTCTATATGGCTAGCTCTCTGTGTGTCAAAACCACCTCTGGTGTTTATTGCCAAAAAGCTCTATTTTGGTTTCATCTGACCATAGAACCTGATCCCATTTGAAGTTCCAGTAGTGTCTGGCAAACTGAAGATACTTGAGTTTGTTTTTGGATGAGAGTAGAGGCTTTTTTCTTGAAACCCTTCTAAACAACTTGTGGTGATGTAGGGGACTTTGGATTGTAGTTTTGGTGACTTCCTGACCCTAAGACGCAACTAACTTCTGCAATTCTCCAGCTGTGATCCTCCAGCTGAGTTTTTTTTGGCCACTCGAACCATCCTCTTCACAGTGCGCTGAGACAATATAGACACGTGTCCAATTCCAGGTTGATTGATAACATTTCCAGCTGACTGGAACTTCTTAATTATTGGTCTGATGGTGGAAATGGGCATTTCCAATGCTTGTGCTGTTTTCTTATAGCCACGTCCCATTTTGTGAAGCTCAACAACCTTTTGCCACACATCACAGCTATATTCCTTGGTCTCACCCATTGTTATGAATGACTAAGGGAATCTGGCCTATGTGTTACCTGATATTTATACCCCTGTAAAACAGGAAGTCATGGTTGAACAATTTCCTGTTCCTGGTCACCCAGGTGTACTAAAGAAAATACAATATCAATGGGAATATACTTCAAATATATTTTTCTCATATGAATTCATAGGGGTGCCAATAATTGTTGCACAACTATATTTAACAATGTATTTGCAATTGTTTGGTATCCATGAGAGCAGAGTATTTTTGTGAATTTTTTTTAACAAAATATCAAAAGGTTAAATAATAGACGATTTTCACAGCCTTCTTTGCTCATATTTACCAAGGGTGCCAATCTTAGTGGAGGGCACTGTATGCCATTTTCAGCTAATACTCTGGCCCCATCCCAATTTGCTGTGGCGATTTAACATTCAGCAGGTTATTGTTGCTGAACTGCTCGATGTCCAAAGTCTAAATGGTGCTTTAAAAACAATGGAGGATTTTATAGATATTCGGGCAATATTCAGGAATTTTGAGGGTAGGTCTGGCCTTTTAGCATGGTATGGTATCCATTACACTTGGGAAGGTGCTGCTCTCATTTCATGTAACATTGCCTCATAGTCTTATGACAAGCCTAGTTAATCACTAACAATCTACAAACTTGCATTCTATGAAATGAGTGCGTATCCCTAAATATTCCCACTGTCACCCAGAAGAGGATGGCTTCCATTTTGAGTCTGGATCCTCTCAAAGTTTCTCCCTCATGTCATCTCAGGATTTTTTGTCCTTGGCACCATCACCTCTTGATGATTAGGGATTTACATAAATTTCCTACATAAAAAAGTTGATTTTGTGAAAATGTCTATTGTTAAAAAGATACGGTATAGTGTTCATTCTTGAATTTAATGACAAAGCCTGATGATGGGTTTAACCCATCTATGTGGATTTATTATAGCATTTTCCCCCCTCAAACATTAATTTGTGATCACATCTATCATTTCATTTTGCTATTTACATCTCTTGGAAACATTGGTACAGTTTATCCCAGAATAACTGTGTGACAGAACACAGGACAGAACACATAATCTTATTATGCACCAGTGTTGATAAAGAGGCAATTGGCAACATGTTCTACTTCCTGTCATTTGGCATGGTCTGCTGTTGTTGTTTTTGTTTTTTTTGTTTTTTTTTATGAAAGCTTGTTCTGTGCTAGTTCAATCATGATGTTGGTGTATGTTGTGGCACACATTTTTTTGTGCAATATCTAAAGTAAATAAAGTAAGGGCCTCAACTTCATCATCTAGACATTTCTGTTTCTCTCTAGATTTTATGTGTGTAGAACCAAGGCAAATGCATTTGCTGCATAATAACAAAAGGGTTTGTGTTTATCAATAATGCAGCACTGCATCTAAATGGTTGCCAAATTTAATCACAATTGTTCCTTCTAATAAATCTGAGACAAAGTTAGACCAAAGTATAACATTTCTACCCAACTAAAACAGCACGACATATTTTTTTTTAAAGAACAGCATTCACACTTCCCAATTCAACTAGTCTGATACAATTCACCCACTTGTACCAACTTTCTTTCCCTTTGCAATTAACAGATAACAAAAGCATAACCTAAAATGTTCTTACAAAAACTTCAAGCAGTTGTCCTCAGCATAGCCGTGATGAGGCAGTCAAAGAAACATGAGTTAAGACATCCCCTTTTTTGTCAGACCACTGCACAATAAAATAAACTCTCTTTGATTTCAGATGCAATAGTGGCAACATTGAGGAACCTCATTATTTGAAAATAAACTACAACTAACTCCAGAGCTAATGAGTGGTATGAAATGATTTTCCAAGTCCTGCCGTTTTGGAGATGCTCTGAACCAGTCGTCCAGACATCACAATTTGGCCCATGTCAGGGTCGCTCAGATCCTAACGCTTGCCCATTTGTCCTGCTTCCAACATGTCAACTTTGAGAACTGACTGTTCACTTGCTGCCTAATATATTCCAACCCTTGACAGGTGCCACTGTAACGAGATAATCAATGTTACTCATGTCACCTGCCAGTGGTTTTAATGTTATGGCTGATCGGTGTATAATGTATTTCTGTGCAGTGTGATCACAGATTATGGGTTTTTCACTTTATTTAAAAATCACAAATATGAAGGCAACCTTCACAGTTTGCCTAGTATGTGACCCACCAAACTTCCTTATGCTCAGTTCTGTCAAGAAAAATGTCAGAAAATTAAACTTATGTTAGAAATCAAGAAATATATCCTATCCTGATACCTCCTACTCTAGGATGCACTGATTCTCTACATCGTATCTGCATCAGGGCCAATATTGGAACAAAATCTTGGATCAGATCAGATTTGTATTGTCCAATGCAATCCAATGATGAAATAGAGATTTCATTGCATCCTGTTTTCCTTATACCTCCTGTTATCGAAGTGAATCTTCTAGTATAATTGTGTCATATGACAGGAACTGTTGAGCACAAAGGCAAATCTGTGGCTTACAGGAGATCAGGCATTCTCATAGGCCTGAAATATCAGTGACATACAGGCAAAAGATTGTGAAAAGAAAATCAGGAAGTTTTGCCAAAGCCTGTCATGCCATCCCCATCCACACAATTCAGTGCAGAATTACGGTCTGCCAGTTATGCTTTCTATCACTGCCCTTCTGCATTCATGCCTGCCATGGGCTCTTACATTGAACAGAATGATAATGAAACGTTCTGTGTTTAAATCCAATCAACCATTACACAAGAGGAAGGATTTATCCCATTCTACAGTTGGTATATCAGGATGTTCCCTCATTTTAGTTCACCCTCTTTCTGCTTTACCCAGTGTGGAACATTGCTCATGTTTTATTTGCTGTTAAGAACTTCACATGAACATGCATGCATTAGTTTGAGCATATATTTTCTTTCAACAAAATGGGGTACCGCTGTGTGTTACTGTTTGATGTTGAAATGAGGGATGCAACCATTATCCTAAATGTGGCCGAGATACAATGTTAAGGATAATAGGCAGGAAGGGAGATATTTTAACGAGCACGAGTACTGCGGATTTTGCAGTGAACTCATACATCTCTTTAAAAGCAATTTGGGGAGCTAAAATAGATTAAACAACCAGGAATGCAGACTTAATTTGTTTTAAATTTATTGATAACACTTTACTATACTGTAAGGTCCACAAATTAGCAATATTATTACTACTTAACTAATACTTTACATACATAATGAGGAATTAGTACGTGCACTAATACTTAGCACATCAATACATGAAAAACGTATACATTAACAACCAACTGAGTCTATATATTCATACTATATATGAATAGCTATTAGGAATAGTAATAGTTAAGTATGTTAACACATTCTGTTAGTTTGTTCGTCTGTCTTTTTGTATGTAATCTAGGTTAACCAAAACTTTAGACTTTGTAACTTCACAATACAATTCACAGTGAGAAGTCAACACCATAAACAAATTGCTTTGCGATCACATGATCCACATTAAACTGCTTTGTGATTTATAATTTGTGAATTCGCATCACTGATGATGATTTAGCAGGAGGTACACAGAAATAAACTATATGTTTCATACCACAGGTGAAAATTTTTAACAATATGCATATTTCACTTTTATTTATACTATAATCCTGTGTTAGGGTTTAATTTAGAATTGAGCATGCTGGGAAGAGTCTCAAACTTATATTATAGCCTACATTCACTGGCCACTTTATTAGGAACACCTATATAGCTGCTCATACATGCAGTTGTGTAATTACAGGTTCGCCTAAACTGGATAGCTGAAGACTGGAAATATATCACTCACTTTTTTTTTTCTAAGTCTTTAATCTTTACGTTTCAGTGAAGCTGTAACCACTGTAGAACAGATTCCTGTTCTTGGCTAATTGGATGGAACCCGAGGTGGTCTTCTGCTGTTGAAGTCCATCCGTCACGGGGTTCCTTATGTGTGTGTTCTGAGATGGTTTTCTGCTCAGCACAGTTGTAAAGAGTTGTTATTTGAGTTATCACAGCCTTCCTGTCAACGCAAACCATTCTCCTCTGCCCTCTCTCATCAACAAGGTGTTTCTGGCTGCAGAACTGCCACTCACTGGATGCTTTTGGCTTTTTGTGTAAACAGTCTAGAGACTGTTGCGTGAACAAATCCCAGGAGATCAACATTTCTGATACACTCAAAGCAACCTGTCTGGCACCAGTCACTTAGATCACATTTTCCCCCATTCTGATGTTTGATGTGAGCATTAACTGATGCTCTTGACCCGTATCTGCATGATTTTATGCATTGCACTGCTACTGCAAGCTTTAATTGTTTCCATACAGACTTAATTAATATTGCCAGAAGTCAGAATATTGTTAAACAGAGTCAGTTAACAAGATATTACTTAACTACTTAACTATTAATATTACTAATGGTTATCCATACAGTATTTGACCATTATTTCTTGATGCGCTAAGGATTACTGAATGTATTAATTCATCATTATGAAAGCATTAGTTAAGCATTTATAAATTGCATATTTGTGGACCTTATTGTAAGGTGTTGCCAGTTTTTTTTTTTTTTTTTTTTTTTTTTTTTATCCAAAGATCAAAAACAAATAGAAAACCTACTGAATCTTTTCACAAGACTGCAGGGGCTATTCTGAATAGGGCTATAGAGAGTCACCAACACCCAGTCTAATAAACCATTCCCAACAAATCTTTGGATTTGCAAATATTTATCCAAAGAGGGCAACTAGGAACAATAACTATATTACATATGTATCTCCACCTTCATGTTTTAATTGTTATTTCAGTCCAAGGACGGGAATCATCAGCATTCCATCAGTATCTTATTTCCACAATATGTAGCCATTAGGAGTCATCCATGAGGCAATTTAATGAAACTGTGCTGTAATACTTTGTTGCAATTTAAGCATTTAGAACTTGGCCCATTATGTTTAATGGCAGGACTCAGTCCTCTGTATCTTGGCAAAGTGAGCTAACATGATGCATTATGTTTTATACACAGAACCTGGGCCTGATTTTACAGCTAAGCATTTAGAAAAGTAAGAGAATAAAATACTATTGCTATTTGCTATAGTGGTGAATTTACTGCAAAAGGGATAAAATATACCAGCCTTTCAAATTGAGAGATTTTTCTTTGTACTCTGTTTGGTTCTGTAAAAGGGCTTCTGATTAATAAACTTTTATCTGCCATGGTGGTGTCAGTATTACAGTAAGCAGATACATGGAAGAAGAGTAAAGATTATTATAAACCAGATGTAAGTGTGCCATTTTGTCACCATTATGGTGCTGCTTGGAATATGATTTTTATTAATGTGAAGCCATGAGAAATATGAGTGTGTAGCAATGCAGCAGCAAGCTCTATTCCTTGCTATATGCTACCATGCCCCTAGAAATATGTACATATGTACATATTGCTCATGAGATTTGTAGAGACTAAGGCCAGGTGGAAGCATTACATTTCCCCCCCCATTGTTAGGTTGTTTATATTGCTGCATCATGATGCACTCTGATTCCAAAATGGAAAAGGGCAGGGGTTGAATTGGGCCTATAGGTGTAGAGATCCAGTACTTTTGGCGTTCTAAATATATGGAAACATAAATAATTTCTAGAACAATTATTACAAAATTCATTTGACTATTTGATGTCATGAACCGCAATGACAAAAAACGATTTCTCCACCTCCTAACGTCTAATTCCTCTCATCATGCTTGTATGTTTCCAATCATTTCTGCTGTTCCATAGTATTTCAAAATGCTGTTAGTTAACAAAGCCTAAAACTAGATAGATAGCCTACTTTATCTAGCCAGATTACAGTAAATTGTCACCTTTCTAGCTAAATTAAACACCTCTTCAGATCGCAACACTTTTTCAGGTAGGCTTGTTTCATATTAAGAGGATTTGTATGAACTATTTTTAATAGGCAAGAAGATAGTAGATAGGTAGGCAAGAAGATAGGTAGCATTTTGTGTTCATTTTGTTCAAGGTTGAAGACTATATTGTGTAATACATCTTTGCCAGAAAATAATTAAAGTAGATCATTTGATATAATTTTAATGCCAAAGCTGACAAATAAGGAATATTAGCAACCCAAACGTATGTAGTTAAATTAAACTATTAGGATAGAAACAAAAACAACAGCAAATTCTTTTAATCGCACTGACATATCAATATTGAGAATTTCAAGTAATACATGAATTAAACTGTGTTGTTCCCACCTTCCCAGACTCCATCAAATTTAAGTCTTTAGCATCACAGGGAATTTGACATGTGAAGAGAGACTTTATATGTAGGTTAGTACTCCCATGCTCAGATATATTTCTCTGACTAAAATGTGGTCCACATCAGCCAGAAAATGACATAGAAAGGAAAGTTGAATCTTTTTTTTTTCTTTTACTTTTACTGAAGAAGACTGAATTATAAAATTTTAAATTGTGCCCATTGACTTAAACTACAGTGGCATACTGTATATATGTAGCTATCTGGGGAAATCAATTATATCTCAAAGTAAAAGGAAAATAAAATATTTATAACAATAAAGATTTTATTAAACTTATAGTACAGGGTGGTATTTGCTTTGTTAAATCAATACAAAATATCTCTCTTTTTTCACCTTAAAAGACTTCGAAAAAAAGAAAGCTTTAAAGATCTGTCTTTAGTATTTCAGAAACCTAAAGCAGTCTGAAAGCAGAATGACCAGACTGTGTTTGTCTTTCAGTCCTGTCTGAATTGTACCATTTAAAGCTAATTTTGTCTTTTCAAGTGTTGCTCTACTCATTGTGCACAAAATGTCAGTTCTAACCTTTGTTACTCTGTGCACCAAATGCTCCAAACATTCAATAATGTTCTCCAAAGTAAAAGTTGTTGATGCTTTTCATTCAGGTTGCCTATTTAACACATTATTTGACATTAACAAAGTATACTGAACAAAATTATAAATGCAACACTTTTGTTTTTGCCCCCATTTTTCATGAGCTGAACTCAAAGATCTAAGACTTTTTCTATGTACACAAAAGTCCTATTTCTCTCAAATATTGTTCACAAATCTGTCTAAATCTGTGTTAGGGAGCACTTCTCCTTTGCCAAGATAATCCATCCACCTCACAGGTGTGGCATATCAAGATGCTGATTAGACAGCATGATTATTGCATAGGTGTGCTTTAGGCTGGCCACAATAAAAGGACACTCTAAAATGTGCAGTTTTACTGTATTGGGGGGTCCGGGGAGGTCCGAAAACCAGTCAGTATCTGGTGTGACCACCATTTGCCTCACGCAGTGCAACACATCTCCTTCGCATAGAGTTGATCCGGTTGTTGATTGTGGCCTGTGGAATGTTGGTCCACTCCTCTTCAATGGCTGTGCGAAGTTGCTGGATATTGGCAGGAACTGGAACACTCTGTCGTATACGCCGATCCAGAGCATCCCAAACACGCTCAATGGGTGACATGTCTGGTGAGTATGCTGGCTATGCAAGAACTGAGATGTTTTCAGCTTCCAGGAATTGTGTACAGATCCTTACAACATGGGGCTGAGCATTATCATGCTGCAACATGAGGTGATGGTCGTGGATGAATGGCACAACAATGGGCCTCAGGATCTCGTCACAGTATCTCTGTGCATTCAAAATGCCATCAATAAAATGCACCTGTGTTCGTTGTCCATAACATACGCCTGCCCATACCATAACCCCACCGCCACCATGGGCCACTCGATCCACAACGTTGACATCAGCAAACCTCTCACTTACACGACGCCATACACGCTGTCTGCCATCTGCCCTGTACAGTGAAAACCAGGATTCATCTGTGAAGAGAACACCTCTCCAAAGTGCCAGACGCCATCGAATGTGAGCATCTGCCCACTCAAGTCGGTTACGACGACGAACTGCAGTCAGGTTGAGACCCCGATGAGGACGACGAGCATGCAGATGAGCTTCCCTGAGACGGTTTCTGACAGTTTGTGCAGAAATGATTTAATTATGCAAACCGATTGTTGCAGCAGCTGTCCGGGTGGCTCGTCTCAGACGATCTTGGAGGTGAAGATGCTGGATGTGGAGGTCCTGGGCTGGTGTGGTTACACGTGGTCTGCGGTTGTGAGGCCGGTTGGATGTACTGCCAAATTTTCTGAAACGCCTTTGGAGATGGCTTATGGTAGAGAAATGAACATTCAATTCACGGGCAGCAGCTCTGGTGGACATTCCTGCAGTCAGCATGCCAATTGCACGCTCCCTCAAAACTTGCGACATCTGTGGCATTGTGCTGTGATAAAACTGCACATTTTAGAGTGGCCTTTTATTGTGGCCAGCCTAAGGCACACCTGTACAATAATCATGCTGTCTAATCAGCATCTTGATATGCCACACCTGTGAGGTGGATGGATTATCTCGGCAAATGAGAAGTGCTCACGAACACAGATTTAGACAGATTTGTGAACAATATTTGAGAGAAATAGGCCTTTTGTGTACATAGAAAAAGTCTTAGATCTTTGAGTTCAGCTCATGAAAAATGGGGGCAAAAACAAAAGTGTTGCGTTTATAATTTTGTTCAGTATACATAACTAAGACTTAATTGAGTTTAAAAATTCTAAGTTCAGTAAGTACATTTAGAACATTTATGAACAAGATGTAAGTAACTGTTTGATCAATTATTAGTGATTATTTGTCAATGCAAGTGTATTCCTGGTATTAAATCCCCACTCTCAACATGTGACACACTCTCCATTGTTTTGTTTATATTGATCATGTGCATTTTGTTTTTGAGTCTTGTCTCTGTCTATCCTTTCATTGGTGTGTTTCCCGATTGTGTCCAGGTGTTCTGTGTTTAGTTTTTGATTAGGTTGTCTTTATATAACCTGTTCTGTCTTTGTCTAGTTACGAAGTATTGTTTATTATTAAATGTTCAGTACTGAGCTGTGTTTCCCTTTGTTCCCTGTTTCCATTTTTCTAGTTCTTTTGTATTTGGAAACATGCCTGTTTTCTTGTTTGTGAATATATATATATGTATATATATATATATATATATATATATATATATTTAGTGGGCTCTGGCTCATTGCAGCAGTAACAGCACTCGTCAGTGTCAAAATGTTTGAGATGGCCAATCAAATCAAGAAGTCGAGCCCAAGCAGTAATTCAGTGCGGCACTTTTTAACGCTTGAATAAGGTGAGGTAAGATGTAAGGAGCTGAACATGACAAGGCTGAATACAGCAATATTTGCCAGCTGTTTAAAATAAAATGTTAAATAGGGTGGCCATCTGTCCGATTTTAGGTCGGACAGTCCGGATTTAAAATACCATGTCCGTCTACCGGCACAGCCTTGAGCCGGACGCTCATTTGTCCTCCTTTTAAGATCATCACTACTGTATACTTTATCCATGGTAGCCTATAAAATAAATAAATAAATACGGGTACCGTGGGCCACTCTGTGCTAGAAAGTCCAGGACCACTTTTCAGTCCCAGTCCGCCCCTGTATGGCGTATTCAAACGATTTAATCATTTTTTTGATGGACAAATGCCAACCTTTCTTATATCCGATAAAATTTTATTTCTTTATATAAAAGTGCCAAACTGAATAGACAAGCTGATTTTGGTTTGTTGTTCCTCAGCATATCTGTTTAAATAATTTCAATGCAGAGTCAAGCAGAACAGGGCCGGTGATGAGGGAGCAGCCGAGGAGCATCAAGAATGATTATGATCAGTATTTTAGTGTTCATAGCAGAGGGCTCTCTCAACTCGTTATATTTTACAGTTTGTCAATTGATAAGATTTTGTAGGCTTTGCATACACATGTGCATCCCTCGAAAGCCTGAAACCACAGACCACAGCTGGTACAGTACACAGTGAAACGAAACAACGTTCCTCCAGGACCATGGTGCTACATAAAACACATTAACCACATGAGACGACACAGAACTAAAGATCTACACATTCTATATAAAGTGCACGTGCAAACAACACAAGACAGTACAGTAACTCCTAAAACAGGACAATAGGAACAGTAAGTAACAGTATCGCACCGACCAGTACACAGTTCTAGTATTAAAGTGTATTTTAGCACTGTGTGGCGATGGTATACACGAACACCGACTGCTCCGATGTCCATGGGCTGTAAATAGTCGAGCTGAGAAACAAAAATAGCACCATTTTGGATCCAGAGAGGCCGTTGCGTGCTACTGCCGCGCCGCCATCTTGAGGACTCATGATGAACAGTTGTGTTCATAAGTTTACATACCCCTTGCAGAATCTGAAAAATGTTAAAAATAAAAGAAAAAAACAGAGGGATCATTAGAATTGCATTTAGTTTTTTTTTTTTTATTTTGTGCTGCCATTTTGTGCTATTTCACATAACAGATGTTTACATATAGTCCACAAGACACAATAATAACTGAATTTACACAAATTAACCAATTCAAAAGTTTACATACGCTTGATTCTTAATACTGTGTGTTGTTACCTGGATGATCAACAACTGTTTTTATGTTTTGTGATAGTTGTTCATGAGTCCCTTGTTTGTCCTGAGCAGTTAAACTGAGCTTGTGTTCTTCAGAAAAATCCTACAGGTCCTGCACATTCTTTGCTTTTCCAGCATCTTCTGCATATTTGACCCATTTCCAACAGTGACTATATGATGTTGAGATCCATCTTTTCACACTGAGGACAGCTGAGGGACTCGTACACAACTATTAAAAAAAGTTGCAAACATTCACTGATGCTCAAGAAGGAAACACGATACATTAAGAGCCAGGGGGGAGTAAACTTTTGAACAGGATGATCGGTGTAATTTGTTACTATTAAGATTTTTTTTTCATTTAGTACTCCCCTCCAGAAGCTACATAAGATATTTATATGTTTCCCAGAAGATGAAATAATAACAATTTACACAGATATATGATGTAATGTGTAACATTAAACCCTAGGTACTTGAATACAGTTGACGTCATAAGTTTACATACGCCTTGCAGAATCTGCAAAATGTTAATAATTTTAGAAAAATCAAATAAGAGGGATTGTAAAAATTGTATTTTTTTTTTATTTAGTACTGTCCTGTTCAAAAGTTTACACCCCGCCGGCTCTTAATGTATCGTGTTTCCTTCTTGAGCATCAGTGAATGTTTGTACCTTTTGTAATAGTTGTGTGCGAGTCCCTCAGTTGTCCTCAGTGTGAAAAGATGGATCTCAACATCATATAGCCACTGTTGGAAAGGGCTCAATTATGCAGAAGATGCTGCAAATAATTGTGCAGGACCTGGAGGATTTTACTGAAGAACAGTGGGCAGTTTAACTGCTCAGGACAAACAAGGGACTCATGAAAAACTATCACAAAACAGTATAAAAACAAATAAAAACAGTCGTTGATCATCCAGGTAACAACACACAGTATTAAGAACTGAGCATATGTAAACTTTTGAACTGGTTCATTTGTGTAAATTCAGTTATTATTGTGTCTTGTGGACTATATGTAAAATCTGTTATGTGAAATAGCTTATTCAGGGCAGAACTAAATAAAAAAACTAAATGCAATTTTTATCATCCCTCGTTATAATTTTGTTATTATTAATATTTTGCAGATTCCGCAAGGTGCATATAAATGTATGACCTCAATTGTACATACTGTACATGTGAGACAGTGAAGGGACATCACAATTCCTTACCATTAAGAGTTACATCTGATTTTTGTCAGCAAACCACCACCTTCTTATGAGCACAACTGTAACTAATGTTCACAAAACAAAGTACTTTCACCACAAAGCTTTAGAGCCGACTCTAGAAACATATCATCCTTCCCGATGATCTGAGGACATTTCAATTTGAATCTCCACATATTTGTGAAGTAAGTCTGGTCATTTGTTGTCTGTTTTTATGTAAATGGTAACCCACCATGACAGTGTTTCTTATATAACATTTTTCATAAACCTAGAACTACCTGAATGGCACTAGTCTGGAAACTCTGCAACTTGGCTCCAGTTCTCCTCCTTCAGTTGTCTATCTAACTCTTTTTTTCCCTCTTTTTTTCTTCTTTTTTTAACATAAGTATAACTGTAGACATAACTCACAATCACTTCCGACCACCGACAAAAATCCTGCATTGGGTCCAGATTTAAACCTTTAAAATTGTATTTTATTGCCTTTTATTTCCTGTCTGACTATACTAAAAACATGGCTGTTTGCATGATTGTCAGAAAATAAAAAATACAGATTGCTGTAATACATCAGCATATGACCTTAACTTCAGGATTAAGAAAGATAGCTCAATAAGTTCAACTCAATATGGCCACAAAATTATAAGAACTGAACTAAAGTCGCCGAAGTGTGACAGATAAAACTGCACCATGCAATGCTGAAGCAAATAGTCTTTTATTATGACAGAATAGCTTACTGACTAGCTTAGTGAAAACCTAGGTAAAGGGTACAGTGGCAGATTTTTAGAATTGGAGCTCAAATCACGTTGTTGTGTGAAATAAGAAGCTGGGAGTATCTCAAACAAAAATCTATTCTCTCTTTGAAAGGCTGAGCAAGCAATTACCAGAGCTAAGTGACTAGTAAGCCACCATATTGCATTACCTTACACCATATTGCTGCTTACGCATGTGTAAAACCTATTTACACACACACACACACACTCCATATATTTTTCATTTACTGCTAAGTAAAAGAAGTGGCCTTGTTCCTTGATAAATTAGTGTCTTAATCATAATACTTCTTACCCAGACATATGAATGTACAACCCCTGGCAAAAATGATGGAATCACCACAACAGAGGATGTTCACCTGGCTTTTTTACTTCGTAGCAAAGAAACAAATCACAGATATGACACAAAACTATTTTTGTTCAATAGCTGAACATTCCGGCTTTGTGAAACTCAAACAAACTACATGAAATTATTTTAATTAATGGCATATTTGTTTCCAGATCAAGTAGAGGAATAAATTATGGAATCAGCTTGTGATTTGCATTTCTAAAACAAATACCAGCACAAGTCTAAAAATGCAAATTAGTCAGCAGTTAATAGAGAGTGCTTACAGACCTTAACCTTGGTCTTTTTGAAAGGAAACATGGCGCCATCATTGAAATCGGCTGAATGAAATGGGATTTATGTATAGAAAAGCCACTAACACCTAAACAGAAGAGAACAAGGTTACAGTGGGCTAAAGACAAGCAATCATGGAGTGTGGATGATTTGATGAAAGTGATATTCAGTGATGAATCACAAATTCCAGATGATGCTGGAACTTTTGTCTGGTGCCATTCTAATGAAACATATAAGGATGTTGTGAAAAAAACAATCAAATTTCCCCACTCATTTATGATATGGGGCTGCATGTCAGGTAAAGAAGGTCGTGAGTTCTAACCCCAGCACTACCAAGCTGCCACTGTTGGGCCCTTGATCAAGGCCCTTAACCATCAACTGCTCAGATGTATAAACAAAATAAGTGTAAGTTGCTCTGGATAAGGCCATCTGCCAAATGACTTAAGTGTAAATGAACCAAAGTCACCGGTTATATACAGTATCTCACAAAAGTGAGTACACCCCTCACATTTTTGTAAATATTTTATTATATCTTTTCATGGGACAACACTGACGAAATGACACTTTGCTACAATGTAAAGTAGTGAGTGTACAGCTTGTATAACAGTGTAAATTTGCTGTCCCCTCAAAATAACTCAACACAGCCATTAATGTCTAAACCGCTGGCAACAAAAGTGAGTACAAAGTGAAAATGTCCAAATTGGGCCCAAAGTGCCAATATTTTGTGTGGCCACCATTATTTTCCAGCACTGCCCTGTTGGGCATGGAGTTCACCAGAGCTTCACAGGTTGCCACTGGAGTCCTCTTCCACTCCTCCATGACGACATCACAGAGGTGGTGGATGTTAGAGACCTTGCGCTCCTCCAACTTCCGTTTGAGGATGCCCCACAGATGCTCAATAGGGTTTAGGTCTGGAGACATGCTTGGCCAGTCCATCACCTTTACCCTCAGCTTCTTTAGCAAGGCAGTGGTTGTCTTGGAGGTGTGTTTGGGGTCGTTATCATGTTGGAATACTGCCCTGCGGCCCAGTTTCCGAAGGGAGGGGATCATGCTCTGCTTTAGGATGTCACAGTACATGTCACAGTACACTCCCCAGTGCCGGCAGCACTCATGCAGGCCCAGACCATGACACTCCCACCACCATGCTTGACTGTAGGCAAGACACACTTGTCTTTGTACTCCTCACCTGGTTGCCGCCACACATGCTTGACACCATCTGAACCAAATAAGTTTATCTTGGTCTCATCAGACCACAGGACATGGTTCCAGTAATCCATGTCCTTAATCCATGTCTCCACTTCCGTGAAACCAGAACGAGCCCAATTTTTGACACAGGAATTGCAAGCTCTGCTGGATAAAGGGGCCATAGAACGTGTTCCCCTACCAGACAGAGAGTCAGGATATTACAGCCGGTATTGTTTGGTTCCCAAGAAAGATGGGGGGTTGTGTCCAATTTTAGATCATCACGGGTTGAACCGCTACCTCAGAACATACAAGTTTAAGATGTTGACGATCAAGATGATTGTGTCTCAGAGCCAGCCAGGGGACTGGTTCGTCACAATCGATCTCAAGGACGCATATTTTCATATAGAAATCTTGCCACAACACAGGAAGTTCCTGAGGATCGCTTTCGGGGGCGAAGCTTACCAGTATCGGGTTCTTCCATTCGGCCTAGCTGTGTCACCTCGCACATATACAAAATGCATGGATGCAGCACTGGCTCCTCTGCAACTCCAGGGCATCCGCATTTTAAATTACATAGACGACTGGCTGATTCTGGCTCAGTCTCAAGAGCTGGCGCTTCGACATCGGGATGTCATCCTAGCTCATCTCGAATCTCTGGGGTTGAGACTCAACGCCAAGAAAAGCGTTCTCTCTCCTGCTCAGAGGAAAACGTATTTGGGGGTTGTATGGAATTCGATCATGATGCAGGCACAACTCTCTCCTGCACGCATCGAATCCATTGTAAATGCCCTAAAGAATATCAAGCTAGGCCAGAGAATTACTGTTTACTTCTTTCAGAAGCTTTTAGGTCTCATGGCAGCTGCATCCACGGTAATACCCTTGGGCCTCCTGCACATGAGATCATTTCAGTTGTGGCTCAGAGCCAGGGGATTTCATCCAAGGACCAATCCCCAGAGGCAATAAGGGTCATGTGCCAGGGGCTTCGTACCCTTTCTATGTGGTTCAGACCCCGGTGTTTGACTTTGGGTCCCACTCTAGGTCCGTGTTGTCATCGCAAGATGCTAACGACAGATGCTTCCCTCATGGGTTGGGGTCTTGGATGGCCGTCCAGCCCAAGGGATCTGGAGAGGTCATCTTCTCGACTGGCACATCAATTGCCTCGAAATGATGGCTCTATTTCGGGCCTTGAAATACTTCCTCCAGCAGTTAAGAGGCTACCATGTCCTTGTCCGTGTGGACAATACGGCGGTAGTCTCTTACATAAATCACCAGGGCGGACTGCGTTCGCGCCGCCTGAACAGGCTAGCACAGCAGGTCCTGCTGTGGGCACAGGACAAGTTCCTGTCCCTCAGGGCGATTTACATCCCCGGGTATATGAATGTGGGAGCAGACTTGCTGTCCAGACAGGCTGTGACACTCGGGGAATGGAAACTCCACCCTGAAGTGGTCAGTCAAATCTGGGGAAGATTTTACAAAGCAGAGGTGGACCTCTTTGCTTCACAGGAGACGGCACAATGTCCCCTCTACTTCTCTCTGACTCCTCCGGCTCCCCTGGGTCTGGACGCCATGGCTCATACATGGCCCAGACGGAGTCTTTACGCATTTCCCCCGATCGCTCTGCTCCCAGGAGTCCTGGCCAAGGTCCGTCAACAGGGGTTTCGCCTCTTACTGATAGCGCCCCATTGGCCGACCAGAGTATGGTTCTTGGATCTAATATCTCTCCTCGATGGCTCGCCGTGGGCGATTCCAGTCAGAAGAGATCTCCTATCTCAGGCACAGGGGACAATATTTCATCCCCAGCCTGAGCTCTGGAACCTTCACGTCTGGCCCCTGAGGGGGACCAGCTAAGGGATGCTGGGTTCCCTGCTGACATAGTAGAGACCATTCTAAGTGCCAGGGCCCCCTCCACTAGAAGAAGTTATGCCTTCAAATGACACATCTTTGAAAATTGGTGTATGGCGCACCACGTAGACCCAGTTCACTGCCAAGTGGTTTCAGTGCTGGAGTTCCTGCAAAGGAAATTATCCTCAGTCACATGTCCTGGTACTCTCAGTGTGTGGCCACCATTTCGGCTTGCCATGCTCTGATTGAAGGGGTTTCTGTGGGAAAGCACCCTCTAGTTGCTCGCTTCATTTGTGGAGCCAAGCGGTTGAGACCGTTCACGAGAGCTACAGTCCCTTCATGGGATTTAGCTATAGTGCTCGAGGGTCTGGTCAGCACCACTTTCGAACCACTAGAGTCAGCATCTGTCAGGTTTCTGACCCTAAAGATGGTTTTTCTAATGGCTATTACTTCTCTGAAGAGAATTGGGGATTTGCAGGCTCTGTCAGTTGCGCGGTCCTGCCTAGACTTTGCCCCTGGGCTGGTCAAAGCTATCTTGCATCCTCACCCTAATTACCTCCCGAAAGTTCCATTCTCGACCATGCATCCGGTCGTTCTTGAAGCCTTCTGTCCTTTCACGACTACGGAGCAGGAAAGACTTCACTTACTGTGTCCAGTACGTGCTCTTCAGATTTACGTCCACCGCACCAGCCAGTGGCATAAGTCAGAGCAGCTCTTCATATGCTATGGAGGCCGCAATCGGGGGGCGGCTGCCACTAAACAAATGGTGTCTCTTTGGGTGAGGGATGCCATTGCCCTAGCCTACGAGGCACGTGGTCAAGCTTTGCCACTGGGAGTTAGGGCTCATTCAACCAGGGGGGCTGCATCTTCTATGGCTTTGGCAGAAGGTGTCCCCCTCCAGCAAGTGTGTGATGCGGCAGGTGGGTCCTCTCCGCACACATTTGTCAGATTCTATAGCTTGGATGTCCATGCTACTCCAGGCTCGCATGTCCTTGAGTTGACATCCCTTAGGCATGTCTGAGACCTCTTCAATGTTTGTGCGCACACACTACACAACCTTGGGGGCTCAGACACTTCCAGTGTGGCGGTGTTGGTATTCTCGTTCCCATTAGCGTTTGATGCACAACATCGAGAGTAGCTTTTGATAGGGAACGTCTCGGGTTACTTGACTGTAACCCTGTTCCCTGAAAAAGCGGGAACGAGATGCTGCACCTCAATGCCGCACTGCAGACATGTCTGGCGTCTCTCAGACAAAGTATAACCTGGAGGTATGCCTGTTTCACGTCTATTTATAACCTGCAGGTGCACGTTATCAATGACGTAACTCACCGAGGTTATTTAGGCCAAATTCTTGGCGTGTTTGACACACATACTTCGCAACCGGTCGAACAAAGAATGTTCTCATTAGCGTTTGATGCACAGCATCTCGTTCCCTCTTTTTCAAGGAACAGGGTTACAGTCAAGTAACCCGAGATGTACTCAGTTTTGTTGCCAGCGGTTTAGACATTAATGGCTGTGTGTTGAGTTATTTTGAGGGGACAGCAAATTTACATTGTTATACAAGCTGTACACTCACTACTTTACATTGTAGCAAAGTGTCATTTCTTCAGTGTTGTCCCATGAAAAGATATAATAAAATATTTACAAAAATGTGAGGGGTGTACTTACTTTTGTGAGATACTGTAAATGTACTTATGTAATTATGTACTATAGATGAATACTAATTGTTATGTTAATTACATAATTACTAGTTATGTATAGATGAAATATCCTCATCTTGTCTCTTTTGCAGATTTGTACAAATTTGCATAAGCCAAGTAGTTCAGAATGGTTAGAGCCAGCAACCAAGTGAAATTGTTCTTGATAGTCAGAAATTATGTAGAATCTGTAAAAAACCAAGACCTACTGAAATGTAAAGACTTGTGTGTGTGTGTGCATACATAGTTGAAAGTAAAAACATAAAAACATCACTGGCTATTAGACTAAAAAAGATGAGTGCTGTTAGGAAAAAACAGCGAGGAGCGAAAATGTAAGTCAAGAAAACTGGTGCTGAAAAGCGGATTTCAGTTCTAAATGAGGCGAGCATCTCAGTCCAAAATTCCGTGCAAACATGTGGAGCAGAGGTGGCTTTTTAAAAAAAATAAATAATACTTGCAAGAGTAATTACAATGAAGATTACTTTTTAATCTTAATTGAGTAAAGAGAGACACACTTTAATCGTGTTACTTTTTTTCTGTGGCTGAATATCAAATGACTATAACTACATGTAGTGCCCTACGTAGAGTGTACAAGATAATTATGTTTTTACCTAGTTAGAGAGTAGGAAACTCAGTTCTGGTATTAAAAATTAACTCATGTAATAATCTTCCAAACAGTATTTGCTCCACGAGGTTTGTCAAATGTAATTGATGACCTGTGGCATATGATTCTGAGGCGCATACCAGAAAAAAATATTTGAAAATATTCAAACATATTGTTTTGGGGACATTCTCAAAGCAGTCCTGAGTATGCTACAGTAAGGATTTTTAGACAGGGGATTAGTTTTTATATTTTTAGAAAAAATATTATATCATACATTGTACAGATATTATTATTATTATTATTATTATTATTATTATTATTATTATTATTATTATTATTATTGGTAGTAGTAGTAGTAGTATTGTTGTTGTTTATAGATTATGCCTATACATTCTATTTGCTCTCACAGTCCACTGGGGTCCATAAATCTGAGACTACAAGTGAAAATTCTGCATCCTTTTACAACAGCTCAATAGCTCAATACAACTTTATACAACAGTTTGTTTGTTGTTGTTTTTTTTTTTTGTTTGCTTTCAAAAGCAATATCTTGAATGGAGATTAGAATCTTAGACATTTTGTTTACAATTTACATGAATTTCAGAATTTCTTAGTATTTGGTCTGTCCCTCTTTTGCTTTAATGACAGTGTGCACTCAAACTGGTATAGACTCCACAAGTTTGTGTAAAACCTGACGATCCTGACGATGTTAGATCAAATCTTTCTGAGTGTCATTTGAACATGTGCTTCAACAGAAAAGATTAGACTCAAGGAAAATCTGATCTCACAAATAGTGACCTAGAAATAGTGCAAAATATTGAATATTCAAGATAGTGAGCGTTTCCTTTTATTGTTTTAAATATTCCAAAATTCTAAAACTTCTTTATTCTTATTTTTAACTCTTTTATTTTTTAATGAAAAAAAAATCCCAGATTTTCAGTGTTGTCTAAGACTTCTGGATGCCACTGTATGTCTTTCTTTAAACTAAGAAACAGTATGAAGCATTGTGAAAATATGAGGAGGGAGAAGTCTTTTTCCACTTTTACTGTACATTAAGCCTTTACAGTTTTGTTCTTGACTCATCATTAGCCAAATTAGGCAGATATTAGACAGCATCAAAATATGTTAGTATAATATATATAGATATGTATATATAATTTCCTGATCATTCTCTTTGTTACATGTGCATAAAAAGGAACTAGTTTGAATCCAGACTGTTTGTTATTCTGCTCTTTTATTCACCAGTCTCAAAATGTCAGTCCTAATTTTATTAGAGTGGACTCCTCTGTAAAAGAAAGCTAGCTGTCAAAGATTTTATTTGAAGATTAACAGAAACTGTATTTGAATTGGATTGCAAATGGCTTGCGTATCCCCATGAAAAAGGATGCATGAAAAGAAGAATAATAAGTATCTGCCATGATTAAAATAACCCTTATAATAACGATAATAAAATATAATATAATAATAATAATAATAATAATAATAATAATAATAATAATAATAATATAAAATAACTCATTATATAACAAAATAGTCTGAGACTATGCCTGAAATACAACACGACAGTTTAATTTACTGGAGTAGCAGATTAAGCTTAAATTTGCAGACATTTTTAGCATGAATGACTGAAGAGTCACAAGAAGGATCCATTATTGGTTGTGACATGTGATCCCATTAGAGCAGAAAGCCAAGGTGCTACATTTTCTTTCCCATTCGTGCTAGAGAAGCTGACACATAAAGTCAGCCCTCACCTCCTATCTCGTCTCCATTACGTGCACTGTCAGAGACGCACCAGCGTTGTTTGCTTCCCTTTCAAAATATTCTGCCTGATTGATGGACAGGGAGGGCAGAAACGACAGAAGAAAAACAGAAAACGCCTCATATGCAGGAAAAGACAGAGAAAGCATAATATGCAAGTAAACATATTGATGTCAATCAATAGGTACTGACATATTCCAATATTCAAAAGGTATGTATTTTTGTGTGTCGTAGGTATTCCAGATTCTCAGTGTAATTGCATCTGCTAGGTAATAAACTAAAATGACAAAGGCAGCACATATATCATGTTGTCTGTATTTTCCCTCCGTCGCTGTATGTCTAATTCTAGACTCGCTCGTCCCCTCCATGCGTGAGAGTTTTCATATTTCATTAATGAAGAACTTGAAGATGGGAGGGACTCAGGGTTCCTCTGATGACAGGGAATATCAGAGGAGTAATAAATCTTACACCGTAGTTAGCCGAGGCGGTGAGAAAATAAATGCACATCTAACACACAGACCAGAGAGTGGAGGCAAAGTGTAAAGAAGGACAAGACAGGTATATAGACCGCAGGACAATGAGTGGGAGTGGGTAGGAGGACAGAATGGAGAATACATTGGAGCTGCTGATGAAAACGAGAATAAAAGTCTTATATTAAATAAATAAATAAATAAATAAATAAAACGAGTGCTTTCTACTTTGTTACCATACACTACACCTGACTCATCTGGCAGACAATTTCACTACAAGTTTTCTCCTAATGAAGACACTGTTCTAGAACTGCGAATTGATTCGAGAAAAGTGAAGCTCTGAAATCAATACAGAAACCCAATATCTGCAATTAGGAGGCTGTGCAGTCATTTCAGGTAAGGATGCTTGTAAGCGTAGGCACATAATGAAAATTCTGGCCTTTCTGACATCAAGTAAATTGCCGTATTCATTAGAGTTTATAGATTAATCCTATATACAAAACTCATTCGGAGCAAAATGTAGAGATTAAATAGACTGTTAAAAAATTTGAGAGCTATATTATAGTGTATATTATAGTGTATATAGTGTATTGCTTTTTTTGTTTGTTTGTGTGTTTGTTATTAAAAACAGATTTTTGTTTTTATTGCATTTTAGAAAAAGTCCCAACTTTTATGGAAATGGGGTTAGTAGATCTTTAGGTTAGCATCATATAGTGGCAAAACAGACATAATTAGTACCATAAGTGTAGGTCACCTTATAAAGGCCGCCAAAGGATGTGCCTAAAGCTGATTGATAAGCAGAATGAGTATAGGTGAAAAGAAGGTGATTTTATGTAAAGAAGTGTTTTCAGTGGCAGACATGTGGAAGCTATTCCATGTTTATGGAAGCCTGGGAAAATCTGACAGATGCTGCAGCTGAATTTGGGCAAACATCCAAAAGATTTATTTGTTTATTTATTTATTTTAAATCAGGTTTGGCCATTTTTTTCTAGTTTGACACCTCTACTTAGGAAATCATAAACATACACTCACTAGTAGGTACAATATACCCACTTTAGTAGGTACACCTGCACATTCATGTAATTATTCAATCAGCCAATCATGTGGCATCAGCTCAATTACCCAATAAATTATTTAATACATTACCCAATAAAAATATGAGAAATTTAGCGCACAGAACTAGCTGAATTAATCAGTGGTTATTTCAGCACCGATCTAAGAGTGAACAGAGATCGAGAGTGACTTTTATTTCAGGTGGTAAGACTAGAAAGACTGATGTGGATGATGCTGATGATAAAAATGATTACACTTAAATGATTATTATCGTAAACGTATAATTCTTTATGAGGACAATTTTTTTTAAAATTAAAGTGTAACTAATGTGTTATTTACCCATACGTAGTAGATTATGTTACAACTGTAGAGGTGGGAGGGGCATGTGCTTGTTATAGCCTGATTAAAACCATTTAAGATAATTGTGAGATAATTTAGAGATTATTAAACATGTCATGACTATAGGCAGGTATGAAGATGGACAGTTTTCTTGGTGATATTTTTTATTTGTAATTGTATTCATTACATTTTAAATGTCGTTAAAATCTTAGAACTTATGGTCAAGATACATGTAAAAGAAAAACGTACAGTAATTCAGATGAAAAACATGTATGTGGTTTTAAGAACCATGAAGAGTACAAAATTTCACCATGTGTATGTTTGTCCCAGGCCATTACACATAAGAGAATACACGCTAAGGTATGGTTCTCCAGGAAAGTAAAGAAATGCGCATCACAATCTATTGCATAGTCAAATGGTCCAGCACTTGACCCCGAAAAACTAAAGTCTGGATGGAGGTTCAGAGCACAAATGTTAATCCTCTGGTGCCAGCCAAGCAATCAGTAATGGTTGCTATCAGGGCCTGCAGCATCAAAGGCTCAGCTGGCAGTCATCGGTTTAAATCGTCCTTCTTATTCATCTTAGTTAACAGTGATAGGATCTCGAGTGCTGAGCCAGTGGCTGGAGAACCTGCATGATATAAATATCACTTATAACAGCATAATATGATTAAAGAATCAACAAGATTGGTGGGAATGGGGGATAATATCTAATTAATGCCTGTAAATGGTGAAAACGCCAAGATGTCTGCTAAGGGAGCAGTGAGTGATTTCCTTCATGGTTGATTTATGTTCACTTCATCAAGGATTTGAAAGAACCATGATGGTATATGGTCCAGACCAGGCCTTGCACAGATGGAAAATAACGTTTTAGATCTATGGTAAGTTTGAGGAGTCAAAACAAGTTGGAGTGTCCACACTGCAGTGGACATAGGGGCTCGCTCATACTGTTTCTAGGCAACAGAAGTGCTTGTCTGTTATAACAGCCACATATATCCATGCATGCCTGAACTTGATAGTGTCTGTCATATTCTCCCTTATGTCCCTCTATTTGGCTATTTTTTCTTTTGGTCAGTATACTCATTTTTTCCTTTTTTGTCCTGTTTTAAAATTCATTAAATTTCTTCTAATCTTATTGGACTGTCATCCAATGTGTCAAACATATCGTTGTCTGGAGTCCTCTATGGACATAACGAGCCACTGTATTGAGTGATATACAGTATGTGTACAAGTATCAAGCAAGCAAATTTTTTTTTTTAAATCACAAAAGTACACAAATCTGCCTCAACGTGTGACATGTTGTGTGTTCTGAGATGCTTTTCTCCTCAGCACGGTTGTAAAGAGTGGTTATTTGATTAGACCTCTTGTCAGCTCCATCCAGTCTGGCAACTCACCTCTGACCACTCGCATCAACAAAGTGTTTCAGCCTGCAGAACTACCACTCACTGGATTTTTGTTTTGTTTTTTGCACCACTTTGTGTAAAATCTAGCTACTGTTGTGTGTGAAGATCCCAGGAGATCAACACTTTCTGAAATACTCAAACTCTGGCACCAAAGCCATGCCACGGTAAAAGTGTCTCCCTGAGATAACTTTTTTGTTCCTATTCTGGTGTTTGATGTGAACATTAAATTAAGCTTTTGCCCTGTATCTGCATGATCTAATTATGCATTGGGCTGCTGCCAGTGAATTAGCAGGTGTACAGGTGTTCCTAATAAAGTGGTCAGTGAGTGTAGTTAACCGTGTATTGTATTTTTATTTCTACTGTAGATGTCTCTGAAACTGACATCCAGAATTCACAGTAAGATCAAGATCATTGCTCTTGTTTCAACAGTGTCTGCTAATAGTGAAATATGACATCAAGCTATCTCTTTGTAAGTATGTCCATGGTTTGACTATGAAAAAAACATGAAAGGGAAAAAAAAAACAGTGAGATGAACAGATATTACAGTGAGATAGAGCTTATGCTTACTTGCATGGACATGTTCTAATATGTACACAAAGGGGAAAAAAGATTGCTGTTGTCAAATAAAACACAAGCAAAAATGTAGCTGTCAGGCATGATGCATGAGTGGATTATGGGTGTTAACCTTTTCGTTTATTCATGAGGCCTACAGCATGCACAGTTTATTCACTGCCTACAGCGTCATGAATAATTCAATAATAAAGGGCTTGCCAGAGCGAGGCTTCAAATGAGCACACAAGTCAGCACACATTCACGAAGTGGTCTCTCGGTTGCGAGAATCACATTTATTCACATAATGCGAAGACAAATGTAAGCTTATAATTGGCATGTCCATGCGATAGAGAATATGAAAACATTCACAACATGTATTTGAATGCTAGAGAACACAGCATTCAACTGACACTTTCATTCCGCCCACCAACACTGCGACAGGTTGGCAGGATAACCCCTCTGCGGCTATCACACCATTTCCTTCAGCTCTAATATCACAATGACACTGCTGTTAGCCTGGGGTTGTTCCCATACTCACAAACCCTCAAAAGCCCTTGTCCACAGTGACAGCTATTCAAAACAAAATCTCCAGCGGCAATTTAGGTCAATTCAAGCAATTTTCTTAGTGGTGTCATTATAGCTCTGCTTTGGGTGATGATGGTAACGTGGTTGCCAACACTCGTCATCTCCTTTAAGACTCCTATCAAGGGCAAGTAGCATATTATATGCTATATATATTGCTGTACACTCCTAGGCTTGTTTGTGTAGTTTGTTCACGTTATTCTCACTGTTTCTTCCCCTTTGGTGTGCAGCTCCTGCTATAACTTAATTAATTCTCATTGTTATGCCCTCCTTTAACGAGCACTGAGCACCTCCTGCATTATTACCATACTGCAGTGGGAGAGGAGGGGAAGGAAGAGTAGAAGGATTGGTTGTGGGAGAGAGTTCTCAATGTTTGTTCTGAGTAATTAGCCAGAGAAACATGGCGAATGATTTTGCAGAAGAACAACGCTCTTCAGCATTATATAACAGATGGTCTGTGGCTATGTTAAATGGTCTGGATATAGTGGAGGGAACATGCTTTTGTGTGTTAAAAAATAATTAGTACTGCTGGCTAGCATGAGTTAAGTTTGGTTCTAAAGGCATTCTCGCAAGGAAACATGTGAGAAGAAATACTGACATAGGCAGGAGGCAGTATGTCCTGAGTCCTTGTCACAGGTAGTTGATTTTGGCAGTTGATTTTTTCCATGACTTTAAGCATAAAAATTAATAGGTTGTCAACACTGATTGATAATTGTTCATAACTGACATTATGAGGTAACCTGTAGTGTCTGTATGGAAAAAAAAACTTATATGTATTATCTACAATAAATAGTCAGGGGTCCAAACAGAAATGCAACTATACTGATTAATAAGGTACCTGAAATTAAAAAAACAAAACAAAAAACAACAGAACAGAACAGAACTTTAAACAACAGAAGAGCATGCCTATGAGGAGGAAAAAGTTATCTACTTCAGTGTAAACCTTAAAACTATAATGGGTTTAATTTTAGCCTCTCAAAGATTATTTGATTATATATTTCTTTATTAAAGTCCTTCAGGCCTTTGAATAATGATTGTTTTTGTTATATTGTTATTCCACCTGCCCTTTCACTTTTAATGTTGTAAATGAATATATAAATAAAAAGGCTTTATCTGAAAATAAATAAAATAAAACTAAATGAAATAAAATTTTAAAAAATCAGACAATCCAACCCCAGATGATTTAAAAAAAATACAAAATAAGTATCATTCAATGTCTTTAAATAATAAAATGTTCAAACAAACAATTATATTTGACATCACTACTATGGGGACAATCAACTGGATAATATCCTGTGAATGAAATGAAACCAGTGAACATACAGCAATATCTTACTCAGACGTTAATTATGGTTGTAAAGACATTCCTGTAGAAAAACATATTTTTGGCTTCATGATTTTTCAATGTATACTGTATGTTTAATAGTTATCTTACCCGTACTAAAGTCTCTTCCCCCAAATTCCATAATAATAATAATAATAATAATAATAATAATAATAATAATAATACAAAATGGAGGCATTAGGGCCCAAAACATAATGGGTTGCCTCAAGACAACAGTATAGAATACAGATTTAATGAGATTTTGGTTCTTCAAAACAATTAGTTCTGCTTCAATAATAAAATCTGTGCTTTCTGTTATATTTCACATTCAAATGATTAGACCCTGAGTTGAATGTGATAAAGTAATTAAGTCACAAGATATAGTTATAAAATAACAAGTTTTGTGTCACCAATGTAGAATTAAACATTATAGTATAATTAAGCAATATCGCACAAGCAGAATATTGGCATGGCTGTAATTCGGCGTAGGCACAAAGCTGCAGGGTGAGTGCCAAAGTTAATCACAGCCATGCCAATATTCTGTATAACCGCACTCATGCTTGTGCAATACTGCTTTCATAAAACACTTATATAAACAAGAAATTAATATAGCGTAAGTGACCTTCGGACTTGCGAAGTTGGTTGCTTGACCGTTTTTTTTAGTTTGTTTGTTTATTTGTTTGTTTGTTTTTTGAGTGATTACTTCTATGCATTGTCATTGCAAAGTCACCAGTATTTTTTTTTTTTCCTTGGTTTAACTCTGACTTCATCTTTGTGTCATGGCACACAACACATTTCAGTTAAACAGCTGAGGTTATACAACCTCAATATCTCAGGTCAGGATGGTCCTAGCTCCTTGGAACAAGAACTCTAGAGCACGTTACAAGGTACATAGACATATATAAACCTTTTGCACATTCTTGTTCCATAGACTTAAAACTTAAGTCCAAATGTAATGCCCAATACTGCGCACAGTTCCACATTTAGGGTTAATTTATAATGGGAAGGGTTCGAGTCTCAGTCAGTCGAGTTTAATTTTTTTAAGGGGCAGGGGAGAAAGTGAATTTTTTTTAAATTTCCCTCACTTTCAAGTTGAATATCTCTTGTGGGGGAATATCTTCTGCTGTAAAAATTCTGAGTTTGAGGTTGAAGGTAAACTCTGCATGATAGTCGACCTCGATGGCCAGATTTGAAGAACCCTGATCTATCACGTTGGTACAGGTGTACAGTTGGTATGTGTGAATAGATTTTATCCAAATATGTGATAAAAGCAGTAAGTGGCTTCTGAGCTGTAATCAAGTACTGCCTTTATCACAGGAGAAACATCACCATGGCTTTGTTTATGACACTGTTCATTTGTAAAACACCCAACTGAACACTGTAATTCCATATTTGGGTAAAATCTATTCATACATAACAACTGTACACCTGTACCAACATGATAGATCAGGCTGGTTCTTCAAATCTGCCCCTCGAGGTCCACTGTCCTGCAGAGTTTACCTCCAATCTCAAACGCACAACTCTTACACTTTTATGCTACTAGTGCTGTGCACATTTACACAGTGTCTCGAAATGTAATTCTGTTTAACAGTGGGGAAGAAATACAAAGCCCCCATGCCGGGTGAAGTGAATAACCATTGGCTTTGTTCAAACACAGCCTTGCCAGTCAGGCTGTCCTTTATCTTCACAACTTCATCAGCATGTCATTGTTGCACAAACACGATGCTTTCTCTTCAAAGAAATATTAGATGAATAATTAAAGATAATGAACATTTTCAGTTGTTTTCCATGGTTATGGAGGGGACATTCTGAATTCGAGGTTTAAATGAATCATCACAAGTTCTGATTTGAGAAGTATCTAGAAGCAATGCTTTATATGCGCTATTCTTGTTTGCAGAATTTAAGTTTGCTGATGCATACACTTGCAAAGTTCTGCTCATATAAGTGTTGTTAAGGCTGTTTTTGTTTTTTGCTTCAAGAGTAGGGTTATATACAAAGGAAGAAATTATAACACATGAAATGGTTTCACATTCAGATGGTTTTTGATGACTGATTATTGGCTCTTTATTTATTTATTTATTTATTTATGTATGTTCGTTTTATTTTTTTATTTATTTTTTATTTCCCGATTGAGCACTATGGCCACACTTGGACTAAATTCACAGTTCCTCAGTAAGTTTGAGAGGATCTTGCATGCACTAAAAGACGTTCTCTGCATGTTAGTTACATGGACACTCAAAGGTGAGTTATTATTACTTGTTAATCTTAAAAACAACTAGTCATGAGAATTTAAAATGGTGTATAGGGAAGGGTTATTAAATATACCAAAAACTCAATTAATTTCTCAATGCAAATCGATTCAGGATCAGTGTCAATTTGGCAGCATTTGCCCTCGGGCAACTATTGTATAGAGCACAGAGCACCACTATTCCCCCCCTTCCTGAGAGGATCTTGCATGCACTAAAAGGCGCTCTCTGCATGTCAGTTACATGGACACTCAAAGGTGAGTTATTATTACTTATTAATTTTTCCCCCTCAACATCTGGATTGATACTTCATAGACAGTTCAGTTGTTCAGTTGTTCTGGTAGCTCACTACCTAAGTTGTTAAGTTGTAATGCCAAGGAAAAAACTGTTAGACTTTCAAACACACTTTGCCTTCTTGTAAGAGACACATTCAAAACCTTTGGATCATAAGGTAATTAACAGAAAATGCCTGGACCAGATGTTCCACTCAAAATTGCAAAGTTAGGCCAATAGACTCGATATAATGATCGCTAAAAATATTTTATCCTCTTCCTCATTTGTGCTGTCAAAACACTCAGGCAGAAACCTTATTGTGTCTGGTACTTTGTATAACAACCCTGTTTTCTCAGCCAATATTTATGCATCTAATTGGCACAATGCAAATTCTGTTGACAATGTAGTCACTCTTCTCTCACACCACAAATCTCATTATGGGTGGGGACTTTATCTGTGCACTTCAACCTAATTTAGGTAATCCCTCCTCCCACTCTCTTGGTATCTAAGCTATTAGGTACTTTCTGGACATACTGTACTGTATATGACCAGTTTTATGTTTGGCAATTTTTCCATCCTAATACCAGGCAGTATTCTGTTTTTCTCATCTGTACACCATTACTCTCACATTGATTATTTTCCCCTTTTTCCACTGTGGCAATGTTGTGGCAACATTGTTATTTCTGACCATGCTACTTTCTCATTGTTTCCCTCCCCAAAAAGCCTGCTACACTGAAAACTTGAAGATTCTTCTCCCTTCTTCTTTCAGACAGAGTATTCTCTCACTTGCCAGAGTGGTTTTGTGCACATCAATATTACCCCTAGCATATTCCCTTCGTCTATGAGAATCCCTTAAAGCTTATGTTCAAAGTCATGTTATATCTTCTTTCATCTTTTCAGAATCAACAGCACAGACCTAGACTTTCTGAGACTGAAATTGAAATCCTGCAACCTTATACATTCCATGCCGCCATGCCTGAGCCAGTGATTTTTTATTTTTTTTTTAAACAATGAGGTGCTCTTCAGTCAGAATTTAATTTACTCTCTGCAAGACAAGCTGAGAACACACAGTACCCAGTTTAAAATGAAATTTTTGTGTCGACCAATCAGAATGCAGGATTCACCTGTCAAAATTTTAACCCTGGCCCTTGACTAATCAGATATCAACAAATACTAAGCAGCATTTTAGCAGGAATTTCTACCTTCCTCTATTTTAATCAGTGTATGGGTTTTACATGAAGTCCTGGCATCCTTTTGTCCAAGTATATTGGATGCTGGTGTATATGTGTGGGGGTATTTTTTGTCTTGGCCTATGTGAGTTCAGTAAAGTCACCAGCATTGAGGGGTGGGGCTGGGGGTTATTGGGAACTAAATAGATATTAAAGTACTTCAGGTTGGAATGCTCTGCATGCGTAGGCTAGCTACATCTAGTCTGAAATGAGAATCAAAGAATCAAAGATAAATAAAGATGGGACATGGTAGGACAAGGATGATCATACTTTTGTTTTGCTTTTTGTTTGTTTTTATCAATGAATGAACAAACACAAACAATATTTTCACTGCTCTGTCATGTACTACCTATTGTATGGCCTAGTTTCACTTTTTTTTCCCTTTTTTTTTTGGTTGCAAGAATGTGGATTAAAACTAATTATTTGTATTTATATCAGTCCTGATCCTATTTCCTGGTTATGTCTAGTGTCATTTTAACACATATTTCATAAAGAACATAGAAGTTTAGGAAAGAGCATTTACAGAATATGGTTTTATATTCTGCTGTATCTTTTGTGAGGACACACACACACAAGTAGAATGCCTTTATATGACACATTATTTACAGTACAGTGAAATTATTTTCTTTACAGATTCCAACTTGTTAGTCAGAGTGACAGTGTCAGCCATGATACAGCACCCCTGCAGCAAATACTGTAGGATTAGGAGCCTTGCTCAAGGGCCCAACAGGAGCAGCTTGGCAGTGCCAATGCTTGAACCCCTGGCCTTCTAAACAATAACCCAGAGTCTTAACCATTCAGCCACCACATCACATGGTGAGACAGTCTGCCCTAAAGGCAGCTCCCTGTTTCCTAAAGTTCTCATCTCACCCTGTAGGATTTCTTTTTAAAATACAGAATTCATCCAAAATAAGACGGATTTGTTCACTGTGCCTTTCATTTATAGCCACATTCAAATTCTAATCCTGAGCGATCTCTCCCAGAAGGAGAATTGCTGACCAAGTACTGCTTTCTTCTACTCCTGGAAAAAATAATGCCTGGTCCCCAGTTGGCTATCCTGGTCAGTGGTAACACAGGAAGTTGAAAGTTACGCTCATGGGTATAAAGATTGCAACTTCTAAGTTCTGAGAGGCTTCCATCTATCTCCTGCATACTGCATAAAGGGAGACACATCTCCCACATACTGCATTTGGGAGGCTTCCATCGATCTCCCACACCATTGCTTGGTGGAGACACGATTCCATCTGTCTCTGATGCCATTCCACCTACATCCTATGCTTGCTTTGGGTCAGTTCATCCACTGGTCTTCTAAGTTTTTCTTTTCTTTGTACTGTACTGTATTCTCTTAATTTTCTGTGTATCACAGATGATGTAAATGTACATGTACCATCAATACTTTAATTGAAACTTATTCTTGGATTCCACCAGTAAGGCAGTGGGGTGTAGGCTTCTGTATAGTTGGACAGAAATTATTATAACTCCTGCTATTTATACATGTGCAACTAAGATGCCAGTTATTCAAAATAACTATAATAATAGCCCAATAGATTACACTTTCAGAACATAAAAAAACACCCATAAAATAATCAAGGAACAATGTAACATTGTTAGCTAAATCTAACATGACAGAAAGAACTACTTATGCCTACAGCACTGTATTTTGTAATACTGCTTGATTTAAATAAATCTAGTGGGAGGCTTTCCACTAGATTTTGGAGTGTGGCTGTGGGGCTTTGTCCTCATTCAGCTACAATAGCATTAGTGAGGCAAGGAGACTTGGGGTGCAGTCAGCGTTCCATTTCAACCCAAAGGTTTTGATGAATTGGGGTTGAGGTCAAGGTTCTGTGCAGGACACTCGAGTTCTTCCACTCCATGTCTTCATGGAGCTCGCTTTGTGCACAGGGACATGCTGTCAAGCTAGAACAGGTTTATTCCTCTTAATTCCAATGAAGAACCACATGTGATGTGTGATGGTCAAGTGTCTACATACTTTTGGCCACATAGTGTGGTATTATGTTACTAAATATTACCATAAATTTAATAATGTCATGATATTGACAATAACTAGTCATGAGACTTTAAAATGGTGTATAGGGTAGGGTTATTAAATATACCAAAAACCAGTCTTAATTAATTTCTCAATGCAAATCGATTCAGGATCAGTGTCAATTTGGCAGCATTTGCCCTCGGTCAACTATTGCATAATACAGAGCACCACTATTCCCCTTCCTTGTTCTGACGAATGACCATAGATGTTGTACCACAGACAGCAGTTAGAGTGAGAAGGAACAAATTTGTATAATATTACGCATTGAATATTAAATTCCCAATTACCAAACAAACGATGACTAAATATATCAAATGAATGATGGGGCAGTGAGTCATGGCTGCACGTGCCATCTCGCTCAAAACCTGACAATGACTCATTCTGCATAGAGTGCATTAATAAAAACCAATTTTGAAGCAGAATTAGCTTATGAGTGGCTATTGGCAAAAAAATAAATAAATAAATAAATAAATTTCATAACAAATTATTTGACCAGACATTAATATTGCTGATTTTCTTTTATCTTTGGTAGGACCTCCTGCACTCCTGGAACCCTAATATGATTGAACTTTTATTCTAAATAGCAGTTATTTTTGCTTATTTAAGCTATTACCGTACAAACATGTACCATACAGTATATCAGTAATTCACAATGTAAATGAGCCATCTATTCACAAATATCGGCTATGAAAATGTAGCTATCAAGATGAAATATGATGTTATCACACCACTCAGTCTTTTGGGGTAAGAGTCTGTCAGCATGGCACATCTTGACTTGGAAATATTTTCCCACTCCTTTTTGCAAAAACATATTAAATCCATCAAATTGTAAGGGTATCTCCTGTGCACAGCCCACTTCAGGTCACCCCACAGATTTTTTTTGGATTCAGGTCTGGGGTCTAGCTAGATCATTCAAAAACCTTGATCTTCTTTTAATTAAGCCATTCCTTTGTTGATTTGGATGTATGCTTTGGGTCATTGTCATGCTGAATGGTGAAATTCCTTTTAATTTTCAGCTTACTAGCAGACACCTGAAGGTCTTGCACTAAAATCGGCTGGTATTTGTAGCTATTCATGATTCCCCCCACCTTGATAAAAGCCCCAGTTCTGGCTGAAGAAAAGCAGCCCTAAAGCATGATACTGCCACCACCATGCTTCACCATGGGTATGGTGTTCTTTTGTTGATGTGTTGGTGTGTTTTTTTTCCCACCAAACACCTTTTGGAATTATGGAATTATTATACCTTTTAGAATTGGTCTCATCAGACCACAAAACATTTTGCCACATGGTTTGGGGTGATTTAGTTGGGCTTGGATGGTTTTTGTGAGAAAAGAGCTTCTGTCTAGCCAGCCTACCCCATAACCCAGACATGTGAAGAATATGAGAGATTGTTTTCATATGCAGAGAGTAATCAGTACTTGTCAGCTATTCCTACAGCTTCTTTAATGTTGCTGTTGGTCTCTTGGCAGCCTCTCTGGTAAATTTTTGTTCAAAATTTGGAGGGATCTCTTTTCTTGCTAGTGTCACTGTGGTGCTCCATTTTCTCAACTTGTTGATGATGGCCATCATGGTGTTACATGGTTCATACAACGTTCTGGAAATTCTTTTATACCCCTCTCCTGATCAGTACCCTTCAACAAGTGAAATACCGTGCATGCTTTGTAAGCTATTTGCAGACCATGGCTTCAGCATTCAGATGAAACCAAGAAGATGTGAAAAAAATCCTACAGCAACAGCTGGTCTTTTTTGGGGTTAATCGGAATAATTTCATTGATGACATTAACTTATAATTAGTTTTGAGTACGAGATTGAATATGATTGGTTCTTTCTGAACACAGCTACATCCCCAATTATAAAAGGGTGTCCACACTTGTGCAACAATAACCATAATATTATTGTAACTTTTTTATTCTACTATTTTTTAAATTGTTGTTCACTTAAATGTTATATGTTAACATATGTTATATGTTAATGACTGTGGGAAAAGTTCTGATATGATTTATATTGGTTTAATTTTTTTACATCACAAAAATAATGTTCTTAGGTTAAACACTGATGAACTGTGCATTTTTCAAAATCACCCTTAGTTGGATAAAAGTTTGAACTGTTAACAAGCAAGTTTGAACTGTTAACAAGCAAGTAGCAGTAAATTTGATCTTCCATTTTTAACTAATTCTCCAAGGCAGCATTATCCGGACGCCAATTAGAAAAGGTTAATTCAAGCATGTACGTTTGCAATTGTACAGAGAATGCTCACCCAGCTTTTTTATTTTGTAGCAAATAGACAAATCACATATATTACAAAAAATATTTGTGTTTAAAATATAAATGTTTAATAGCTGAACAATTTGAAACAAATTAAATTAAATTATTTTAATTAATGGCATTTTTTTTTCTAGACCAAGTAGAGGAAAAAATTATTGAGTCACTCAATGTTCAGGGAAAAAATTATGGAATCACCTTGTAATTTGCATTTCTAAAACAAATATCAGCACAAGTCTAAAAATACAAATTAGTTTGCAGTTAAAGGAGTGCTTGCTGACCTTAACAAGCTGTTGGACTTGACTAATTGAAAGGAAACATGGCCCCAACAAGAGAGTTGTCAACTGAAACAATGGAAAGGATTATAAAACTCCTTCAAGAAGGAAATCCAACACGGAGTGTGGCAAAAGATGTTGGTTTTTCCCAGTCAGCTGTGTCTAAAATTTGGTGCAAGTATAAACAAAATGGGAAGGTTATAAAAGGAAAACATATGGGTATACCAAAAGACGTTATGATATGGGGCTGCATGTCAGGTAAAGGACCAGGGGAGACCTCAACAGTCAATGCACAGGTGTACATTAAAATTTTGGACACTTTTCTCATTCCATCGATAGAAAATAGGTTTGGTGATGATGAAGTCATTGTTCAGGATGATAATGCATCTTGCCACAGAGCAAAGAGTGTTAAAGCTTTTCTTCAAGAAAGGCAAATGAACTCAAAGACATGGCCACCAAACAGTCCAGATCTCAATCCGATTGAAAATTGATGGTGGAAATTAAAAAAAAAAAAAAATTGGTCCATGACAAGGCTCCATCCTGCAAAGCTGATCTGTCAACCACTATTCAAGAAAGTTGGGACCAGCTTGATGGAGAATATTGTTTTTCATTAGTGAAGTCCATGCCTCAAAGAAAAAAAGCCAGAGGAGGAGCAACAAATTGTGATTTTTTTTTTTTTTTTTTTGTTGATTTTGATTATTACATAATTTTTTTCCTCTACTTGATATGGAAAAAATATGCCATTAATTTAAATAATTTAATTTAATTTGTTTGTGGTATGTTTCACGAAGCCAGAATGTTCAGCTATTAAACAAAAATAGTTTTGTGTCATATCTCTGATGTGTTTATTTGCTACAAATTAAAAAACCTGGGTAAGCATCCTCTCCTCTCTCAAGTGTGGTGATTCCATAATTTTTGCCAGGGGTAGTATGAGTGTGCATATTTATGCCAAATGTGTATTTGTAGTGTTTGCATTTTAGTGATCCAAATCAGCCAAAAATAAAGCTTCTGGAATTACTTTTGCATTTTCCCTGTAGCCTTGTCAATCAGATACCGTGGTTGGACTTTTGAAGGGACATTGGATGTTTCCAGGGGAGTGACATCTGACTAAAAAGTGCAGATTGCTGATAGTCCCACATTCCTCTCAGTGCTGTCATGTCTATATTTTACCTGCTGTAATGGGCTGCTTTTGGGTTGACTTATTTATTTATTTTTATTTAACACAAGCAGGAGGTTCAGTCACGCTAAAAAAGAAAAAAAACAATAAGTAAGCTGGATAGTTTATACCACGAATACAAAAAGGGTGTTTTCTATTGTGCAGCTTTGTGAATTATGGTAATATATTTAAATAAGTAATATTTATGTTATTTATTATTTTGTTGTTCCTCACCTTGATGCTAATTCTTAAGCAGCAAGCTTCTTTTTCTACATGTTTCATTACATTTGCATCAAAACAACAAATCTGTGTCTGGTCTTTTTGATTTATGTCATGGCCCTGTTTTTAGAGATGAACAAAAAGGCAGGTATGCGTGTTGTGGTTATGACTACAATGTAGTGAACAGACAGGTGACATGGTGGAAATATTAGAGGTATTCTAACTACAGTAAATCAAATATGTAAAATAAAATATGTTGATTATTTTTACTTTATCAGTTCATTGCATTGTGTGTCTGAATTGGTTTAGTCATTCTCATAGCTATACTTTATTGATGACAATAAATATAAATATTAAATCATAATAAAAGGCCATTTTAGAACATTGGCCATTAAACTATTTAGGGAAACTGTGGTTCTGATGCATCATCCATTTTTTACCACTTTCACTTTCACTAAGATACTTCCTTTAATGTCTTCACACTCTGTCTCACCTCTGCAGGTCGTGTTCTCAAAAAAGAATTTATTACACCATTGTGAGCTGTTAAAGCTCAAAATAGTGACCCAGTGTGATGGAGGGGGAAAAATCCAAGACCTGCACAGAAAGCAGACCTTTATTTATTAAAGGTAAATGCTACTGTAGATAGTCAAGCAAGCAGCTTGAAGCAAATGAAAACAAGGAGGTTGAAAGTGGACAGATCAGTAGTTTTTTTTTTTAATAATTAATTTTTTGTAATTGAATAATTTCATAATTTTTGTAATAATGTTTTCATGTGAATGATATTTGTATAACGCATTTAACAATAGACAGAAAGTAATTTTAGATAAGTATGGATATACTGTATGTAGCAAACCAGTGGCAAGGAAAAACTCCAAGAGAGGCAATGAGTAAGAAACCTTGAGAGGAACCCATCTTTTCTGCATCACACCAGATATGGAACTTAAGATTCATGAAAAGGTCTGTTAGATTGTCATGATATGCTTTTCAGATCCTCATGCAGAATATTTACTAATATTTACTCTTCTTTGAGGAATTATTAAGGAAGTATTATTATAGTCTTTATCAGTGGCTGCAATATTGCTTTCCTTTTTCATCTGATGCTACATTTAATTGAAAAACAGTTTTGCCTAAGCAAACTGAGACTATTCTCATCAAATCTACATGAAACCCTCTATCAGGAAGTGATAAACAGAAGTAATATCCATAATATTTCAGTATTTGAACTTATTCAGTACATATACTATAATAATAATAATAATAAGAAGAAGAAGAAGAAGAAGAAGAGTATACAAGTTGGCATTCTGACCATTATTGTTGTTTTTATTACAAACACAAGCTATTGTTGAGTATAGAAGTTAATCAGATGAAATGCATTGCTGTTGGGATGATTCAAATAATTGTATCATTATTTTATTTACTGCAATACAGGTAACTAGGAAAAAGTACAACCCCAAATTTACCTATCAAACACTAAGACAAGGTCTGGAGGCAAAAGAGTGCACAACTTGATCAATGGAGTGAACAGATAATCACATAATATCACGCTATGAAGCCTTCAGCATCATACCATCCTACATATTGCTCACTTTTCTTTTCTTTTTTTTTTTTTTTTTGCTAATCATCACTAGTGGCACCATATTTATTTAAAATGAATTTTAACAATAACACTTTATTTTACAGTACAGTACAGTCTCTTTCACCATATTCACCCATGTTGAATGTTTCCCGCATTTCATAGCATTACATTCTGGAACTGAAATGACTTATTTGGGATTATATATCATGAATCAACACAAAAAAAAGCCCACGATATGGAAGAGGGAATATGGCACAACTGAAACTCTGCCTGGAGGAGGCTGTCCAGCAAATAACAGGGATAAGATATTAGTCAGAGAATCAACCAAAAAGCCAAGGGTAACTGTCAACAGCAACAACTGTCAACCACCACCATGCTTCTCTGTGGGAATGGTAAATCTAAGGGTGATGTTCAGTGTTGAGCTTCTACTGAACATCAGACCAGAGATCCTTGGCCTATTGAGGTTTAGTCATTTGTTCATAAAACAGTTACACAGTTAATATCTAAAAATGATGGGACCCATTGCACAGTGGGTAGCGTTGCCGTGTTACAGCTCCCAGTTTGATCTTGAGCTCGGGTTACTGTCTGTGTGGAGTGTTGCATGTTCTTCTCGTGTCCATGTGGGTTTCTTCTGGGTTCTCCATTTTCCTCCTACCTGCCACAAATATGCATTTAGGTGGACTGGCTAAGATAACTTGCCCCTAGGTGTGAACAAGTGTGTGAATGTGTGTGTGTATGGTACCTTGAGATGGACTGGTATCCCATCCAGGGCATATTTCCAACTTGTGCCCAGTATTCCCAGGATAGGCTCCAGATCCACCATGGTCCTGACCAGGATAGAAAAATTCATAACTAGTGATCCAAATTAATTTAGATTATAAGTTATGAAGGACTTGTGTGAAGTTCATTTGACATTCCCTTTTTTGTAGGCAGTTAGTTGTTACAAATTGAGTAATGAGTACAAATGTAAATAAAAATGATTGACAAGTTATCATCTTTAATTGCACTTCCTTAAAATTCCTCTCCTAAAAAAAAAAAACAATTACTTCAGCATTTTGTACATTTTCAAATCACTTATATTATTGTATGTTCAATCACAATTGCCACTCAAAAAAGTAATAAAAGTAGCTTGTCTGTGAAATATGCTAATATATGTTGACAGTAACAATAATTCCCCTCCCTCCCTTTCGCCTACCCCTCCAAATTTGTCATACGCACAAGCCACCCTCTAACAAGCATTATGCAAATTTGCAGAAAGAGAATGTAGCAGCACAAACTGAAAGTGGATATACCTGAAATCCAACTGAAAGTGGATATACCTTTTATAGACACACTTGGAAACCTTGGAGAGTCGCGGTCGCAGCACGACCTAACATTGGGGAGTTTTTCCTTGCCACCATCGTCTCTGGCTTGCTCATTAGGGATGAATTTTGATCCGAAATTTATATATTTCTGTAAAGCTGCTTTGTGACGATGTCTATTGTTATACAAATAAAACTTAACTGAACTAACTGTCACAGTGGCTTAGGGGTTAGCATGTTTGCCTTGCACCTCTGAGGTTGGGGGCTTGAATCCCACCTCTGCCCTCTGGTCTCCTCCCCCAGCCCAAAGACATAGGCTGTAGGCTGATTGGCCTTTCCAACTTGTCCAAAGTGTGTGAATATGTGTGTGATTGTGCCCTGCTATGGGTTGGTCCCCATCCAGGGTGTCCCCCACCCTGTGCCCCGATTTCCCTGGGATAGGCTCCAGGCTCCCTGCGATCCTGTGTAGGATAAGTGGTATGGAAAATGGATGTATGGATGGATGATTTAATTAAGAAAACATTATTTATTTAATAGTATTTATAATATTAAATATTAAAGTGGCCACCATCAACACCACATTAAAATGTATGGATCACTCATTGCTTAATAAACAACCAGTACTTTTACTTCTGGAGTGAATTTTCAGCAATTTGTGAGAATGGACATTATAAGGACAACAAGTCTCTTTGGGTGAAAGTGGCAGCTTAAAAGAGACTGAAAACATAAGCTGCTACATTTGCATTATCAAGTTGATACATATTTGTAGGCCAGGGATTCCCAAACTAGAGGTTGCGAGGTCCCACGTGGGGTCATTCTCTCCTACTTCATTCAATTATTTTCCAAATTAATTTTAGAAATATTGAAGACAGATTTTGTGTGTTAATATTTTGAAATGTTATTGGGAGTCACACTCAGACAAGCCACGTTTTCATTAATACGTGCTATTTTAGTCTTTTTTTTCACTATCCTGACACGCTGCACTAGTGTAGTTCAGCAAAAAAGGACAGATTTCCCCATCCATCTACTGCTGCTGAACAAACTAGCAAATCACACACGTACGTATTATTCTAGACTACTATTGAGTACTAATACTAACAGTTTTTTCTATTAAAGTTAGTGTTTGAATTCTAAAAACCTCTCATGTCAACTTCAAACATAGCAAAAGGTCTGTTTTGTGTACCAGCCTTCTGGATTTTCTAGATTAGTAAATACATTTGAAAGTAAGGTCAGCATTTTCAATTTGAGATGCAACCCGTAACAACAGTCACAATGACAGCAGAAAGTTTTAAACAGAAACAGAGCTTGTCAGTGTGTTTAACTCAATTCTATTTGTATAGTGCTTTTAACAATGGACATTGTCACAAAGCAGCTTACAGATGTCTGGATATAGATATAGATATAGACTTAGATTTATCTCTAATGAGCAAGAGGTGATTTTATAGCTAGTAGCTAGCTTACTCACTAATGTGTCAATGTGTCAAGTAGATAGTGTGTTAAATAGTTATCTTAGAAGAATAAAGATAATTTTTTTTTTTTTTTTAAATCAGTTTGGTACAAAGTATTTGGCTACATAAAAGAAGTGCTATCCAGCTGATTTGCTAGCCAGCATGTTTATTAGCTTGTAAATAAAACTTCTTAGTAAAGTTCAGTGGTCTTGTACAGATAATGTACTTGACCAAATACAATCCCTGCTAACTAGTTGATTTATACCTAGCTTCTACACTCACTAATGTGTTAAGCAGAAAGTTTGGCAAACAATTAGCAGAATACAGTAATGAATATCTGTCAGCTTAGTTTCATCAGCTGTCGTATACAAACTGAAACACATAACAGTCATGCTAACTAGCTGATTTGCTAGCTAGTTTACAAATTAGCTGACTGAAAAATGACAAAGTTTAATCAGCAGTCTTGTACAGATGTAGTACTTATTACTACTACTACTACTACTACATAAAACTAGCACTAACTAGCTAGCTGGCTAATTGGTTAGCTAAATAAAAATCAAATCAGATAGTTAGCATGAATTTTATGTAGTCAACTGCTTTGTCCGTACAGATGTACTTTGCTAATAAATCCAGTTTGCTAACTCGCTAGCTTGCTAAACAGTTAACTGAATCTGTGTCATACACAGATGCAATAGTAGGCAAATGTATTTATTTATTTATTTATTTATTTAAGCAAGTTAGGGTATTTTATAGATATTTTCATTTCTGAACTGTTGCACTTGTCATTGCATCAGACTGCAAAGCCTTATGGGTAAGTTTAGCTACTGAAGTCTATGCTAGGACTCATCTAACAAACTTCACTTGAGCTAATAATGTAAAATGGCTTTTAAGACAGCGACAAGGATTCAGCCAAGAGGCAACTCGACATCAGTAGGGTTGTTTTTGTTTTTTTTGTTTTTGTTTTTGTTTTTTTGTAAAATTTTGTAAAACTTTTGGATGGAAACGCAGCTACAGAGACGCTAACGCTAGCATGCTACCATAGCGACCATGGAGGGATGTGAGGCATGAGACGACAGACCCACCACCAGCAGTGTTTTAAACAGGGGAATGAACAGGATGGATGGATGGATGAACAGACTTTTTTTGTTTGATTGTTTAACATTGCTGTGCATGAAATCGCTAAACATTTTACAGTTTTTTGATGTTTTGGCTCTGATGAAATCACTTTGAAATCTTCTAGATGTGCATAAGATACAGGGCGAGTACTGCTGCTCATATTACCGCTGCTTCTGAACATGCATGCAAAATCACACAGAAAAATTTGAGGAGGAAAGTTATTACATGAATTTCTAATTGCCTTTTCAAATTTTGACATGCAGAAATTTAAAAGGCTATTTTGGGAACTCTGTGCTCAATTAACAGCATCTCAGTTGCCAGGCAGTGGTGGAGCATGTGTTCCCATCCCAAGCAATGTGAGACTACAATACAGGATCCTGTCATTTTGTACTGGACATTTACCAAACATATTGCCTGTGGTATTCAATGACCTCAGGCATCATTCTGCAGGTTCTGAATGTGCCAAACCAACTTGTAAGATAGTTCTGTAGTAACAGATGCATTTTCAACACTATTTGGTTGATGATCTGGGTTGGTTCCTGTTTTTGTTTTCTTTTGAGTCATTCAATTCCAGTTCATCGTTTCCTTTTCATTTGTGTGATTCCTTATGCTTTGGGTTATGTTAGCAAAGAGGAGTCATGATGAAACAAAAATGTTCTCTTTCTGCTGACTCCATCTGGAAAGTTAGTGATGTATTAATGGCATGGCTTCTATATAAACTTACAGTGCCAATGCTACAAAGCCACTAAGCCACTAACAAATGCCCCCACAACCACCCCCACCCCATCTGGCCATGTAATCAGACCTTTTCCCAGAATGTAGTCTATCATATCAAACTTACCAGCAAGCTGCATGTCAAATATGAATGCATTACATTTCCTTAGAAAGCAAACATTTATGAGGTCGGGGTTCTGTGCAGCCCACTCAAGTTCTGCCACTCCAACCTTGGTAAACCCCTGTGTTTATGGATCTTGCTTTGTGCACAGGGGCACTGTCATGCTGGGACAGGTTTGGGAAAGGACAAACAGAGCATACAAAGACATCCTAGACAACTGGGTGTTTTCAAATTTGCAGCATATGGGTGTTCGGGTCAGGTGTCCACATACTTTTGGCCATAAAGTATACATCTAAACTTTGATCATTTACTTAAATTTGTTCAGATATGGTCAAAGTTTTGACTACTTAAATCGACAGAGTTCAATGCCTGGTGATTGACACCAATGCCTGGTGATTGGCCAGTCTAAAACCTTCCACTTTTTCCCCCTGATAAAGTCCTTTGTTGAGTTGGCAGTGCTTTTTGGATCATTGTCTTGCTGCATGATGAAGTTCCTCCCAAGTAGATTGGATGCATTTTTTCTGTAAATTGGAAGACAGCTTGTTTCTATTCTATGACTTCTGAATTCATTCTGCTGCTACTATCACGAGTTATATCATCAGTAAAAATTTGTGAGCCTTTCTCCACACTTTGGCCTTTCTATCACTTTGATAGAGGTTAATCATGGTTCCAGAACTTTTGTGGCTTATCTCTATATTTCTTTACGAATTTCAATCTGTCTTTCCGATTCTTAGTGCTGATGAGTGGTTTGCAGTGGTGGATGAAGTACCTGAAAGCTACACTTGAGTAAAAAATGACTTTGGTAGAAGTTAAAGTCACCTTTTAGAATATTACTTGAGTAAAAGTCTTAAAGTATCTGATATTTATTGTGCTTAAGTATGAATTTTTTTTTTATGTTAAATGTACTTAAGTATTCAAAGTAAAAGTACAAGTAAATGCCGTTAATACAAAAAGTTTGTTCTTTTTAAGCATGTATCCCACCTTGAAAATAGAGCCTACAAAACAAAGTATTCAAGCTGAAGCTCTTGAAAGGAACAAAGAGCTCAGCCTCTAGCAGCTTTGTCAGGGGCAACATGTCCTTCAATTTGCCAAACTGCAAAACTTTCAGAGTAAACAACTCACCATATGGCTGACCGTCTGCCTTCTGCAGTATGGCAGAACATTAATATTGTACTATACAGAGTTTGAGCAACAAGATTGTGTTAAGTTTTAACTAATACAGACATCCGAACCTGCAAAAATATGTACTTACACTGTTTTGTATTATATTATACTATATTATATTACTGTATTATTCAACCCATGGAGTCATTTTTTAATTCAATAACTACTTTACACATGTCTACAGGGAGTTTGGCCTCATCACCTAGACATCAATACAGTAGCTCCTTATATCAGCTAGTTAAAATAATGTTAGGAATGTGGACGAATGACATTAAACTCACCTCAACATGTCTTTTACAGTCATTTAACCCACCATAGGCAATTGAGAAATCACTGCTGCAAACAGTGCAGCGAGCTACACTGTCGTTGTTGGTTTTTTGGGGGGGTTTTTTTACCCCTATTATGCATGGGTTCACTTTAGTGTAGTCTGGGGTGAAGTGCATTTGGTACTTCTTTTTTTTTTTTTTTTTTTTCTGCCATGGCACTGCAGACACTAAACTGAACCGAACTGATAGATGAGATGGAGAGAGAGAGGTCGACTGTAAAGCCCGCCTACCGAAAAAACCGATAGGTTAGTTATCACAAAGAGAGACCAGTCAGGACGCGCGCTGTGTCACTCTCTCACCACGTCTGTTACTCGTTCTCTCAGTTTCTCCAGAGCCTGTCTACAAGGCCTATTAGAAATGACCATTGAACTCGCTCGCTCTTAAAAAAAAAAAAACAATTTCCAGGATATTGTATATAATTTGCGGGCGCCAGGGAGCCGCTATTAAAATGCGGGAGACTCCCGGAACTTCCGAGACAGTCGGGCTGTCTGCTAATAACTAACATTGTCATTATTGTTGAGTGGAACTCCTAGGCTTGAGTGGAAATTGAAACTTAACCGTTGCTTTGAGAGCACTTGTTTGCACTTGTGTAATAGGATTTAACCAGTGATCTAACTTGCAAGCACCGGACCACTGATTCGTCAAATCTGCTTGCGTGCGGTCTGTGTTCTTCTGATTTTATTTTGTAGTAACAAAGATGCTGAGGAGGAAATGTATCAGAGTAAAAGTATACATTTTATTTAGGAAATGTAGTGGAGTAAAAGTGAAAGTTGACAGAAATATAAAGTAAAGTAAAGTACAGATTCTCCCAAAAAATACTTAAGACACCACTGATACACACAAAAATACATTACACCACTGGTGCTTTGCACCTTATGGTATGGCCTCTATATTTCTGCACTTGAAGTCTTCTTCGAATGGTGGATTATGATACCTTCACTCCTGAACTGTGATGGTTGTTGGTGATGTCACTTACTGTTGTTTTTGAGATTTTCTTCACAGCTCTCACAATGTTTCTGTCATCAACTGCTGTTGTTTTCCTTGGCCAACCTGTTCCATGTCTGGTGCGTTCAAACAAAATGTGCCATGTTCTAAGTTGTTTAACACATCTAGATGTAAATATGAGGAAATGAAAGCTGAAATTCTGATCTATTGTCTCATATTCATATTTTGATCTCAAACCCAAATCTCTTTAATATACAGCAAAAACAATAGAATTGGCCTTGCTGTTTGAATACTTTAGGTGGGGACTATATTAAGTCAAAATAACAACATAACACTTCAACCTTTCAAACATTCATACTATATATGTTTGTATACTTCTACTATGTAGAAGATTCAGTTTAAAACTGTTTTATCTTGCAAGGATGGATTTAAAAAAAACAATAAAAAGAACGAAAAGAAGAAGAAATGAATTTGCACAACACTGAAGAGCATCACTGAACAACCAACAATATAATTACATGATTAATGCTTACCTACTGTCTCTAACATTGCTAAATGCTCCATATTGCTTTTTTCATGGTGCATTCACTTTGTGCTAAAACATTAAAATACTGCTATGCTCTGGTGACATTAATAATTACCTCATGATATTACTGATTGTACTTACTAGTCAGTATGCTATAACAGTGACAGTTTGTAGTATGAATATTTGTAATTACTTGTTATTCAATATTTTTGTCAGTTTCACTGATTTGTGTAAGACTCTGTAAGTGTAACTGTATAATTTCCCTTGGGATCAATCTATCAAGGCTAATTCTTGGGGGCTGGCAATCCTACAAATTAATAACAGGGTATAACATGAAAAAACAAAACAGTCCCTAAACATATGATGTGTAATTTCTTAGATATTAATTGTTAGAGACAGCTATTTAAACGCCAATAAAATTTCACTTTAACTGGCACAGACTCTTGGACTCTGTGGAGTAGCAGGCTGAATATCTCAAATGTGTCGAAGCCCACAGTGCTGTATAATGCTGCAAGTCTCAGCTAAGAGAGAAAGGGAACATAACAGAAGGGACCTCTGGGGAAAAGATGAGAGTGAGTGATAGAGGCAAAAAGACTCGGAGCAATACTTCTAAAGGAAAACATGAAGATGGAGCAGCCTCTGCTTCTGCCCCAAACAGTCAAATAATTCACATTTAAAGGGGTACTTCAAAACATAGCCACCGCACTGGTATTGATATTCATGAATAATTTTGGTACCATGGAGTCTGGAGCATATTTTCTAATAGGATAAACTGGAGATGGACCACAGGGGAGGAATACTTAAATGTGTGCCAGAAGGGAATTGTGGTGTTGACTTCTTTGAAAGATTGACGCAACTTCATTCCAGAGGTTTATTATTAGAACGAAAATACACTAGGCACATGGAGAGAATTGCTAATGAACATCATGACATGCCTTTTCATTCATTCTGAAAAGCACAAGGTCAAAGAGTATATAGCCTGAGAAAATAAAGGTGTAATTCCTCGCTCACATAAAAAAAAAAGAATGACAGTGAGTTCTGCAGGCCAAACATGACATTGCTTCGGTTACAGAGTTGAATAGTGTTTAAGGGAATGCTGATGTTTATGTTTTGGGATTTAAATACACTCAGAAACACTATGGAATGCCATTTGAGGCCAATAATAAATATATATAATTAAACATCGTTCCTTTAAAGTCCACAAAAAGGTTTTTTTGGAGGATGTCGGAGGGGACAGCATTATAATTGTAGATAATTATTATTATTAAAGAATAAATGAGAGTCAAAACAGTCCGGGTCATTACCAAAAACACTTCAAAGAGCAAACCCAAAATGTGCTCAATATGTATTCAAGAGACAAGGCAGTTTGTGCCCCGAGTTCCCTGGGATAGGCTCCAGGCTCCTCTGTGACCCTGTCTAGGATAAGCGGTATGGAAAATGAATGGATGGATACAAGGCAGTGTCCAAAACCAGAGATCAGAACATATATCAACATCAGTGAGCTAGGTAAAGGTAAGGCAAAGCAAGGTGAAACACAGAAAACCTATCCAGATAAACCACAGCTCAGAAATAACAAAATTGCAGGCAAACTGTAAGGCTTTGTATCAAAGCCAAGGTCCATGTGCTTTTATTCATAGTCAAACAGGAAACGAGCAAGGTAAGCCAAGAAGAGATTCAAAATTCTGGTTAGGGCACCCTCTGTTGGACTTGAGGGGAAATGCTTGGGCTGGACGCTTACCTCTTACACCACTGGAAAGTTTGCCTTACAGTAGACCACATCAAATTAAGAAAAAATATTGGTATTAAATAGCAAATTACATTTTCATGACCTTGTGGCTTCTGTTGTCGCACATGTAACTGTTGGAGACAAAATAAAACAATAAAATGCAAAATAATATTATGTGCTGGATCAAGTGCTATTTTATAAGCTTCTGAAAAATAAGGGTGGAAGCCATATTGTTAAATGAAACCAAATTTGTGGTGATTAATGTGATAATTACAACTATTCATGCAATATATTGGCAATATACTAGAATCGTATTTGATATGTATTTGAATGCTTGTCATCTTCTCCATCCATCCATTTTCTGTACTACTTATTCTACACAGCCTAGGGAACTTGGGGCACAAGGCGGGGGGACACCCTGGATGGGGTGCCAACCCATCGCAGGGCACAATTGCACACACATTCACACACTACAGACAATTTGGAAATGCCAATCAGCCTACAATGCATGTCTTTGGACTGGGGGGAGGAAACCAGAGTACCTGGAGGAAATCCCCGAAGCATGGGGAGAACATGCAAACTCCGCTCATAGAGGGTATAGGCAGAACTCGAATCCCCAATCCTGGAGGTGCGAGGCAAACGTGCTAACCACTAAGTGATCTCATTCAACATTTTTATATCTCCCCATTTTCTATCTATCTAGCTAGATGCTATTGAATAAATGCATAATCTGAATCAGCCACCCGGGAAATCGATTTAAGCTTGTGCATAGCCCATCTCTGAATATGAATAACTTTCCCCATGTAAATATTGACATAACATTTGGAATTAAATCACTGACTGACCTCAAAAATCAATCAGCAATAAGAGGCATAAACAGCATAGATAAGGGATACCCTGCATTCTTCTTGAAACTCGTTTACCAATTCGGAGTGACGCTTTGACTTTTTAGCCCGTTTCTACTCTAGTAGAGGATCTTCTTCCTCAAGGAATAAGGTGGGAGAACCTTTCAGAGAGAATGGCAGCATCACTGACCAATGAGGTGATCTAAGTGACCCAAACCATTCACTGGAAACTTTAAGTGTGTTTTACAGATCTTTAAAATGTCAAAACAGCTACATTTTCTGAGGTAAAAATGAGCTTATGGTACATTCACATCAGTTATTCACTGTGTGGAGAAAGAGACACTGTTAGCCAGGGTTGCCAGGGTCATCTTTTTTATGCCAAATTTGGAAGAAGATAAGTATGTGGCTTGCGTTTTTCAGGATAGTTTAAAAATAGTCTATGGTCACTAAGATCTTGTTTTAAAGCAAATAATTGAAATTAAATCTTATCAATTTCCACAAAGGTTTTGGCAAACAAAGGGAAAGTGTAAGTGCAAACATTGTGGATACAATGTACAGAACCGTTTGTGTTGTAGTGGGGTCTATACAATACAAATGTTTTTTGTCTACATAGGCTAGCTACGTCATAATGCCGATGTTCAAATGGTGTAGCACTTCATTCTATGCATTTCTTCTGATTTACTGTCAGAATCGTCTAAATATAGTGGAAAATATTTCAAAGATTGGGCTAAAGATGATCAGTGGGTAAGGACGGTTAGAGAGAGAAAGGGAACGAGGGAGAGATGCCACAAACAGATACCTGTTTCTACAATAGTGTAGAAATGCTGCACTATAAAGCAAGTACTGTTTTTTCAGCCATGTCTTTTGCATTTCCTCTACATAAAGAGACTCAAACTTCCTACAATATTTGAATAAATGTATAAAGTACTGACGCATGGTGCTTTTACTTGCCAAAATACAACATAATCAGTTCTTATGGTGACGCTCTGGAACAGTATAATACATCACATCTCTCATGTGTTATGATAATGCCCTCAATGCAGTGCTAAAAAAGAACTGCACATGAGATGAATAGAAGGCACATTCTGCTCCTTTATGCTCATTAATCTCATCTGCATCCCAGCATAGAGCCGAAGCTTCTCCAAAAGCTCGGAGCTCACTGAGGCCTCGCTGAAACACACCTGGAGTGAAATCAGAGTGCTATATTCCCCCTTCAATTTCAGCTCATCTCCTCTAATAGTGTGCCAGAGCCACTTCAGAACCACAAGCCTGTACTTGATGGTAGTGGTCTCATGACAGATAGGGCTGGGGAGAGAATTACCAGCTCCCTGCTCTCTCGCAGAAAGAGCCTCAGCAGGCTATAGCTTGATGCATGTGAGATGAAATGGCACAAAAGGCAGATCACCATGGGAGTCTGTTCCCCTCATTGTCACTAATGAGAGGAGGAAGAGCCCAGCAAATCACTGAGTGCCTGCTATCATTGAGAGGATGTGAACTGGGATCAGAGGATGGGGGATCCATCTTTGCCTGTCCTAGTTCACATCCTCTCAATGATAGCACTCAAAGGCTGGAATGGAGTGATTTAAGGGAGTAAGGTGATAAGGGCCTTCAGAAGATGATCAAATAGACTGGATAGCAATGGAAGAGAGGATGCATACATACAGTATATAGGGCAGATTATCTAAATAAAATTCTGGGTTTTTTTGAGAATCAATTAACACTCTTTAAAATGTGTCCTGCAGGAATTTAACACCCACACCTCCACACACAAGAAATGCATATACCGTATAATTGTGATATTTTGAGCACATATAGAAACACTGTTTTTTCCCTACAATATTATTCAAGCATAAACTATTATTCAGACATATAAAGATTTTTTAAGTAGTGTAATTTTTTTTTGGCCAAAATAAAAAAGGCTTCAAAATAATCTGCACCTCTTCAATATTTGATATAGCCTCCGCTCAATACAATAACAGCACTGAGCTTCTTCCTGTATTGTCTCAAAATGTTGGAAGGATTTATTTGACACATCTCCAACTATTTTATATGCCTAGGTGTGTGCATTTGGACCTTCCTCTTCAATTCAGATTTCAGATTTTCAGTTCAAAGACAGACACCATTGCCAAACGCTGACTTTTGTTTCTGCAACAATTTCTGTATTGATATGGATGTAAGGGCCATGCCCATGTGTGCAACTCCTGAAGTTGCAGACTACAGTTCCCATGATCCTAACTCTGAAAACTCATCACATGACCTCTAGTTACACACCTAGCCCCTCAAAGTCACCTGATGACTTCTGGGTATGTCTCAATCAGCTCCCTAGTTCAGTAGTCAGGGCACTGATCAGGAAGTCGGCCATTTTAAGGTCTGTCTCAATTGCAAATCCTTCCAGTGCACTGGAACCTTCGCTCCCTAAAAATCCCACAGTGCACTGCAAAAAACAGGGAGTATCAATGCTCACTTTGTTCCCTTACTGGAAATGACATCATGTTTTCTGAAGCCTCTCAGCTCAACAAAAAAATGGGGGACAAACTCTCAGCCAACTTTATCCACAAATGTAAGTGTTGTTGTGGTTGCTCTCAAATTATTACTTATGTTAGCGATTTTTAACTTTATTTGACATTATATATATGGTTTGTTTGAGTCTAACGACTTTTAAATCCACTAGCTAGCCTACGATCATGCTTGAAGTACCATGACAGAAATGTATGTGATTAAGCAAACAAATTTATATGCCATATAAAACTTAAATATTTTTAAGTTTTTAATTTTTGGTGACGTATTATAACAAGAGTATGTAGTCATGTCGCCTGAAATTTAGTTATCAGTGTCTCAATGTATAGTGAGCCATTGTCCTTACCAGTGCCCGAACTCGTGTACATGATATACTGATACAGTAGGTGGTGAATCAGTATATCGTGTACAAGAGTTGGGGCTCTGTTAAGGACCCTGGCTCACTACACATTGGGACACTGAGAACCACATTTCCGGCGACATGACTACGTACTTGTGTTGTAAAATGTCACCAAAAATGAAAAACGTAAAAAATATTTAAGTTTTATATGTCATTTAAATTTGTTAGCTTAATCACACGCATTTCTGTCATAATATGTCAAGCAGGATTGTAGGCAAGCTAGTGGATTTTTTTTTTTAATTAAACACTTAAAAGTCGTTAGACTCTTAAGACTCTTAACAAACCATATATAGAACGTCAAATAAAGTTAAAAATCGCTAACGTAAGTAATCATTTGAGAGCTGCAACAATAATAACAAGCTGCTTATATTTGTAGTTCCCTGGTTTTTGCAGTGCATTGTGAGATTTTTCAGGGAGCGAACATTCCAGTGGATTTTGCGATTGAGACAGCCCTTAAAATGGCCGAGTTCAAGTTCAAGTTCAAGTTCAGTTTATTTGTATAGCGCTTTTAACAATGGACATTGTCCCAAAGCAGCTTTACAGAAGTATATAAGTTCAGGACATAGATTTTAAATTTATGAATTTATCCCCAATGAGCAAGCCAGCGGCGACGGTGGCAAGGAAAAACTCCCTGAGACGACATGAGGAAGAAACCTTGAGAGGAACCAGACTCAAAAGGGAACCCATCCTCATCTGGGTAACACCGGATAGTGCGATTATAAATAAATAAATCTCTTCTATAAATGTACCAGTACCACACGGTCAGATAGCAGTTGTGAGACCATGAAAAACTCATTACTGTTTTTAAATGAAGTCTGTTTTGTTGAACTTCACCATTGTAATCTCAATGATCTTTAGGCTGCACTGTGTGGGGCCATCCTCAGCAGCAGCATCATGTGACTTCAATTGATGAGATCTCCAACCAGAAGTAGGGCATCAGGATGGATCGGGCAGGTCCAGAGAGCAGAAGGGGTCGGGATCACTGGCATCTCAGGAGTATCATGTGAAGCTCGACAGAAGGGGAGAGAGAGAGAGAGAGAGAGAGAGAGAGAGAGAGTGAGAGAGAGAGAGTGAGAGAGAGAGATCATTAGGTATGCTTACTGTCCCGTAATGGTTAAGGACAATGTACTTTGCATAAGTGAAAGCAGGTACTCCGGCAAGACTAGCTTATGACAGTATAACTAAAAGGGAGAGCCAGAGGGTAACACAGACATGAGGGCTCCCTGGGACAAGGCGGCCAGCCACCCCACCACCAACAAACCTTGGTGGATGCCTGAAGGTGGGGGGGTGACAGTATCCAGACATCCCAGTTCACCACAACACACTATGGACCCCCTTTATTAACAACACAACCTGTATACATTATTTACACATGTAAACATAGTGTGCCGTTTAACCAACATGTGTTAATTCATCTCTCAGTTAAGTAAAACTACAGCCAAAATTCATGCTATCCCTTCATGAACAATGTACAATATTATATTCTTTATAGTAATATGAAATATAAATGAGAATTTGCATCAGCATTATTAATGGTTATGAAGTTATGAAAATGAGTAAAGATAATAGCATACAGAACGTGTGAACTATGGTTGCTTTTGGGGTTTGCAGCAGAAGAATGGATGATTCACACAATTAGTTTTCACACAATTTTCAAATATCCAGTTAGGTCCATAAATATTTGGACACTGACAAAGTTACTGTTATTTTAGAACAGTATATTGGAGTTGAAATTAAATAATGAGTATGAACTCAAAGTGCAGACTTTCAGCTTTAATTTAAGGTAGGAATTACAGCACTTAAAATTCCCCCCACATAAGCACTACCCCACACTCAACGCCCCCTGCCCCATAATATTGACCAAAACTAATTGGACAAGTGGCTGCTCAGTTGTTCCATGGCGAGATGTGTGGTTCAAGTGTGGCATTTGCATTTGTAATCTGTTACTGATAACTCTCAATATGAAGTCCAGTGAAAACCCATCAGAAAAAATTGTGTATGGCCATAACACAAAAAAATTGTGTATGGCCAAATCAACTATTTGGTAATTTCTTAAAAATTAGAATACACTGGTGAGCTCAGGAACACCAAAAGGCCTAAAAGAAAGAAAACAACTCTGGTGGATGACAGAACAATCTTTCCTTGGTGAAGAAAAAAACCCTTCATACCAATAATGCCCTCTAGGAGGTAGGTGCACATCTGTGTCAAAGTCAACAATCAAAAGAAGTCTTCACCAGAGGATGTAAACCATTGGTAAACCTCAAAAATAGAAAGCCCAGATTAGAGATTGCCAACAAATTAAAAAAAAGAAAGAAAAGAAAGCAAGAAAGAAAGAAAGAAAAAGAAAAGCCCATACAGTTCTGGAACAACATCCTATGGATAGATGACACCAACTCATCTGATGACCAACTTGTACCAGATGATGGGAAGGGAAGAGTATGGTGAAGGGAAGGAACTGATCAAGATCCATAACATACTGCCTCATCTTATGCTGTGGGCATGTTTGGCTGCCAATGGAACTGGTTCCCTTGTATTTATTTATAATTTGATTGCTGCCAAAAGCTTGCAATACTTGGATTAAAATGGGCTGCTGCATATAAAAAGTGTTGCATTTCCTATTGTTCACTGTTCATCCAATTTGGGTGTAAATACCATTAGATTAAAGCTGAAAGTCTGCTTTATGATGTCATTTTAATGTCAATATACTGTGATAGACAGCTATTTTTTCTAAAACAACAATAACTTTGTAAATGTCCAGATATTTATGGTCCTGACTGTATATAATAATTTCCCATTTTCACATTCCCAGCTGTACATTGTTCAATAAATAAATCTACAGATAAAATATTACAACATGTAATAAACAATGTGATTACAACAAATTGTCTGCTTTTTGAGTGATGGTATACCCAGCTGAATTGGTCGACATACAGAATTTATGTGAGCAATCACATAGCAACAACCTCCTGAGATATCATCTGCATCAGCAACTCATTCAGGTAAGGTCAGAAGAGTTAATTTCAACAATCAGGGAGGCTTGATTGAGTTTCTTTTTCAAATTTACAACCAGCTGGTCCTCCAGAGATCCAATCAAGCACTCTCACACAAACAGAAAACACAAATTTTTCAGATTTTTCATATCAGCAATCAATCAGGTTCAGTCCAGTGAGAGCAGGAACTGAAGTATCTTACTCTAGGAAGGGTGATTGGATATACAATTTTGACAAGCGCACTATTATATGTGAACATACCAGCACTTAGTTGCTCTTATCACATTTGCCTCTTCCTAATTGTGAGGCCAGGACAATAAAGAAAGGTGTAGAATGTTCTTCCCTCTTAAAACCTCTATTAAAATGGCCCTGCATGTTATCCAAGAGTAGCAGCATCAGCGTTTATTCTACCGCTGATTGACTAGGAAGCAGACCTCTGCAAATTATCAACCTGCCTGATTTTCTTTTTTTCTTTTTTTCTCTCCGTGGCCTGTCTCATTACTTTGCCGAGAAAGCATTTAAGCTGAGCTTATTGCCATTAGTTTAATACCTATTATTTCATGCATTTTCAAATGGACTTTTGGACACAAATGTCAAGCAACATTATTACAAGCTAATGCTACAATTACTATCTCAGGAACCAAAACCATGTAACTGGGTTGGAATTCTATAATAATAAAATGCTACACAGATGGATGAAACTTCCATCCATTCATTTTCTGTACTGCTTATACTACACAGGGTTGCGGGGAGGCTGGAGCCTAACCCAGGGGACTTGGGACACACCCTGGACGGAGTGCCAACCCATCACAGGGCACAATCACTCTCACACTCCTGACAATTTAGAGATGCCAATCAGCCTACAACTCATGTCTTTGGACTGGGGAGGAAACTGGAGTACCCGGAGGAAACCCCCGAAGCACGGGGAGAACACAGGGTGGAGGTAGGAGTCAAACCCCAACCTTGTAGGTGCATAGCAAATGTGCTAACGACTAAGCCACTGTGCCCTGGATTAAACTTTTCCAACTTTACTAAGATTCACTGCATGTCTCGATTGGTTGAGGCGTTTTCCCAATTTTCCTGAAGTAAATTCATGGATTGTTTTGGAAGTAGTCTTATGTCCTTTATTTGATTTTAAGCTAATGGTGAGTAGAACTCTTAAATCTTGTAGCATTACTTGAATTGTATTGTCAGAGACACCTGATGACACCATCGAATCCAAGTGGTCCCACCTCCGAGATATTGTGTACAGCTCAGCCATCACTGCCTATGGGAAGAAGGAGCACAAAAATGCTGACTGGTATGAGACCCACTGGGAGGAGTTAGAGCCTGTGACTGAGGTGAAGAGGAAAGCCTTTCTGGCTTACAAGGCTGCATCTAGCCCTAGTACACTACAAGCCCTCAGGACTGCCAGGAACAATGCCCAGAACACCACTTGTCACTGCACCAACACCTACTGGCTAAACCTCTGCACCAGCATACAAACAGCTGCTGACACTGGGGATGCATGAAGCATGTACAAGGGTAATCAAGAAGGCGACAGGCCCCCCACTTTCAAGACTACCCCCCTAAAGTCTAAGAAGGGCGACGTCATCACAGATCAGGGGAAGCAGCTGCAGCATTGGGTTGAGCATTACCTTGAACTGTACGCAACCCAAAACATTATCACCGACACCGCCCTGGACACGAGCCCTGGAAGAGCTCAGTTCAACTGCCTAGCTTGTGGGAAGACCCCTCAGAGCGACGGCCTTCCGCCTGAAGCTCTCAAGCGCGGGAAACCAGCATTGCTTCAGCCCCTGCATGAACTCCTCTGGGAACAGGGTCACATTCCCTAGGACATGCGAGACACCAATATCATCACTTTGTATAAGAACAAGGGAGACCGTAGCGACTGCAATAACTATTGGGGCATCTCCCTTCTCAGCATCGTCGGAAAGGCTTTTGCCCATGTCACCCTGGCGTGATTGCAGACCCTAGCCTCCCGCATCTACCCAGAGTCCCAGTGTTGCTTCTGAGCCAGCCAGTCAACTGTAGACATGATCGTCTCACTATGCCAGTCACAGGAAAAATGTCAGGAGCAGCAGATGCCCCTCTACATCACCTTTATAGACATGACGAAGGCATTTGACCTGGTCAGCCAGAGAGGACTCTTCAGGTTCATGCAGAAGATCGGCTGCCCTCCACGACTGCTTGCTGTCATCACATCGTTTCACAAGAACATGAGCAGCACAGTGTGCTTCAAAGGTGCGACATCGGAGACCTTCCCAGTCAGCAGCGGATTGAAGCAAGGCTGCGTCCTTGCGCCGATGCCCTTTGGCTTATTTTTCTCCATGCTCCTCCAGTATGCCTTCAAAGACTGCAGCGATGGAGAGCTGCAGTCTTTGAAGGGCTGACGGCAAGCTATTCAACATCGCCTGGCTCCAGAAAGACCTGAAAATGGTCAACATCAACTTTGATGACTGGGAGAGCTGTGCTGACGTCCGCTCCGCCTGGCGCCTTGCTGTTAGACCAGGTGTCCAGAAAGCCGAGGAAGCGAGAAATACAAACCTCGATTCAAGGAAAGCCAGGAGGAAGGCGAAACAACAGCAGCCAACAAACAACGAAGTTCACCTGCAACAATTGCAGTAGAGACTGTCACTCTAGGGTCGGACTCTTCAGCCATTCGCGAAGGTGCCTGAAGACGGATGGATGCCATGCATTGAACTCTGTTACCCTACTGTACTAATACTAATAACTAATACTGTACTAACAATATGACACATTGTCATAGTATGTGGCACTGTATTATCCATCTCAGTCAGCCTATAAGCCAAAATTAATATTTCTATTTCTTATATACAGTAATAAACAAAATTTAGAAGGAGGAAATTTTCATGTATTTTATCAGCAGTCAAAATGATCAGAATTAAGCAGAGTGCAATCTTTTTAACAAACGATCCAAATGAAGCAAGAGACAGCATTCTTCAGCTCCAGGTAAGATGGAGACAGTCGCAGTAATTCAGCTCACTGGAACCACTTTCAATAGGCTGCTGTCAACAGATTGCCCGAGGCCTGCAATGAATGGCAGTGAAAAAATCAATCTAATACCTGTATAGCTCACAATTCTCCCTACATATGCCTGTGGTCTTCTTCAGAATCCAGATTAGGGAAAAGGACTGGTATTAGAAGACCACACAGGGCCAGATGTATTAAGCTTTTTGCTGTTGGTTTTAGGCTTATTTCTATGTGAAATATCTTGCGTGTTATATACAAATTGGTGTCTAAACACATGGATTATGTGCTGTACATGCCAACATGCAAAATTTGCTTCTCTCTTTCATACATTAGCATTTCAGGGAGGGTCATGCAAAAAGTGGGAAGTCAAGTCAAGAAGCATAGAGATATTATAAATTTACTCAAGTTTGGACAAGTAGTGGTGGCCAGTTTTGCATGTAATTTCCTCATGCAGGTGTAAATTAGTAGCAGTCATGCTGCTAGTCATTGCTTGTGTTGCCAGGGGCTTGGTTGTTTTGGTACTGCTTTTGAACTGCTGTGGTGGGTCATTTTGTCCATGTAATGTGTAACCTGGACATGTAACGTCATAAGTTTACATACACCTTGCAGAATCTGCAAAATAATTAAAAAAAAAAAAAAAATAAGAGGGATCATAAAAATTGTATTTTGTTTTTTATTTAGTACTGTCCTGTTCAAAAGTTTACATCCATCATGTTTAATGCATCATGTTGCCTTCTTGAGCATCAGTGAATGTTTACACATTTTAAAATAGTTGTGTACGAGTCCTTCAGTTGTCCTCAGTGTGAAAAATGGATCTCAACATCATATAGTCACTGCTGGAAAGGGGTCATATATGCAGAATATGTTGGAAAAGCAAAGAATGTGCAGGACCTGGAGGATTTTTCTGAAGAACAGTCGGCAGTTTAATTGCTCAGGACAAACAAGGGACTCATAAACAACTATCACAAAACATAAAAAAGTCATTGGTCATCCAGGTAACAACACACAGTATTAATAATCAAGGGTATGTAAACTTTTGAACTGGTTAACTTGTGTAAATTCAGTTATTATTATGTCTTGTGAACGATATGTAAACATTTGTTGTGTGAAATAGCTTATTCAGGGCAGGACTAAATAAAAAACAAAATGCAATTTTTATCAGCCCTCTTATTATAATTTTGTTTTTATTAATATTTTGCAGATTCAGCAAGGTGTATATAAACATATGACCTCAACTGTACATACTGTACATGTGAGACAGTGAAGGGACATCACAATTCCTTACCATTAAGAGTTACATCTGATTTTTGTCAGCAAACCACCACCTTCTAAACTCATTAGTTTTGGTGTATCTATCTTCTCCTTACTCCAGAGTCATGCTAAATTCAGCACAAATTGACAGGCCCTTAACACAGGGTGACAGCTTCATTTGGTTATAATTACTTACACCACTTGGGTGCACCAGGGCCATTTGTCACTGACATTTTTGAATTACCACATTTGGTTCATTTGGCATTATATACCTTGTGCAGATTTTCTTTTCCCTTTTACTTAATATGGACCACACATATATATGGTAGGGAGATATATGCTTTATGGCAGTGGTTTCCTAATGAACCACATATTGCACAAGAAGTGATTATTAGGACTGGTGAGCCTGAATCACAATTATTTAGCTTTTAGTAACTTAAACTCAGCATATGTGGGTGTAAAGTGTTAGAATGATAACTGAGAATAACTGAAATAACTCCAACAACAAGCTGTAGACCTTGAAGATGGAGTGGTTTTGACTTCAGGCGGAAAGTATATTGTAGAGAGCTTCTGCATATTTTTACAGATTTTAATACTATCCCCATTTACATAAAAGTTGGAATTTTTTCTAAAATACAGTAAAAGCAAAAATCTGATTTGTCAAGTCTCTTGAAACTTTCACCGACCAACTTAACTGTATTTTGTAAACACACTCAAAAAAAAAGTTGGGACAGAGGCCTGTTTACTGCTGTGTTACATCACCCTTCCTTTTAATTACACTTTTTAATTGTTTGGGAATTGAGGATACTAATTGTTGCAGTTTTGCAAGTGGAATTGTTGCCCATTCTTGCTTGATACAAGACTTAAGCTGCTCTACAGTCCTTGGTCGCCATTGTCTGATTCTCCTCTTCATGATGCGCCAGTCAAGCACAAGCACTCTGTGTCTACGAAACCACGCTGTTGTAGCATGTGCAGAATGAGGCATGGCATTGTGCCGCTGAAATAACCATGTACTGTCTGGGAAAGGACGTTGCCTTGATGGCAGCATATGTCTCTCTAAAATCCCAATATACAGTTGTCTACCACCAATGCAAATCAGGTTTATTGTCAAAATTTACAGACTTTCAGCTGTTTGCAATGAACAAATTAAACAAAATCAACTGAAATAGCTCAACACAACGAATGCTTCAAGTGGTTTCCCCAAATTCAATTGAAAATGAAATATAAATATATATGACTTCTCCAGTTTCAAAATTATTCAACCCCTTCATGGCAAGCATCTTTATTACTTAGTAGCTGTTATGACCTGCTGCAAACGAGATGCATAGCAAGACACCAGCTTCTGGCGGCGTTCCTGAGGAATCTTAGCCCATTCCTCATGAGCAATGGCCTCCAGTTCAGTAATATTCTTGGGTTTGCCTGCTGCAACTGCCTTCTTCAAATCAAAAATTCAGGTGACTTTGATGGCCCTGTAGAATCTTCCAGGACTTCTTCTGCAACCAAGCCTTGGTGGAATTTGAGGTATGCTTGGGATCATTGTTCTGTTGGAAGGTCCAATGACACCCAAGCTTCAGCTTCCTCAAAGACAGCATGAGGTTTTCTCCTAGGATTTCCTGATACTTCAATGAATCCATCTTACCTTCCACATGCTGCAGGTTTCCAGTGCAAAGCAGCCCCAGAGCATCACCGAGCCACCACCATGCTTGACTATGGACAGAGTGTTTCTTCATTCTTCTTTCTCCAGACAAACTGCTGATCCCTCATGCTGAAAAGTTCCAGTTTTGTTTCATCACTCCACAGAACAGAATCACAAAATTTCTGTGGCTTATTTATATGATTTTGAGCCAACTTTTCTTGTGCTTTTGGGTCAGTATTGCTGTACGTCTTGGAGTTCTGGCATGGAAACCTTCTGTGTTTAGTACGCACGCAACTAATGAAGCCCTTGATTAGTTGCATCAAGTGTGCTTGAGACAACACCTGTTTTGCATATTTGTGCTGTTGTGAGGGATTCTATTCAGGGGGTTGAATAATTTTGAAACTGGAGAAGTCATTATAAGTTGCATTTTCAGTTGAATTTGGGGAAACCACTTGAAGCATTCGTTGTGTTGAACCATTTCAATTGCTGTTGTTTGATTTGTTCATTGCAAACAGCTGAAAGTCTGTAAAGTTGGACAATAAACCTGATTTGCAATTGGGGTTGAATAATTTTGATTGCAACTGTTTGCCTCCGCATCAATGGTAGCTTCACACATATGCAAGTCACCCATGCCGTGGGCACTGTTGCACCCCCATACCATCACAGATGCTGGCTTTTGCACCTTTCGCTTATAACAGTCTGGTTGGTCTTTTTCATCTTTAGCACAGAGAACTCGACATTCATTTTTCCCAAAAACAAGCTTTCACAGCACAGCACACATTTCCACTGCCTTTCAGTCCATCTGAGATTAGCTCGGGCCCAGAGAACTCGGTGGAATTTCTGCATAGAGTTGATGTGTGGCTTCCTCCTTGCATAATAGAGTTTCAGGTTGCATTTCTGGATGCAGTGACAGACTGTGTTAAGTGACAACACTTTTCCGAAATACTCCCGAGCCCATTTGGTTATATTTATCACAGTAGCATGACGATTTCTCAGGCAATGCCGCCTGAGGGTTCGAAGGTCACACACATTCAACAGTGGTTTCCAGCCTTGCCATTTACGCAGTGAGATTTCTCCAGATTCCCTGAATCTTTTCACAATATTATGCACTGTAGATGGTGAAAGACCTAAATTCTTTGCAATCTTGTGTTGAGCAATGTTCTCTTTGAACTGACTGACAATTCTCTCACGAAGTTTGGCACAAAGTGGTGAGCCATGACCCAGCCTTGCTTGAAGAGACTGAGCTTTTGGTGGATGGTCCTTTTATGCCCAATCCTGATACCCTCTCCTGTTACCAATTAACCTGATCCTCCAAAATGGTGTTACTTGAATATTCTATAAACTTTTCAGTCTTGTTTTGCCGCTGTCCCAACTTTTTTTTAGTGTGTTGAAGGCATCAAATTTGTTTATATTTACAAAATACAATTAATTTGTTCAGTGAAAACACTGAATATCTTTTCTTTGTACTTTTGTCAGTTAATTAAAGTTTCAAGAGACTTAACAAATCACAGATTTTTGGTTTTACTGCATTTTAGAAAAATAAATTCCCAACTTTTATGGAAATGGGGTTAGTATATATAGTGTAAAAAATTCAACATAAATGCCCACAAAAACATGCATGTGGTATAGGCTTAAGTGACTGGCACATTTGCTATAGAAGCATGTTTTCACTTGGATCAAACTCACAGTCTTGGTTCATGGTCAATTTGTCTCTTTGCCATGCTGTCAGCTCCATAAAGCTTAGACAAGAAAACCACATATGGATTAACAAGCTGCAAATAAAATATACACTTGTTGGCAATTTTATCATGCCTATTGTTTATGTTACTTCAAATATATGCAATTCTGACAGTAGCCCAACAGTTGCACTATTTGTCATGCTTTTCCAGTGATATGCCATGGAACTCCATGCTGCCTGCTAGCTTTGAGTTGGCTTTCCCTCATTAGCATTTCTAGCCTTATTAGCTTTACTCACCATGTTGTTTCATCGTTATCTCTACAAACTTGCTCTGTGTTGTTGCTTAGTAGTAGCACTTACCTGTCATATGTGTCACTAGGTTCCCTCAGAGAGTGTATTTCTTGCAACTGCAAGTATTTATTGCAAACTGATCAGTGGGCCAGTGGCTACATGTACATTTTGACTGCACAAGGATTTTCTTGAGCGGAGTGCCCCATCAGGGATCCCAAAATACTAGCTTTTCCCATATACTCTGTAGGTGTATGTGCTTGCCATCTCATCACACAACAGCATAAAGGACAGCATATCTCTATGGTAACAGCACCTCCATCCACTAGTTCCCAGCATAGGATCTCCACATAGGGCTGCAAATGCTGATCTGCAATTATGATCTCTGAAAACTGCCTTTTCATTAGCAATTAGTTTAGCAAAAACAGTGGCTTGGCAATGAGCTTGCCTTGGATTCGTTGATGGCCAAATGATGCCCAAGGTCATATCAGTTATTTTTGTAAATTAATTAATTGACCTTTCATCATTCTACAACGGCGACTCTGCAGAGCATACCTTGCTGTGCCAGGTACAGATCTGGTCTGAGTAATGTATACCACAATGTAATTTGTGAGTAATTTGGCAAAATGGTTCCAGGCAAAGATGACAGCATGGCAGCAATATTTATTGCTAATACTGTATAATGCATCACTTCTTGACTTTCCTGGAAAGTCTCAGCATGTATGTGCACACACATAAGGAGGTATTCAGGTGATTCTCACTGTCTCTGGTGGGTACCTGGGGTTCATAGTACCACAGTTACTGTACATATGGTACTGGCAATCTCAGAAGTATACAATCTTTTTCCCCAACTTGCCAGTTTTTTGAGAATTTGTGCCCCCGCAGATGGAGTAACTGCAGTGCAGGAGAGCAAAGCAAACAAACAGTGTTTTAAATTACAGGCCAACTATAATTACCATAAAAAAATTTTTGGATGACAGTTAGATGTTACACATCATTGTAGGTCTTTTTAATGTTTTTTTTTTTTCCAATTCAAAATCTTCAGCCTTTTTTCTCTTTCAGGCAAAAACCAGAAGTGCTGTTTTTGACTATTTGTGGCCAAAATATTTGGGTGGAATGAAGCTATGGAAAGCAGCTGCTTTCATTTGTGCTGTTATAGCATCGCCTGTATCCATTACCCTAGTGAGCGCCACACTTTGCCATTTCCAAACAGTCTTGCAGTGATTACATATTTTCTGCCTAGAGCAATGATGCAGTCGATTAGTTGGTCCTTTGTTGTTGTCCAGGACGCTTTCGCATTCACATTACATACGTGATGTGTCCATATGTGTCCCAGACCACCTCCGAATGTTTTTTGAATGATCGGCTCACAGTGAGTCTTCGAGACGCATTTGACCCAATTCACACTTGTACTTAGTGCTGACCACTTGTGAGCCAATGACCCAGGACGTATGTTAATGCCAGGCAATTGTTAGGCAAACTAACTTAATAATTAATTAAGTAAATGCAAATTTACAGTCACAGAAGAAATCACAAATGGAACAATCAGCTTTGTGGGACACATGCAGAAATGAACCTCTCGCTGTTACTCATTGCTTCAAACTGTATACACAGAATTTCTTTTAGTGGAATAGATTAAATCTATCACTCAGAAATACAATCACTAGGTCAATCATTGCCACATTGAATTGAAATCACCCATGCTGACTCACAGCTAATACAAAAGTGAAAGCACAAAAGGGCATTTGGATTTCATGAGCCACTGTTGCCTTTTCATATAAGACCTGTGTCATCTACAGATACCAATTGGTTTTGCAGTGTGTTGGCTGCTAATTAAGAGCATTTCGTCTTTTTAATTTCATGGAAGGAAGCCAGTCATGACAACTAGCAATTAACATTGAATGAAAAAAAAGTTACATATGCAGACAGAGCCTAATTCAATATCTTGAGAAATGGCAATTAACTTTCAAACACAGAGACCCCATGAAACTGCAATAAAATGGGCTGTGTGTTAGTGTATCTAATGCCATTTATCTACAGGCAACACAAGCAGCAAAGAACAGAATTGTTTATCTAAACCCCAGCACCCACACCATTCAGTATGTTTTCACTATAGCCAAAAACAATAGGTTCAGAAGAAAAGAGATAGTATACACCACCAGAGCTCCAGCTCGTTCTGCAGCTCAATGCACATTCTGCAGTTGACAGCTTGCCTGAAATTCTACTTTGATGTGCAGGGCTTTCAAAACAGTTGACAGCAGCTGACGGCTGAGTTAGCAGAGGTGCCTGAGGTCCCCTGTGGAAGAAGAGATTTCCTCTGACACAAAGGCATCAGCTTACAGAAGAAAAGACGAATAAAGACATAGCCTCTCTAACCATCAAACCGGCAGCCTGCCTCTCCGCATTGGTGTTAAATTAATCTACCCTCATCCCCCTACTATTAGAGAAATATTTTGCCACAGGTCAGTCAGTCTGGAAACAATCACTTTTCAGTGCCTGTCTCTCTTCAAAAGCTGTTCATTTACTTGTGTAGCTAAATGTTTTATTGGATTTTTTACTTATATATATATATATATATATATATATATATATATATATATATATATATATATATATATATATATATATATATATATATATATATATCAACAATGATAGTGAATTCTGGTAACATGGTCCCAGCAAAGCCTAAAACTACCTTAAATTCCAAAAGAAAAATTCCATGTAAATGTTAAGAGAACCAACATTAGACCCAATATGTACAGTACAGAACAAGACATACTATTTGTCTTTTTTGAGGTCCGTATTCAGCAGACCTATAGTACTTATACATCTCTCATGTTTAAACTTTCTAAGACAGGGGTGTCCAATAATATCTGGAAAGGGCCATTGTAGGCGCAGGTTTTCAATCCAACCAAGCAGAAGTTACCTGAGTCTAAAACCATACCTGAGTCTATTAAAACCATGATCAACTGATTAAACAGGTGGAATCAAGTGTGGCTTCTTCTTGATTGGAATGAAAACCTGCACCCACCCTGGTCCTTTACAGACAAGATTGGACACCTCTGTTCTAAGATAAACTTTTCAGTTCAGCTCAAATGCAGATGGTGATTTATTGTCTTTTAACAGATACAGGTTTAATAATCTTTACCAGAAATTAATAAATGTTCAAAATAGGTATATTGTATGTCTGTGAGTAATTGATCATATTTACTTAGCTGTTTACTCCAGTTTGATTTCATTCATTTCATGCCAGCCTGCTTCACTGGCTTTGAATCAACCCTGCAACAGCAATTGACTTGCTGTTGAATGTGGACTCCCAGCTACCAGACTCAGAGGTAAGTATGCTTGTTTGTTTTGATGCATGATCTCCTTATGAAGAAGTTCACAGTTCCCAAGGATTGGTCCTGCTCCACACCAAGAGCCTGCACCAATATGGCCTTGCCACCAACCTTTATGTGGTACTCTGCTCACACCGCTCTGAAGCAAGCAACAGTGGAAAGACTTCACTAATCCTCTGGCCTGGTTCCCTGACCTGCTAGTCTGCTTTGCGGACCCACTGTCATATGAGTTCTTCCTTCCTCTGCTTAATTTCCTGACCGGTCAGTATGTAAATTTTCAGACCCTCTTGTCTGCTTCACTGGCTCTGCATTGGCTTTTGACTTGCTTTGCAACCCTGTGGAGCCTACAGTGAAGCCCACTTGTGGAACTTATAGTCTCTGAGACAAGCATGCTTGTTTATTTTGATTTCTGGAATAACCAGCATAAACACTCTTTAAGGACACACTTGTATCTTGCATCCTATCCTGCTCCCAAATGTTACATCCGAAGTTGCAGCTGCTACAACTCCTATAATCTTCAGCTCACAACTTCATCACATGGTCTCCAGTCAAGCATATATCCATACTCAAAGTCACACTACTCCCTTTAAATAACCTGGACTATGAGTATTACTTTGTAAATTCTTACTCCAGCATTGTGTCTGTGAAGATTCAAAGCTTTATCATCTACCTGTCATGATTAGTGTTTGGACCATAGTCTGTCTTGTTTACTGATGTTGTCTTATCTAGTTTATACAGTACTGTGCAAAGGTTTTGGGCACATGCAAAGAAATGCTGTATGGAAAAGATGCCTTCAAAACAATGAAATTATTTTGTTAATGTTAATGTTTTATGTTTCTACATAAAAATAAAAATACAGTAAAGAGCAGTAAACAGTAGTAAATGAAACAAAGTCAATATTTGGTGTGACAAAAAAATAAAAATAAAAATATTAGTCTCCGGTACGTTTAGTGCAGTTTTATAAGGAAATGAGCTGGTAAGTTTTACTGAGCATCTTGCAGAACCAGACACAGTTCTTCTGGAGACTTTGACTTTCACACTTGCTTCTTATTTTTGCAGCAAAACCCAGCAGCCTTCATTGTGTTTTTTCTCTGAAAAGTGTCTCACGTAATAAGCTGCTTTCTTTAATGACATACAAATATTTAATTTTGTGCTAGGAAACTAATGTTTGGGAATCTAAAATGTTTTTTGTACTGACTTGATAATGTAGACGTCATAAAATAAAAAATCTATAACAAAGTTTGTACTAAAAAAAAATAGGGTGCGTAAAACTTTTGCGCAGTGCTGTATATCTAGTTTGCAATTCATCTGACCATTTGGCTCTCATTTCTGAATGTTCTATAGTCCTTCTGTCTGTTTGCTATGATGATTTAAATAAAATAAATTCCTTGGCAAAAAGAGAAGTGATTCTTTGTTCTGTCCCCACTGGCAGTGAGAGCACCAGAGCCCATAAAAAATTGCTTACACAAAGGAGACTCAACGATCTAGATGCACTAATGTGGTAAGAACACTTTACATTTTTACCCAAACATGATCCAGCATTCAGACATCTCCTTTCATCTTTCAGCACTTTTCGAAACTTTTCTGGGAGGCCAGAAAGTTTATAAATGCCAACACAGCTCATCACTTTGGGATTCCTGAATATCCTCTAAAGGACCCCATTCATATCCAAGCATTGGATGATCAGTGGATGAGTTGGTCATAAATTACCAAACTGCTGAGATACACCTCCACACCAGTGCTCTGCACATAAAGAATATCTCCTTTCTGGTCATTGAATCCCCCCATGGAATAAACTCATTGTGTTCAGTTTACCCTGACTCCAACACTACAACCCAGTGATCGCATTGGAATGAAAAAGAAATCACAGCCTGGTCCCTCACTGTCATGAGAACTTCCTGTCTTGTCTCGCCCAATAAATTATGAGCCCTGAATGCTACGCTGAGTTCAATGAGGTGTTTAGTATATTCCAGAGCATGCATGGTACTTCCACACAGACTTTATGACTGTGCCATTGACCTGCTGTCAGCCTGATTACACATCTACCCACAAAGTGCCACAGAATACAAAACCATGTAATAATAGATCTCTGAGGCTTTTCAGCAGTGCTATATGAGACCCTTTCCCACATCTACAAGATTCTTCTTTGTACAGAGGAAAGGAAGTCATTGTCCCCTCATGTATTATGTTGAGGGCAGTGGTAGCTTAATGGTTAAGACGTTGGTCATGAGTTCAAATCCCAGTACTGCCAAGCTGCCACTACTGGGCAAGGCCCTTAACCCTCAGCTGCTCTGTTGTATAAATAAAAAAATGTAAGTCACTCTGAATAAGGGTGTCTGCCAAATGCCATAAATGTAAATGTAAATGTTGACCTGAACCAAATCACAGCAAAACATAGATACCCATGGTCTCTGGTGCTATCAACTCAAAACAGCCACCATCTTCACCAGGCTTAAGCTTTGACATGCCTACAATCAAATCAAAGAGGATGATGAATGAAAGATGGCCTTCAGCATGACCTCAGTTTACTACGAATTCTGGGAATGCTGTACAGACTGGTCACTGTGCCTCCATGGCTTTCAGGAATTCATTAAATAATTAATCAATGTACTCACAGACATGCTTTAAAAATTTGTGATTGCCGCAAAACTAGTCAACTAGTCCACTACCTTTTTAATGACTGGGTGACTAGTAAGAATTTACAGCCATGCTACCTCTAATATATACAGAATGTTATACAGTAATGTTAAGAAAGACATTTAAGAAGACACGTTTATTTCTGCTAGAAATATACATGTCCTTAGTCTCCCATCTCGCTTGTCTTTGCACTCCATCAAGTTTTGTTTCTTCAATATATCTTTAATAAGTCTCATGCCTGATTGATGCATTTTATGATTTGGAGTTAATCACTGAATCACATTAAAGACTTGATGTGTTTCTGTATAATGTTTTAGACATGGGTCTGACTTGCCTCAAGCACAGTTGATAGGTGTTCATTTTAACCAGCATTCCACCACTGCTACATGGGCGGTCGCTACACTACGCTACCAGTCTGGTTTGAATTCTAAGTAGTGTGAAAATGTTGAGGAGTAGGCACTGTGAGCCATTTCAGTACTATTTTTTGGAAGTCTGTGCAAGCTGAATGAAATTCGGCAGGCCTTGAGCTTGACACATGTGGTCTACAACTATGCCGGTATCTGAAACAATTCCTGTTTGACACAATGCCACGTCACAGTTGGTGCAGTTCACAGGTGTCTTCACATGACAGCTCACACACTTTCTCTTTGCTGGTGTCATCTTTTCCCAAGTAGGCTGGCATGGACCTTTCAGACTAGGATTGGGATTAGGATGGGGCCTGTGGCGTCACTGCTTCAATCAAGTTCCTTTATCAGATGCTCAGGGAATATGTTCTGCATAATTGTCTTTGTTACTTTGACTTCAGCAGATTATTCAGACAGATGTCAAGAAATGCTGGAAAACATGTTCCATTTTTGCTCTTGTAAAAGACACTATGGTAGCCTCAGACCATCAGACCATTACATAAAGCATAAAAAGTGTTGTTAAATGAAACCGGTAACCTGTTGCAAGCAGCAGATATCCTACAGTAGTTATTACTGTATCATAAATTAACCCTTTGTCTAGTACTTTAATTGTGGTTGAAATACATACAAAAGGGAAAAGTTTTAATTCAAACACAAATGTATAACTTTCAGAAGTACTGTATATAATAGAAATCGGAACATTTTGACCATGTGAAGGGTTTTCCCAGACCACCACACATAAAATCTGTAACAAGATTGTATAGTCAAAGATTAGCCAGTTATATCCAAGATTAGTTCTTAATCTGTAGAGACATCCAGTCTGTCAAAATCTACTGAGGAAGGTCATCTAGTTCATGTATTTCAGAAACTTGGACACAAAAATGTGAACTGGCTGGTAATCTTTTTGCTTTTGATAAACAATATCCAGTTGTACATTGGTTATAGGCAACCAACACCTAAAACCACAATAAATGTGATTGTGTTCTGCTCCTCCTCCTCCAAACCTTTCTCCCCAAGACAAATCACAGTGATAGAACAATATCCTAGCTCTGATAGCAAAAAGATATCAGGGACTGTTTTATTGGCTCATCACGGTCCATTTAATTGGAGTCATATTGCTTTCTAATTTCAAATAAATTCATGGCTTGCTTTTTGGTAGAATGATGGATGCCGTTCTTTATTATGAAGATGGGACAGCATTATGCAAAGACGGAAATATTATATCTCGAAGTCTATAAGCGAATGTGTTGTGCTTTGTATGTTATGAGGTCTTGAAAAAAATTGGTTTGAAAAATGAGTAGGGCTTATTGCCAGGAGTAAATGTCATTACTGTTACATTAGAAGCTGTGTGTGTTTGAGGGAGAGTTGACAGAATGAGAGAATGGACAGTCTGATTAGCATGAGGAAGTTTTCTCACACATACTGTCAGACAGACAGTCAGGCAACAGACTGACAAAAGTAAAAAGAGTACATTTCATTTTAGTCATAGCTTTCACAAAGCTCTAAGTAAGCCAAAGTAATTGGCTGTATTTTTTTTTTTGCACTAATTGGCAGTGGATGTGTTTGCTTTGCTTTAACCTTTAAGAGAAGCAAGATTGAGCATGGCTAACCAGGACACCGTGGTAATGTGTCAGGATGCAGTTGAGCACGCAAGTGCAGGTACTCAATGATTTTATTGACGGAAGCAAACAGGACAAAGATGTAAACCAAAATCGTAGTAAAAAAACAGGCAAGGGTCAGGTAATGAACAGCCAGCGTAAACAAGGGCAGGCAGAGGCAAAACATGAAACCAAAACTAGGTCAAGAGTGTATATTTCACAATGAATTTCAATACTGAGAGTCCTTTTATATTGTGAGTCTGGTGGTGCAGGTGATTGAGTCCAGGTGTGTGTAATCAGTAATCAGGAGAGTGTGAACGTGAGAAGGTCTGGGTGTTGTAGTCCTCAGCGGCCATGTTCATAGGCCATGCTGAATTTTGGGAAGTGTAGTTAGATGCCGATTCCGGCGTCGACTTGACATAATGCACTCCTCATAAACTCATATGTATTTATGGCTTGTCACATGTGTGTTTATGTTGGAAATAAACAAATTGAGACTAGTTTTTGTGCTTTGTGCTACTTTTTGTGCTTTTGTTTGTGTGCAGTTCATGGGCAAACGTATTAATTGCAAGCATGGCCAAAACATTTGATATTGGTTTCATTTGACCATAACACATTATTGAGAATTCCAGAACAAATTAACTAAACTGTACAATTTAGCTTCTGCTGTGACTTTTTTTTTTTTGAAAAATGAAAAATATTCATGTACTCAATTTCTGTAAAACGTTAAATTATTCCACGTTTTAGTGGTATTTTATTTTTTACATATTTTATATACATTTTTAGGCTTGTGCATGTTAACAACTATTGTGATGGATGAGAATGGGATTTTACATGCAACCTCATATCTATTACCCCTGGAAAATGGGACATGGTCTAAGACAGTTTCTGGAAACAGACATTAATTTCAAAATAGAATGTATTCAGGAATGTAAGCATTCATTTCAAGTTGTTATAAGAATCATTATCAATCATTAAGAAACATTTTCAACAATGGTTATTGTAGATAATGATTTTGGATTGAAGGGTGCAAAAAATACCGGAGTCAACTGTACATATCTCCATATTTAATTCATTTTGAAAACATAGCACATCACTATTCACACAGCTGATTATATCCATTGGTGCCACAATGATTTGGCTGACTTGCCTTGACATGACGTTCAAAAAAAATAGGAATAAATTCCATTTAAAAATGTGGGGATATAAACGCTTTATCTAAGTTGTATTCATTAAAAATTGAACAAGAAGCATGCATACACCAACAAACACAGGTATTGCTTCATTCAGCAAGCCCTAACTAGAGTGTACACCTAGCCAAATATATTCCCAGCTCATCAGTCTCTCTCTGAATGTTTGCTGAGGCTGTGTGGGTGATGAATGGATAAGTGGCTGTAGCTCAGTTTGCTGATGGATGGTAGGTGAATATGATGATGTGCCATAGTTTCAAGCTCTTAGCCCACTCTAAGTTATGGCATTTTGTTAGCCTTTAGCAATATCTCGCTAATTTGTCATGTTGTCAAACATCTAAAAACTCACAATCAAAAGTAAGAAAGGGAAAGGATCTGAGAAGTGATAGAAAGCCTTCTGCCAGCCCTGTTTTGAGCTGAAAGTACTGTGATTGCATTCATTTGAGAAGTGTATACCCTATTTATTCAGATGCAAGGCCCCCTTTCACTGAATAATAATTACCAGGAAAGTGCCAGAAAAGAAAGAAAGAGTCTGAGAAACAGCAAACCAAACACTCAATAAAACACAACATTCCTAATAATAGCACCTTTCAACCAGTAGCTTCAATGACAACCATCACCAGAATTATTAGTTATATCAGTCAAACCCACCTAAAGTGATCAAATGGAAGTGCATGTTATGTTTGCAGTCAACTTTATCAATCACTTAGTGGCTTTGAACAACATCCTGAAAGACTAATGCTTTCTCTCTCGGTCTGTGTAATATTGTTTACGGTGCCAGCAATGCAAAAATGTTTAAGGTCAGCTATTAAAAACAGGGGGGAACTAACCGATGACCGACTAGAACAGAAAACTGTACTGAAAGTCAATACTGTAAAATGGTTGTGCAGATTCTTATTAATTAAAGTTATTTTTACATTCATTCATTCATCTTCAGTAACCACTTCATCCTGGTCAGGGATTTGGCGGATCCAGAGCCTATCCCGGGAATACTGACCATAGAGCCAGAATACACCCTGAATGGGATGCCAGTCTGTTGCAAAAGAAGGCGAACAAAAGAAGGAAACTTCATTATTATTTCCACAAAAACATACATCCTGTACACAATCGCCCATCCCAGCCACTTTCACTTGTGGTCAAAAGCCGGACAAGACACCAAGCATCAATAAAAATCTAAATATCTGATAACCTTCATGCTGATCAACAATTAGCTAAAAATAACACCATAATTAAGAAAGTATAGAAATCACACTACATCTCATAGCAGCAAATATGTGCCAGCAATATTAAACAACTCTAATGATAATTAACACAGCAGGTTCACAAGTCACTTCTAGCCAGTGCTTCACAAAGCTCTCATCTGACCACACTGTGGAATTATTTGATTTTCCTTTACAACCCCAATTCCAAAAAAGTTGGGACGCTGTGTAAAATGTAAATAAAAACAGAATGCAATGATTTGCAAATCTCATAAACCCATATGTTATTCACAATAGAACATAGAAACCATATCAAATGTTTAAACTGAGGAAATGTACCACTTTAAGAAAAAAATAAGGTAATTTTGAATTTGATGGTTGCAACTCGTCTGAAAAAACGGGGTTGACGGGGGCAACAAAATGCTGGAAAAGTAAGTGTTACTAAAAAGAAACAGCTGGAGGTTAATTGGCAACAAGTCAGTAACATGATTGGATATAAAAAGAATATCTTGGAGAGGCAGAGTCTTTCAGAAGTAAAGATGGGCAGAGGTTCACCAATCTGCGAAAATCTGTGTCTACAATTTGTGGAACAATTTCAGAATAATGTTCCTCAACGTAAAATTGTGAAGACTTTGAATATCTCATCATCTACAGTAGATAATATCATCAAAAGATTCCGAGAATCTGGAGAAATCTCTGTGCGAAAGGGACAAGGGTGATAATCAATACTGCATGCCTGTGATCTTCAGTGCCTCAGGCAAGCACTGCTTTAAAAAGAGGCATGATTCTGTAATGGAAATCACTGCATGGGCGCAGAAACACCTCCAGAACTCATTGTCTGTGAACACAGTTCGCCGTGCCATCCACAAATGCTGGTTAAAGCTCTATCATGCAAAGAAGAAGCCATATGTCAGCATGATCCAGAAACGCCGCCATCCAGAGGGACCATCCAGCTTTTTATCAGCACTCAGTTCAAAAACTTGCATCTCTGATGGTATGCCTATGGAATGGGCAGCTTGCACATCTGGAAAGCCACCATCAGTGCTGAAAGGTCCCATCCCATCTTTACTTCTGAGAGACTCTGCCACTCTAAGATATCTCTTTTTATACCCAGTCATGTTACTGACCTGTTGTCAATTAACCTAATTAGTTGCAAAATGTTCCTCCAGCTGTTTCTTTTTAAGAAAAGCCTTTTGTTGCCCCCGTCCCAACTTTTTTGAGACAGGTTGTGACCATCAAATTCAAAGTTTTTTTCTTAAAATGGTATATTTCCTCAGTTTAAACATTTGATATGTTTTCTCTGCCCTATTGTGAATAACATATGGGTTTATTATAATTTATTTACATTTTACACAGTGTCCCAACTTTTTTGGAATTGGGGTTGTACTTTCTCTTATGCTTAAAATTTCTTTTATTAGTCTTCTTTATGCTGATTCTTATTATTCGTGATTGTATTCTCTACCAGGGTATTCAGACCTGATATGTCATGAAATAAGGTATCTGGATACAATGTTTGTAAGGAGATTGATAAGTGGGACATGCTGTCATGTGAAGACCCTTTTATCATACAATGAGCTAAGCCTCTCTGACCATTTTATCACATACAGTACATTACCTGAAACACGTTATATATTGGTAGGCTTTCACACATTTAATTAGACAGGGAGAGAGACAAGTTGCATGACAAGGCTGAAACAGAACTCTGACTGCACTCCCATATTTCTCCCATATTTGAAGAGAATATCGCTGAAAGAACCAGCTTCAGATGTTATGTTTACAATTATAGTAGTACATGACACTGAAGCAGAACTATAATAAATCAATACATTTATCAAATTATTCCAGCAAGTTATATATAGTAATAATAAATAGTTTTAATTTGCTATATTACTTCATCCACTGATATGTGACATTTTAAAGTAAAAATATATATATACACACCTACAAAAAAATGGTGTGGCCTGTAGAGTCTGCCCTGATGGATCACCACTGTTTAAACCCCCAGAATTGTTTCTATTCACTCTAGCCCTCTTCTTTCTAGCTATGGCAGCATTACAGCAGTGTAGCTTCAGGGTGGAACCTTGCTCACTGCCATCATTCATGGCCCTCCATAGAGCTTTTAGAGTCAGCCATTTCACTAGGCCACAGGCATTCTCCTTTCGCTAGAAGTGATCTAACACCTGAACTCTAAACCATTCTCCAGCCGTATTTATGCCTTCTATGTACCCTCAACCTTTATCCTTCATTTCAATGGCTTTAGCTCTTCACAGAGTCAACTATATGGCCTTAACTTTAGCATTAATGTGAGTGTTTGAACAATTATGTATGGTGTATGACTTTGCTATATGACCCCTACTGTTTTCTGTAGCTGGGAGTGTGTTTTGTTCTCCAATTATTTTTCTACAGTTGATGATTGTCTCATTGTTCATTTTCATTTCCTGAAATCTGGTTTTATGAATTCAGCTGACTTTGTGATGGTTTTAGTTGGCTGCTAATGGGCTAAAATGGCTTGATGGGGGGAAAAGGGGGGTCAGAGATTAGCATCTTACAGTGAGACGAAATAAGTATTCAGACCCTTTTGTGTATGTTATTTAATATAATTCCAATGCATACCTGTATATCCACTTCAAATTTACACACAAAATGTCATTTGACTTTGTTTTTATGAATATGAACAATGACATACTGTATGTTCATAAGAATAAACAATGATATGTTTAAAAAAAAAAAAAAAAAACAATACTGATAGGGGGAAAAAATATTCAGACACCACAAATTAACAACATTAATACTTTGTTGCAAAGCCATTGTTGGCAATTACAGCTTCGAGACATCTAGATAAAGAAGTAATTAGCTTTCTGCAGCATTGTGGTTCAATTTTGTCTTCAATTCCCCACCATTACAATGATGCCTCTGATGGACTCGCAGTTTCAAAATTCTCCATAGGTTTTCAGTGGGATTCAAATCAAAGATTTATGCAAGGCCATCTTGAGTTATTTTGGCTGCAGGTTTGGGTTCATTGGCTTGATGAAACATTCATCTTCTCACTACACTGTCATTACTGCTTCACTGTGGGTATGGCATTCTTGGGCTCATAGGTGGCTTTCAAGTCATCCTGCAACTATGTTTCAGTGTCTGCCTGATTCTCTCTTACCTTCCTACATTGTGAAATCTTGTTATGAAATTCCTTCGCCTTCACCATGATTTCTAAATGTTACATAAAAGGTTCCCAATCAACAGCAGTGTCTTTTCTAATGACACCAGGTGCAATTTTCAAGAGAACATTTTTTGCAGCATTTATATCTAGAACTTGCTTTGTTTTTAACCATGAGTATTTGCAGAGGATGTATATTAAGTAACAAAAACAAAAGTGTCTGAATACTTATTTCCTCTCACTGTATAGCACAAACTTTCCTTTCAGGCTTTAGTCTTAATATTTAATGCAGAAGTTCAAATGTGTTCATAGACCTACTTACTGTATAATTTTAAACACAAGCCACAGAAAAGAAAAACGTTGCTATAAAGCTTTAGAGCTAAACAGTACTATGTTATGATCCAGGAGTCATTTCAGTTGATAGACACAACTGCCAGTAGGAATTGCCAAACAATCATCAGCGAAATCATTTTTAAAGCTTTGGAAACGTGAACCATCTACACACTGATGCACCACTAACCTTGAAGCTGCACTTTATCAAGAAAGACAGACAAGGGTTATGATTGTTGCCAGAGAATCTAGCTCAGAAGCTCGAGCCATCAATTTTTTCTCTTACTGAAAAAAAACCCTGTTAATACTTGTATAGGAACTCATTCTCATTTCTACAAAATGTGAGACACAACAAATTAAAGATGTTTGTCTGCCCTATGAACATTTTCACTTAAGCAACAAAGCCAAGCTGACAGTCATAACTTTGACAACGTTGGATTAAAATACATTATATATATAGTTATGGCATCAAGTTATGACTGTCAGCTTATATATATATATATATTTATGGCATTTGGCAGACGCCCTTATCCAGAGCGACTTACATTTTATTTCATTTATACATCTTTAATAGCAATTGAGGGTTAAGGGCCTTGCTCAAGGGCCCAACAGTGGCGGCTTGGCGGTGCTAGGATTTGAACCACATTAGAAAAGTAGAATCTGCTTTACAATTATTGTGCAGTATTAAATTCGCTGAACCTCTTTACAACTGTTAATGCATACAGGAAATATATTTTCATTTTATTATCTAGAATAAAAGATGCAAACTGTTAGTGGTGACCTCCTGATGGTTAATAACTACCTTATCGTTATTCTTGTAACAGCACATGGATTGTGCTGCAGTGTGAGTGCCAGTGAGTGATCTTATTGTATAAAGCTACCCTGCAGTAGGTAACTGATTAAGCGTGAATATGTATTAAATTCTTCAAGCCAGAGTTATTTTACAATGAGAGTCTTCATTTTCTGATGGCTATATGATGTATATAAACTAGCAGAAGTTGCAGATGTTCTCAGTGGTCAGGTTTATGCTTGCGACAGAGCCAGCTGGAATACAGCAGAGAGCATCTTCTGCAGAGGTGAACAGTAACAAAGTACATTTACTTGAGTACCGTACTTAAGTACACTTTTTGAGTATCTGTGCTTTACTTGAGTATTATTTTTTTCTGGAAACTTGTGACTTTAACTTCATTACATTTGAAAGACAAATATCGTACTTTTCACTCCACTACATTTCTATCAAGGTCCTCGAGTTCAAAGTCGTTACTATGTAGCAGCTTTGAAAATCAGTGGATGATTATTTTGTTCCTTTTCTAAAACATGATGGTTTTTTGCAGGTGACAGACAGCCTATCAGTAATCACTCTTGTAGGGTCACTTCTCGTGATGTTCAATGATTTCCCAGCATTTTTTTAACACTGATCATTGGCAAAATGGAAGAAGACGGTTCCTCGGCGCAGTGCGCGCACCCGTGGCCATACTTAAACTGTATGTTCCAGCTTTCTGAAAAGGTCAGTGATTCTTTTCGTTTTAAACGTTTGCTTTGTTTGCCTAAAAAAACTCACCATCCAACCTCCGGAAGCATATTGATGTGTGTAAACTTTTAATTTCTTGTGAAAGCTTGAAATGGTCTGTGCTTTAGATCTAAAGATTCAGTATGAAGTATGGTCGGTCAAATGATTTATGGATTTGCCCGCCAAGTTGCCATAGCATTGTGGATACACCGTTTACACATAGGTAAGGTTCGACAGTGACGTTAGTTAGCATGCAAAAGCGTGAATTCAAATATAAATGAGCTTAAGAGTTAAATAAGTTAATATCTTGTAACTTTTATATTTTTTGTTACTTTACATAATTACTACAGTAATGTGTAGAGCTGCACGATTAATCATAAAAAGATTGCAAACACCCACACGATCGCTTTCCTAAATGATAACGATTCGCCTGTCTATTAAACCTTTGACAAAAATCACACCGGAACATTCAAACCTGCGTTGGTGCTGCTGCTGAGCCACAGAGAGCAGTTATCATTTCTATAGGTTTTTGTAACATTCTAAAAGCTCTTTATTCCACAGATACTACGAGCTAGTCAGTGTATTCAGTAGGTTGCTTCAGAGGCACCAGATATTGTAAGTATTACATACAACAGCGCAACAATAATAAAACAATGCGTTGCCATAAATAGGGAAATTTACTTTTGATACTTAAGTACTTTTAAAAGAAAGTACTTCTGTACTTTTACTTAAGTAAAAATCTGTCTTTACAACTTTCACTTGTAATGGAGTAATATTTGACCAGTAGTATCTGTACTTTCACTCAAGTAATGGAGTTATGTACTTTGTCCACCTCTGATCTTCTGGCCTTGAAAGAAGCCAAAAATCACTATGAACAGGAACCATTTACATTCACTCATGTGATATAACATTTATAGTGGCAGCTTAGCATTTGAACTTCATTTTCTGTACTGCTTACACAGGGTCATGGGGGAGCCTGGAGCCTATCCCAAGTAACTCAGGGCACAAGGCGGGAAACACCCAAGATGGGGTGCCAACCCATTGCAGGGCACAGTCACACACACACACTCTTTGACCAATCAGTGTTGTAGGCAACACATGTCTTTGGACCAGAGTAACCTGAGGAAACCCCCGAAGCACAGGGAGAACATGCAAGCTCCTGCACACAGAGCAGAGACAGGATTTGAACCCCCAACTCAGGAGGTGTGAGGGAAATGTGCTAACCACTAAGCCACCGTGCCGTCATCATGAACCAACCGTAATCAATCAAAATCAGTGTTCCCTTCAGGGCATCGTACAAGGCATAGTACCTTATCACAGGATCCACCATATTACTATCCTTCTCTCACTTTTTTCAATGTTAACTAGCTCGTTTAAGTAAGCTAGCTAGAAGAAGAAGAACCAGTGACACCAGTATTTAAATAGCTAATGACAAAGCACAGTAATATAATCCTTTAAAATAGATTTCAGACAAATCTATAAATAAAACTTACAAATAATGACAAATTGTGATAAAATAAAATCAAAAAGACTCAATAAGTACAGTATAATTAGGTGAAGCTAAGGAAGTATATTTTCAATCTAGATTAAAAACCTAGCTGGCTACCTGTGAGGATTTTCTTTGGTTTTTGAAATGTTCTATTTTTAAACCAAGATAAACCAAACACTTAGCATAAGTTGATACTGATTTGATTTGATTGATTTAAAAAATAAATCTGATCTTCAGTTCGCCCAGTTTGAAATCAACTAGCGTTTCCTTTCCTTATGCCTCATGAAACACCCTTAAAACGCTACCAGCTTTGATGTGAATAGATTAGCTTGCAAAATTTCAGAGATAATAAATAATCCTAATTGTTTCTTTTGCATTTTAGCCAGGCAATATGCATTTGAAATAAACATTTACACTTAATATACTGATTAGCTTGCAAGCCAAGAAACAGTGAGCTAGTGGGCAGACTGAAGTGGCATTTACTTCTCTCCAAGCAAACTAATGTACAACATACTCAAAGACAATCCTGCTTTCTCTTTTTAGCTGCTGCACTGCAATTTGCTCTTTTACTGTTTGGGGTCTGTAGGAAACTGATGAAAGAAACACTTGTCTCTTGTACTTTGCAAACATTTTAGGCACCTCATATTTTTATATAAATTTTGTCCTACATGCCTATTTTATGCCTGATATCGTTTAGTGAGATAAAGCTTTAGAGCTAAACAGTGCTATATTATGATCCAAGAGTCATTTCCGTTGATAGACACAGCTGCTAGTAGGAATTGCCACACAATCATCAGTGAAATCATTTTTAAAGCTTTGGAAACGTGAACCATCTACGCACTGATTCACCACTAACCTTGAGGCTGCACTTTATCAAGAAAGACAGACAAGGGTTATGAGTGTTGCCAGAGAATCTAGCTCAGAAGCTCGAGCCATTAATTTTTTCTCTCACTGAAAAAAAACCCTGTTAATACTTGTATAGGAACTCATTCTCATTTCTGCAAAATGAGACACAACAAACTACAGATGGTTTTCTGTCCTATCAACATTTTCATTTACGCAACAAAGCCAAGCTGACAGCCATAACTTTGATGCAGATGGTCTTTCAAGATGCTCTCAAAGTGTCTGAATTGATGATCGTCTTTCTCAGAAAGAGCAAGCAAGTATTTGTCAATTCACATTATATCACTTACTTGATGATGATACTAATGCTGGTTAAGTATCATACACTGCCTTGGAATCACCTTTATTGCAAATATGCTGTATTTATTGTCTTTATTATGGATACTTTGGCGAATCAAGATAGTAGGGGTGCTTTGCAATCCACTTTCTCTATCTGCATCTGTTTAGTGCTCCAAATATATGTATGTATATTTAGATTTGAACCAGAACTTTGGCCTGACCTAAACTGGAATGTGAGCCCTGCCACTGTGCCCCCAGAAACACTGGGGGAAAAAACACAGGGCTGCTGCAAAAAATAAGTAATTTTTTTATTTGCAAAATATAACCACAAATAGCAATTCAGAGAACATAACTTTATTCAACTCCTGAACTTCTACAGTACCGCAGCTACTTCACTTGCATTTATAATTGGTCTGAAAAAGATGCCCTGTGGGACTTTCTGACAAGCTTTCTAAATTGACAGAGTAAGATAACTATCTTTCAAAATCAGTCCCAAATAAGGGAATTATTGTTTATCATAGATAGATAGATAGATGGATGGATGGATGGATGGATAGATAGATAGATAGATAGATAGATAGATAGATAGATAGATAGATAGATAGATAGATAGATAGATAGATAGATAGATAGATAGTTCACTCTAGGCTCAGTGTGTTCTATGAACACAATTCAGGTGAAACCTCTTTCCAGTAGTTCATGCCAAAATTTCCAATAGAGGTTCATGCACATGCACACAGCCCTGAGAGCTGATTGCAGATATAGTAATATGTCAACTAAAGGAAGCATAACAAACTGCAGAACATTCTCATCTCTTCCTTCTTTCCTCAGAATTGACGTTTTCACTAAAGCGCACAAAAGTGCATCAGTAAAATCTAACTTTTCAGCTCATTGGTCTCCCTTATTCTGAGATAACTTAGCAAGGTCCATGCATTGCTCCCATCAATGATCCCTGTGTTCAGACCTGCAGCAGGCTAATGATGTTGTGTCCATTTGCTTCTACAAAAGATTCGCTCAAGTACTGTGTCATACTATATTCCAAAGAAATATTCAAAACAGGATCGCCTTTCCTATCTCCTCCTGTTAATATGCTAAATAAGATCAACTCTCAGATATATCTCACTCCAGTTTTATCTGAATAAACATTAAACAAGTTTATATATATATATATATATATATATATATATATATATATATATATATATACTAGCAAACCAGTTACTAGTAGTTTTGTTCTTTGTGGTCTTGCAATCTGCTGACAGTAGGGCTAACTCTTTTCTGTTGTGCCACTCAGGAGTACATAATATACTATTTTAAATGCTCTAAATATCTTAAGCCAGCTTTGCACTGTGCTATTTTAAGCCTGATTTTGTTGTTGCAGGCAAAAATCGCAGATTGTAAAATAATTCTTACACAAAACTCATGAAACAGATACATACACAGTTGTAAACAAAGCATGCTTATAGAAAAGAAATAAATGCCCTTGTTACCTCACATTCACTTTTAACAGAGTGTAGTAACTTTCTAATTGCAGGTATTATTATAGGATCTTCATCATAGTATAATCTGACATGAAGAACATGTTATCTCGCAGTCTGTTGTAGAATTCTACATATTCTTCTATAAGAAGAACTTTTTATTGGGATCGTCTTGTACAGTGTGACAAGTTACACCGATCAGCCATAACATTGAAACCACTGACAGGTGAAGTGAATAACATTGATTATCTCATTACAGTGGTACCTGTCAAAGGGTGGGATATATTAGGCAGCAAGTGAACAGTCAGTTCTCAAAGTTGATGTGTTGGAAGCAGGAAAACTGGCAAGCGTAAAGATCTTGGTCACTTCGACAAAGGGCCAAACTTTCTGAGTCACTTTGAAAAAGGCCAAACTGTGATGGCTAGATGACTGGGTCAGAGCATCTCCAAATGCCAGGTTTTGTGGGGTGTTCCCGGTATGCAGTGATTAGTACCTACCAAATGTGGACCTAGGAAGGAACCGGCGACAGGGTCATGGGCGCCCAAGGCTCATTGATGTGCGTGATGGGCAGAAGAGCTACTGTAGCACAAATTGCTGAAAACGTTCATGCTGGCTATGATAGAAAGGTGTCTGAAAACACAGTGCATGTGAAGATTTATTCCAAAGAAAGTAAGAAAAAAAAACTTTATTACCACATATATAAGTATAGTAGAGTGGAATTCTTTTCCTTACATATTCTAGCTTGTTAGTTAAGCTGGGGTCAGAGCATAAGGTCAGTCATGGTTCAACACCCCTGGAGCAGAGAGGGTTAGGCGCCTTGCTCAAGGGCCAACAATGGCAACTTGGCAATGCTCGGGCTTGAGCTTATGCCTTTCTGATCAATAGTGCAGAGCCTACCCATTGATCCACAAGCATCCCAGGTGGCTCCTTCATGAAGCTGGTTGAGAGAATTCCAGGAGTGGGCGAAGTCTTCATAGCTACCATGAAGGATCTACAATATAATGTATTTCTTATTTGTTGAACATCTTTTGGCTACTGCTTAATACTACATGTTAGTTTTTCATTTTAAAGTATTCCCAAATATTCTAGAATCTGGAAAAATGCAGATGGTAATGTTCGCACCTTACAGCTCAGGGATTTGATCCAGAACTCCAATTACTGTCTGTGCAGAGTATTCTGTCAGTATCCATGTGGGTTTGAATCAGATAAGTGGTTACAGACAATGAATGAATGAATAAATGAATGAATATAAAAAAGCCTTCTGTGAATGAGTGTGTTCAAAACTCAGACAGGTTCTGTATGTCTAAATATGAGCTAAATCAGCAATTCAATTCAGCAATATGTCAGTGCAGAATGAGACCTTGTGCCTTCCGGAGCTTCTTTAAATGCTTATATTAATCTCAGACTTTCTCTTAAGGAATCTTAGTACAAAAACTGAGGTCAGTGAATCCTTAGTGACATCCTTAGTGAATACAATATTAAAATATTCTATATTTATCTGGAGATAAAGAATAGCTGATTTTGTGTAAGCCTTGTTTTATGAGTAGGAGTGGCTTCATTTTATTTTAATTATTCCAACAATAGTGAGAGTTGAGTAGAACATCAACAACACAGTATATGTTCAAGCCACGTGAAGACAAAATGTACACATTTTTCCAGTAGAATACAACTGAAATGTCTGTGCGGAGTGTGCTGAGGTAATTTCCTGCCCATTCCGATCCGACACCCCTCACTGAGATTTAATTTTCTCAATCCCCTTAAGATAACATCTGAGGTTTTAGTACTGTAACCATATGTGAGGCGGTCCGGAAAAATCCGTCCAAGTTGCTAAAGCTGAGTTCTGGAAAAAAAAAATGTTTTTTCTGCTAATAATATACGGTGACATATCTACTTTAAGAAAATCCATCCATCCATCCATCCATCCATTTTCTATACCGCTTATCCTACACAGGGTCACCCTGGGCAGGGTGCCAACCCATTGCAGGGCACAATCACACATACAGTCATGTGAAAAAAATAAGTACACCCCATGGAAATTGTTGGCTTTTTTGACATATTTGGGCAAGCAAACATTTGATCATCTTTGAAACAGTGCCTATTAATAAAGTTGATATACTTGAACAAAACCACATGGAAAATTAGTTTTTGCAATCATTTATTCAACAGAAATATCAATAGATGTGATATTCTTCTGTGGAAAAAGTAAGTATACCCTTGGCCCCAGAAGCTAGTATTGCCCCCTTTAGCAGAAATAACTTCTTGTAGGCATTTTGCATAATTGTCCACTAGGCTTGTTGGAATTTTTGTCCACTCTTCCCTTCAATATTCTTTCAGTTGCAAGATGTTTGAGGGTTTTCTTGCATGTACTGCCTGTTTCAATTCCCCCCACAATGGTATTTGAATCAACGGGATCAATGGGATTCAACTCTGAACTTTTTCTAGGCCATTCCATAATCCTCCATTTCTTCTTTTTGAGCCATTCCTTTGTGGATTTGCTAGTGTGCTTAGCATTATTCTGTTGAAAAGTCCACTTTCAGTTCAACTTCAACTTTCGGATAGATGGCCTCACATTATCTTCAAGCACTCTTTGATATGATGCAGAATTCATAGTTGAATCAATGAATGCAAGCTGTCCAGTCCCTGAGGCAGTGAAGCAACACCAAACCATAACATTTCCACCACCGTGCTTCATAGTTGGTATCTCTCCTGAAAAGCTGTCTTTGGTCTGCGCCAAACATGTCTGCTGTGACTGTGGCTAAACAACTCTATCTTTGATTCGTAAGTCCAGAGCACATTATTTCGAAAGGCGTGGTCTTTGCCTCTATGATCATTGGCAAACTGTAGTCTTGCAAAGGCTTTTTCCTGGCACTCCTCGCATGCAGGTCAAATTTGTGCAATGTCGTTCTGATTGTAGAAGCATGCACTTTGACACCAACAGTTGCAAGACTTACTAGCAGATCCTGTGACAAAATTTTGGGGTTTTACTTACTTTTTCCATGATCTTTTTTTTTTTGTTAATTTAAATTGTCAAAATTACTACAAAATGTCAATTTTATGTGTCACCTTTATTAATAGGCACTGTTTCAAAGAGGATCAAATGTTTGTTTGTCCAAATATGTCAAAAAGTCAACAATGTCCATGGGGTGTACTTATTTTTTCACATTCACAAAACCATTCACACACTATGGACAATTTGGAATCAGCTTACAACGCATGTCTTTGGACTGGGGGAGGAAACCGGAGTACCAGGACGAAACCCCCAAAGCACGGGAAGAACATAGGGCACATAGGGCAGAGGCAGTTTAACACTATATGAATATATATTTACCAAAATGATGCAGAAATGTGTTTTTTCCTAATCTTTCTTTCTGCCTGCAAAGATCATGTCGGGTAAGGAGTCAGGTAAAAAAAAAAAAAAACACAGGTGTAAAAATAGAGTCTTCCATAAAGATGTCCAAAACCTTGCTAGCTAAGTGTGATTTCCTCATGTTTTGATCAGGTTTTTGGATATTTCCATGTTCCATGTGAATCATTTCCTATTGTAAACAAATACCAGCTGTCAAAATGTTCACGATGCTCCTGCACTGTCATATGCTCATCAAAACAGAAAAGAGCGCGTACGCACTATAAATAATAGTGCAAAAAGTTTTAAAATGTTTAAATTATTCTTTAGCCAGCAGAACAGAATGGATTAAATTAATCAGTGATTATTTCTCCACCGAACTGTGATCAGTCAAGGGAAGAGACAATGATGAGGCTCTGATTCATCAAATGCCACAAGTGGCTTTTACCTCAGGTGATGAGACAGAGCAGGATGTGGAAGAGGCTGATAATCAAAGTGAGAAATCATTTCCCATTGTAAACTTACGATTCTTTAAAATTTGACAGAAATGTTGTATGATCTTGTAGAGGTAGGTGGGGTGTCTTTCAGTGGAACTGGAAAGAAACTTTGAGAGATGTACAAAAGAGAAACATATTTCAGTTGAGAAAAATGTATAGTTTCCAGAACTATATAGTAGAAAATATATGGGAATAGAACACATTGCACACTATTCATTTAATATACAGAAACTTTTATGAGGAACAGTAAATGGGTCCATTGTGTTTAAGAGCCTTGTGAATAGAAACCTTCGCAAGAGTGATATGATTAAACTATAATTTTCATTTTTAAAACATGCTTTAAAATCCCTTGAAAAACGAGGCTGCTAGAATAATGTTTCAATTTATTCCTTCAGCAAATGCAGTGACTTACAAGTGTGATAATTCCACATACCCATTATTTAAGCTACAGGCCTGAACCTCAATTTAACTCAATTTAATGAGACTAAATAATCATGTATTTATGTAGACATGTATATTTTTTAAAAGATTTGTTATGCAATGTCTTTCATTCTAGGTTTGAGCTTTTCGAACATTTCCCTCAGCTACTATATGGCTATAATATGATGAATAGTCAGCATGAAACTGTTATTTGGCACTAATGTAGTTTGAGATATATACTGTAAATAATAGAGAAAATGCTAGAACAGATTACTAAACACAAGAGAACAATGTCATAAAATGAAACAACAAACTAATCTTAGAGGTAGTAGCTAGATAGTAGATAACCAATGAACCATTTTTATTTCCAAAACCACATGAAACTAAGTCACTTTTATTGATGGCTATTATGTAGTGTACTGTTTGGCACTGCTTAGTGATTTATCAATGACAAATAATTAAAAGTAATCCATGAAGAAAATAATTAATTTGATTGGGTATTTTCAAAGTTATCCTACTTTTATTACAAGTATGTACAACTGTTACTACCCAACTCAGTGATAAACAGTCTGTTACTACTTTATTAGCTTTCTACAGTAGCTTATACTTACATTTATTGGCCCCTTTACCAGCTATACTGACCACTTTGTAGGAGTAAAGTAACCTATTAATCAGGGATGTCGTGGAACATTTTACTTGCCTTTGTTTATGTTTCCTGCAAGTTTATGCACTTACGCTACAAGGATTGTGGTTTATGACATTAGTTAATTGCTTTTTATATGAACTGCATTACATTAGTTACCTCGGATCAAGTACAGTTTCAGTGGATAAGAGCGAATTTCATTTCACTTCAGAATGTGCGTTTTTCGTTTCCCTGCATCTGAATCCCTCGTCAATGACCGATAGCGGCAGATCATCAAGAACAACATACTGGATAGATAAGATCTGATATTTAAACTCACCTAGCGTCATCTATAGACATTTTTTTCTCGCCTAACCAGCATTTGCTGCATTGTTGGTTGCTGAGCTTTATATTTAAGATGTTTTATTAAGTAACTTGTATTGTTGGAAGACAGTTTGCAGTCTGCTTTGCTTTGATTGCCATTATTAACCATGAAATATGTCCAGATCAATGTCATTTTGTGTTATGTGTTAAGTAGTGAGGCAGCTTTACACTAGGCTGACATCACATGGTAAATGAACATAAAATCGGTATCAATGTATCCCTACTAATGACTGTAGCACATCTGGTGCTATGCACAGTTTGTTAGCCCCTCTACATTAGTGGAAGGAGTACTACTGCTACTGACCAAATATTATCTGGATACTGGATTATTCTCAACCCAGCAGTGATATTGCATTGATAAAAACATACCAACAACACGGATGCACTTGATACACTTGTACCACTGCACCACCATTAACATACCACCATGTCTGTGTCACTGCTGTGCTGAGAGCTATCTACCACCCACATAACACTGGCTCAGCGATGATCCTATGCTGCTCAGTTCCGTTGATGTATGTGGCGTGGGGGGGGGGGGGGGGGGGGCTGACAATGGTTCATGGCAACAGATGGCATACAGTCTGGAATTGTGTACGGTAGGGATGTAACCGAATACGAATACATTATGTGTTCTAAGCAGATAAAAATATAGATACAAACAGGAGGCACATTTTTAGAAACCTTGCCAGAAAGATTCACAGGGCATCTGACTGACAGTAGAGGTGTGTAATGTGAGTGAGTGGTCAGATATGAAGTAGTCAGATCGTGAAGTTCATTGTGAACATGTGGGGGTCCTTAGTAACCGCCTGATCAGGGTCACAGTGGTTTAAATTAGACAATTAGTTTGCTTATATTTTGGAAAATAACACTAACTAAATTTGCACACATTTCTCTATAGTGATACGAGCTTGAAGAACTGTCAGTACTGCCATTTCTACCTCAGGGTTTTCCAGTGTTTCCAGGAGCATGATGGTAGGGTTAATATGGAAATGTTTGGGGGAAAAAAAAAAAAAAAACCCTCCAGTTCAAGCCTAATAAAAGGACCAATGAGCTGAGTATCTAATAACCAAGTGTTTATTTCTGGTTGTTAGGCAATTTGAATACAAGTGGTGAAATATTAATAATTAAATGTCAGTATTCTTCAGCTAACACAGCGCAGCAGAACTGTTTTTGATGCCGTCTGTCCATCCCAAGCAATCAATTCCAATATTCATAGCGTGTCTCAGAAGGCAGACGGAGTATGACATTTCAGAACCCAAGACACTGTGCTGTCTCTGGCTCCATGTGCCCCATGTAAAACAGAACCACTGTCCTTAGTAAAGCGGTGGATATGATGAATGTTTAAACTGTCGGACACAAGGGCAGAGAGATATGCCATTTTGTGGAGTTTTTTACTTTATTATTTTATGCAGCATAATAGCAGACTACTCAACCTGCAAGGACTGATTGTTTTATAGTGTTTTTGTTTTTTGTTTTTTTCATTCAGCATGTGTCCAGATTAATTTTAAACAAAAATATATTAGCACATTATCATGGATGTTGATATTATCAAGTACTGGTGCACTTTTTTTTCTTTTTTTTTTTAAAGAAGATATGGATTTCTACATGGAGTAAACTTGGATGAATTCTTATGCTAGATTACAAACGGTGATGTCTGCACTGCTTTTAAAAGGACCTCAGAGACCACATCTAAAATAACCTTTTCTGGTGCAACATTCACATTCTCACCTCCCGTTAAGCATTTGTTGTTTTTTTTTTACCTCCACCTACACCAACAACTTTAGATGATGGTAAAGGTGTTCGCGTAGGTGGAGACAAAACTTCTCTTTAGAGAACATTCGGAGGCTTCCTGACCCATCCACGCATTCTTTCTTTTTTATTGTGCCCTCTTTTCTCCTTCCCTCAGTCTTGCTTTCACCTTCTCATTAATGCACTGGCATGATTGGGACCCCATTTGTTGCTCGGCCCATGACACTTCCATTAAGATGGTGTCCCGATAGCCTGAAGACATTTAGCACTATGTTTACACATGAATATCGGTACTGAGTCATGTTTTTCTTGTTTAAGTCCTTAAAATATTTTAATGTTTTGTTTGATAAAGGAAAATAGAACTTGATGAGCAGACAATGATATAAATAGTATCATTTCTTATCTAAGCTGTGTCAACACGACTTCTCCGCTCTATTAGGAGACAATGTACAGTTGAATTCTACATTAAACTACAACAATTTGCTGATAACACACCTTCCTCGCAAATGTAAAGAGCTAGGCTATTCACTGATACTGATCATAGATATCAAGTGTAATGAGCAACCTTAAATAATTGCTTCGTTTTCTATCAATTAGCTGGACACAGAATGGTTTGTACTGACATTCTATTTCAAAGAATATAGAAGCCATTGATGCAGGAATCTAAAAAATGTTAAAGAGTTCACATTACACAAAGTGACCAAATTACATTTAAAATTGTTATTCTACGGTTGGGAAGTTATCCCATCACCCATCATCTGAATTCTATAAATTATGACACATCTCAAACTCAAGGCCCGCAGGTCAAACACAGCCCACTGCCACATTTCATTCACCCTGTGCATTCCTACATAAAATATTGAAATGGCCCATAGTACACTACTCAATATTTTCACACAATGTAGAAATAACACCAGACCGGTTGCCTAGTGACCGCCCATGAACAAGTACATGGGCTCACATCTCACAGGGCCGAAACACTTGTTAAAATCAACACCTACAGTCATGTGAAAAAATAAGTACACCCCATGGACATTGTTGGCTTTTTTGACATATTTGGACAAGCAAGCATTTGATCCTCTTTGAATCAGTGCCTATTAATTAAGTTGATATACTTGAACAAAACCACATGGAAAATGTATTCATTATTTATTTATTATTTATTGTTTATTCAACAGAAATATCAGTAGATGTGATATTCTTCTGTGGAAAAAGTCTATCAAATGACACATAAAATTGACATTTTGTACTAATTTTGACAATTTAAATTAACCAAAAAAAAACCAGATCAGTCACATGGAAAAAGTAAGTACACCCCTACATTTATCACACCTTCAAATCCATAAAATTAGAATCAGGTGTTCAAGATCGGGTGCCAGTATTCCATGATATGTCTTTACCACCTTTGCACATCTGGTAAAAGCTCTGTCAGATTGGATGAAGCCATTGGTGAACAGCATTTTTCAAGTCTTCCAATCTCCCAAAGATTCTCAGTCATAGACAATACAGTTTGAACCACTCAAGCATAGTTTTGAAATATGCTTAGGTTGTTGTCCTGTTGAAAGGTGAACCTCCGCCCTAGTCTCAACAGTGTTTTCTTCCAGCCCTGGCTCCATCCATCTTGCCCTCAGCCCTGACCAGTTCCCCAGTCCCTGCTGATGACTAAAATTTTAATTCTGGTCTCAGAGTACATTTTTCCATGTGTTTTATGAGTCTCTTGTTTTATGACTTTCTTCTCGCCATTGCTCCATAAAGCCCAGATTTGTGGAGATCACATGATGAGCACAAGCACTGTAATTGTACACAACTGCAGAAGTGGATTAATTCAACTAATTTGTGATGACTAGTTGCACAAGAACTAAATTAGGGCTGTATCTCCACACCTGTATAATCCTAATTAAGCCCATTTCAGATCCAGGTTTTTAACACTACAAATTGTGGAAACGTTCAAGGGGGTATACTTATGCAAGTCACTGTATTATAACACCGCCCTGCATCTAGAAAAACAGTTTAAGCTGTTTTGCAAATCACACTTGTTTTTACCTATTTTGGTCATGCTGAGTTCAAATATGCCACTGAAAATTCCCTATCACGTACTGTTTTCCCACAAAATAAGAATGATTTTTTAAATAATTTTGCTAAATTTATATTGCTTTCAGGGTTTTATTTAAATTGGTAGAAGCTGTCCAATTTCACTATCATTATTTATTAATTACAACAATAGGCACACAAAACATAACACTTGTTTACAACATGAACAGCAGACAAATAGTCTGTGAAATGTTTGTGAAAATCTCTAAATAAAGCTATTTCAAAAGACGAACATTATAATAATATGCAGAGTGCTTAAGGAGTGAACTTCCTTTTGAGGGATTTTCTGGACTGGCAAAAACACCCACAGATGTAGCAGAAATCATCTGGGCTATGCTCGCATTTCTGTCTTTCACTGGTCATTATAAATCCCTTAAATCAGGAGTTTTGTGTGCAAGTGTGCATAGCATTCATATAAGGGCTAATCAGAGGAACAGTGATAAATGTTGCTCACCTATTGTACATAAACATAGTGTTTCCTGTGTTGGTGGCAGTGGATCTGGCAATAGCTCTAACGTTTATGGTCCATCTTAGGCAAAAAAGCTCTACACTGGACATCAGGCTTTGTGAAAAGTTGTGATGTTCTAGAGCAAAACTAACAGCATATCTGGACTCAACATCTAAGTATTAGTAAGAAACAACTATCAGATCCTGTTCAGCAAATCTGATGCAGGGCGGTGTAATCATTTAGAACATATCTCACAAAGACACAAAAATCACTGCAAAAAAGACGAGGCAAAACAATCTTATTTTTCTGTAATGCCATGAGAGAAGCCTTAAGTGGCAAATCCATCTACTTAGCCAATTGTGTGTATTCTCTCTCAACTGTAAGTTGCTTTGGACATACACATCTGGCAAACTGATTTAAGTCTAAATGATGAAGAGCCTTGATATGAGCATAGCATAAGAGGGCTTATGCAATTCCTTGGAAGTCCTAGGTCAGATTACTCAAACCTCCAGCAGATTTAACAAGGACAGTCTGTAAGATTGCCCTTCCTCAGCCATGCTGTAGCTCACTTAGTCATTTACACACCAAACTCCAACCCCCTGATGCACCTCTACCTCTATCTATCCGCTACTTAACTGTTTGCAGGTATTCACTTAATGACCCATCAGTCATCTTGCACACCCTACACACACTGGCTCTCCTTTGCCACCTCCACTGTAAACCTATTCAAAGATACTTTAAATGCTTATTCATGAGGCATCAGCTTGGAAAGCACTAAGACAGTAAACCCGATGTGGTGTTCTGCTGTTGTAGTCCAGCCACCCTAAGGCTCAACATGTTGTGCTTTGATGCTTTTCTGCTCACCATGTTTGTACAGAGTGTTTATTTGAGTTACCACAGACTTCCCAAGTTACCACAGACTGGCTCAAACCAGTCTAGCCATTCTTTTCAGGATTCTCTCAGTAATAAGGTGTTTCTGCCCACAGAACTGCTGCTCACTGGATTTTTTTTATTGTTGTTGTTTTTCACCATTGTGTGTAAACTCTTGAGACTCCTTTGTGTAAAAAAAAAAAAAAAAATCCCACTAGATCAGCAGTTTTGAAATACTTAAACCAGCCCATCTGGCATCATCAACCATGCCACGGTTAAAGTCCCTGAGATCTCTGAGATTTTTTCCCATTCTTATGCATGATGTGAACATTAACTGAAGTTCTTGACCTTTATCTGCCTGATTTTATGCATTGTGCTGCTGCCACATGTTTGGTTGATTTGATAGTCTCATGAAAGTGTAGGTGTAGTGTGGTTCATATTAAAGTGGCAGGTGAGTGTGTAATTACAACAATGCTATGCATTCTTTTTACATACTTTTAAAGCATGAATTAAGAGAGCCATTGCATATGATTTTATCAAGCATTCAAACTCTGACAGTAACTTCACTGACTTATTATACAAGCTGGGTCTGAGCTGAGTGGGTCTGAAATAGCATGAGCCCATGAGGTCAGTGAGCACCGTGTTTATGGAGTCTTGTACACAACGAGCTGCAGCCTACGCATATTGTTGCAGTTAGCTAGTCTAATTGTGAAGGGTGACTAGTGGCACAGCCTGCTGCTGTTAGTATAGGGTGAATTGTTACGAACGTCCCCTGCTCTTTTTCCATGGCATAGCTCACTCATATCCTGTTGCTCCAGCAACATCTGAATCTCTCTCCAAACACTCCTACACACTGTTCTTAAGCACAAAAGGGTAACTTGTTTGGCATTAAATTTAACCAATTACACTAAACAAAATCCCCAGCATCAATTAAACACTTATGGTGTTTATGTAAGTCCAGATGGTACTTACATACTAAGTGCTAAGTAAAAGGTTTGGTTTGCCAATGCATTCAAAGATCTGGGGTTTGTTCCAGGCTCTTGAAAAAGCCTAGATTCAATCTCGAACTCCATTGAACTGAAGTTGAATTAGCCAAATCTTGCACACTTAGACAAAAAAAAGTAGTATTAAACTACACTTTTTCTTTTGCTGAGGTGGTACCCTCAATCTTTTGTACATTTACTATATATGTTTCTCCTGGAAACACAGTTATAGTATACCTTTAAAAAGATTTAAGCCACATAAATGGGCCATAATTAGTTTTTAGAGTAAAGCACTACAAGAGCCTTTCTTGGTAAAACATACACACTAAAGGTACAAAAAGTGTACATTTGAGGGTACCACCCCAGTGACAAGACAAGATACAGTTCTGTATTCTTATTTCTGAGAGTATGCTCCTGCAGATTAGTCAGTTCAACAAATATACGTATACAGTATCTCACAAAAGTGAGTACACCCCTCACATTTTTGTAAATATTTTATTATATCTTTTCATGGGACAACACTGACGAAATGACACTTTGCTACAATGTAAAGTAGTGAGTGTACAGCTTGTATAACAGTGTACATTTGCTGTCCCCTCAAAATAACTCAACACACAGCCATTAATGTCTAAACCGCTGGCAACAAAAGTGAGTACACCCCTAAGTGAAAATGTCCAAATTGGGCCCAAAGTGTCAATATTCTGTGTGGCCACCATTATTTTCCAGCACTGCCTTAACCCTGTTGGGCATGGAGTTCACCAGAGCTTCACAGGTTGCCACTGGAGTCCTCTTCCACTCCTCCATGATGACATCACAGAGCTGGTGGATGTTAGAGACCTTGCGCTCCTCCACCTTCCGTTTGAGGATGCCCCACAGATGCTCAATAGGGTTTAGGTGTGGAGACATGCTTGGCCAGTCCATCATCATTTCAGGCTGAAAAGCAAAAAATGTGATTATTTTAAAGGGGGGGTTAGTCTTTTCTATACCCACTGAGTGTGTATGTATAATTAGTTAACTGAGTCAGGATTCTGCACATGTTGAGCCCTGAAATTGTGATCAATAACGGCTTACAGTGAAGGAAAATCACATGACATTTTTTGTGTGTGATTTCTTATGGAGACTACTGAAATATAGTCGTTTTTTTATATAAACAAACAAATAAATAAATAAAGATGGCCACAGCAGCAAAAAAGAAAGAAAGAAAGAAGAAGAAATCATGATGGCAACAAACTGCTGACAGTTAATGCCCCTGTTCTCTCATAACAGAAATGTCATAATATGTTTTTTTAATTTGTGTCCTTCATTTCCGTAATCTTTGTTTATCTTATGCTAATAGAGAAATAACCCTTGTGGTATGAAATATGGCAACTAAGTAAGGTAGAGTATTAAAAAAAATAATAATATACTTAACGAGGAGGCCTGGAAGTCATGGTAGTGTTTCCCTGCCATCACCTAAGTCTGGAGGGGGTGGGAGTTCGTTGGGTTTGCTCATCAAAGCTGTCCTCCAGGGTACAGGTGCCTATATAAATGTCAAATAAATGCTAATTATGATTGATTAATAGCTGATTTACGTACCAGAAAAACTATGAAACTGTACAGAAATTCTTTTTTATGGCCTAGACATATACTGTATGCTATATATCTCATATACCATGTGACCATGGTGGGCTATGGCTAGTGGCTAATTACGACTGAAGAATAGATGAGCGTTAGCTGAGTGAATAGCACATGAACCTAAACAGTAATAAATACACTCACTGGTCACATTATTAGGAACACCTGTACACCTGCTCATTCATGCAATTATCCAATCAGCCAATCATGTAGCAGCAGCGCAGTGTATAAAATGCTGCAGACACAGGTCAAGAGTACAAGTTATCATTCACATCAAATGCAGGAATGCAGGAAAATGTGATCTCTGTGAATTTGACTGTGGCATGTTTGTTGGTGTCAGACAGGCTGGTTTGAGTATGCTGATCTCTGCACAAGAGTCTCTAGACTTTACACACAATGGTGTGAAAAACAAAAAACATCCAGCGAGCAGCAGTTCTGCAAGCTGAAACACATGGTTGATGAAAGAGGTCAGAGGAGAATGGGAAAACCGATTCAAGCTGACAGGAAGGCTACGGTGACTCAAACTCGAATCTTATTACGGCCATGTTGAGCAATTCATGTAAAGCTCTGAGCAGTGAGAGATCGTTACATGATTTGCTCATTGAATAACTGAAAGAATGAGCTGGGGTACTGGTGTTCCTAATAAAGTGGTCAGTGAGTGTATATCATGTATAGTGTGTTCAGGGAGTATTCAGACCCCTTCAGTTTTTGCATACTTTATTGTGTATTAGATTTAATTTTAAATGGATTAAATCAACATTTTTGCCATTATTCTACACACAATAATCTATAAGGCAAAGAAAAAAGAAAAAAAAATTTTTTTGAATTTTTTGCAAACATTAACTCTTAACTGTTCTAATGCTGCCATTTTGCTGGTCAGTTTAAGAACATAAAATGTCAAGCTAACCAATCCTGATTTCATCTCAATCCTGTATTTGGAATGAAATGCTTTCAATTTTAGTGAATTTGAATTCATGTTATGAGGCTAATTCCCAAAGGCTGCTTTCTGTACTCAGTTTTGCACAGCTCTACATAAATAAATAAATAAATAAAAAAGATTTAAAAGTGGTTTAATCAGTCTATGTTTAGTGCTAAACGTTATTCTGCTTCATCTCAGTGTCTTATACAATGCTGCCCTCAGCTGGTGCTCACTCTTGTACGTTGCTCTGGATGAGGGCGTCTGCTAAATGCTATAAATGTAAATGTACATTTTACATTTTCATTTTCATTTTCCATTTTCAAATGGTGCTGCTGAAGCACTCGTTCGATATCCATGAAGTGAGCAGATGCAGCCATGTTCATTCTCTTCCACCAGTCTTGTCCAGAATTTTTGGCAACATTACTCGAGGATTGTGTTCATAGGAATGCATGACGCCTACGTAAGCCCTTCGTGTTTCCTATAGATGTCAGCTCTTATAAATACTGCTTTCTTCAATATTCATTGTTAAATATGTAAATATTTGTTGACATAATGCTGTTATGTGCTATGGCTGTTTCTGCGCTGACCTACGTTAGAATATTATGACAACTGACTCTTGTATGTCTGACTTAGCTATTGTGTCAGCGGTACAGCTGGTGTTCAGCCTGCTAAGGAAGGATAAAATGTGTGCTTGTTATAGCACAAGTATATTCCCACTCAGCAGAACATCCTTGTCCACTCCACTTCTTATTCTCTGTAGAAACTTCACAGTGTTTGCCACTTGACACCCTTTGTTTCTATACAGCTGGTGTAGTGCAGAGTTGTGCATTGTCTCTCTGAAACTGCGTGGGGTTCCACTGGGTATTACACTGGTTTTCACCCACCACCAAAAAACAGGATACCCTAACCAGGATAAAGAGATTACTGTTGAATAAATTGAATTACATTCCATTTTAGTCATTATAATGACTAAAACCAACCAACCAAACGTGGTTTAGCTAGCCTCAGGTGTTAACATTTTAAGATAAAATAGTGAAATAAAAGAACATAAAATAAAATAACAAAAAGATACCATTTGGTGAGAGCTAGCCGAGTAGCTCCTGCCACATTGGAAGTGCCACCCAAGATGGGAGCAGCAGCTGTATTATACTACTAGCAGCAGCATTTATTTGTCATATATATATATATATTACAGCATAGTAAAAATCTTTTTTCACATATCCCTGTTTGGTAGGAAGCTGGGGTCAGAGCGCAAGATCAGCCATGATACAGCACCCCTGGTAAGGTAAGGTAAGGGCCTTGCTCAAGGGCCCAACAGTGGCAGCTTGGCAGTGCTGGGGCTTGAACCTTGCGAGCTTCTGATCAGTAACCCAGAGCCTTAATCACCGAGTCACAACTGCCCTACCACAGTATGATTACGGACTACAATGGCATACTGAACGTCTGTACATGCCAAATAAATAAAAATCTGAAAAGTCCAATCCAGTCCAATTCACAACCTAGTGCAGTGTGACTCAGATGGTATGCTGAAACTTTTCTGATGGGTTGTGCCAGGTCATCAAAAGCCACAAAAATGGAAGCTTGCATGCATCTCTTACATGCATCAAGTCCTTCAACAATACAAGAGCACAGTAAACAAAGCTACATGTAATGACATGTAATGTCAATAAATACTGTAGGCGAATAAATATTGGATAAATGACACAGCATCTGAAAAAGTTTACCATAGATGCAGTATTTTATGTTGATGTAAGCATACAAGCAGAAACCAGTGCAAGCAATTGTATGTAATATGTACACTGTCGAGCGATTTAGCTGGAAAAGCGGTCACATGTATGTAACATAAAGCATATGATAAATTGGGAAGCGGATGTTGTATCGCTAAAACAGTGACACGCTTCCACAAGCTATGGGTGTCATGGCAAAAGAGTGTGGAAAATCACTGGGGCTGTTAATTCACATGAGGAGACAAGTTTGTTTGGCTCAAATGCCACTGTCTGAGCCTGGTAAAAAACATGCCAAAGACATGGGCACACAGGCCCAGGAGACATTAAAGGATTGCATCCTTCTGTCTGAGATGAGAGCAAAACATGTCATGTAACAGAGAACTTCAAAAATCAAATTTTTTTTTTTTTTTTTAAAAGCAATCCAATTCAGAATATTTCTTATAATTGTTAACATTCTTATAAGTATGCTAATTAAACAAAAGATTCTTATAAGTATGCTAATTAAATAAAAACATTTATTGTATTGACTGTACAGTTCAAAAGTGACGCTTCTGCACAAGCGCTCGTGATCATGTTGTGATTCTTTGACAGCACTGTGTGAAGTTTGAGGAGGGCCAGAGGTACCATTTTGGATTGGATCCATATGGAATTAGTGGTTGCTTTTAGAAAATGTCTGTGGAGCTCGTGGGAGCCTTGCCACCACTAGAGGGAGACAAATCTAAGCCTTCAACATGTACCATCCTAATGCTGTTTAGGTCAGGCCATGGGGAAACCTGGGTTTCAGAATTTCCATTCATTTCAGAGCAATTAAGGGTCTGAAAGAATACCATCAGTACTTCAATCGCGCCAGAAGAAATTAAACATTTTAAACATCAATAACCCCAGTACAAACAGTTTGGTCTTGGAATGTTTGGGTTTTTTTTATTTTTTCCACTGGAGGCAACATAACAGCCAAAACGTATTGCTCTTTCGCATTCTACACATACAGTAGAGCTTTAGCCCTTAAAGCCTACCCTAGTGAAAATACAACAGTCCTGTGCCTATTCAAAATTAACCCTTGGTCATCTATTCAGCAGGAAGGTGAAACTGGCCATAAGACAGAGGAGCATTTATTTTATTTATTTATTTTTTTTTAAAGAAAAAGAAAGACAGTTTACATAGCAATACTAGCAGTTTCTGGAATAAAGCAAACCGTGTCAAACACCAGTGATTGAGAACCCATAGCTGCCCTTTAAAAAGAAAAATGTTTATATATATAAAAAAAAAAAAAAAAAAAAAACCCATTGTGCTACCTAAGTGCGCAAACAGATTGAACGGATAAGGACATCAAGAGTGCAGGCTGCATTAATAGAAACTTTGAGGACCTTAATACGTAACAGCTACATGCTTCCTTCAAAACACTAAGACTACTGGCAAGATCAAAAAAAGCACATTAGATAACAGCTAACAGAGCTCAGAGCCAACGACTGAAAGTCACATGTAAAAACCACAGCAATGCACTCTAAAAGCTAAACACCGGAAAGAACAGGTGGAAGAATTCACTTTTCCCCATTGTCACACCCACACAGAAAGGAGAGGATGGGGGAGGGGGGAAAAAAGAAAACAAAACAAAAAAAAGTGAACACATACAGTAAAGAAGCAAAAAATCTTTGGATAGGTTTATTTAAAAAAAAAAAAAAAAAAAAAAAAAAAAAAAAAAAAAAAAAAAAAAACACACCCTTCTCAAATCCCCCCTGGTTGAGCAGATCAAATCTCTGCCTCTTTGTTCTTGTTTTTCCGGACCTCTTCCAGCTTCTTATCCTAAAACAAAAATACAATAATTAGCCAAATAAACAATCGACGACTAAAAAAAAATGACTAAAGCCAAAACAGAGAAACCAGACCGTACCTTCTCTTTGAACTTCTCATTCATGGCTGCCATTATTGCTGTACGGTTCTCTTTACTGGCCTCCATTTTCTGATTAAGTTTCTCCTCCGCCATCTTGCTGAAATTGTTGTTCTCCTCCAGAGCTTTCTGCTGTACCTCCTTTTCATGCTCACGCTTCTCAGCCAAGTGCTTCAGAACTTCAGCTTCATGGGACTGCAAAGGAGGTAATCCAATAATTAGGGATTAACTTCAGGATTCATACATCAGGCATGAACAGACCTAGAAGTGTTAAGACATGTTCAGATGGGTAATGTTCAGTTTGTTCAAAGGAAGAGTTTGTGTACTTGTGGTACATACTAGGCTGGAAGTCACAATAGTGCAACAGGTCACGAGTCGTGATGCAACATTGACATTTCTAGATGGAATCTATGGACGTACATTTATTGCCATTGTAGTCACGCTAACAATGCACTTTTTTAAATAAATAAATATTGGACAAAATCCATCAAGTCAATTAACAGGCTTTCAGGTACAGTAGAAAGTCAGTCAAGTTTCATAATCGTATATTATTCTATATGGATGTTTCCAGTCAAAACATGTGTCTGCCAGAAAAGGCCAACATACGCAGAGGTACCAATAAGAAAGTCCTAGCAGAACTAGCATAACATTAGTGTACATGACATAACGTACATTTCCAGAGCCATAATCGCCCTGCAGTTCTCGCCTGGTTTCCCACTGAAGCTAAGCAGGGTTGAGCCTGGCCAGTACCTGGATGGGATATCTCCTGGGGAAAACTAAGATTGCTGCTGGAAGTGATATTAGGGAGGCCAGCAGGTGGTGCTCTCCCTGTGGTCTGTGTGGGTCCTAATGCCCCAGCATAGTCAGGGGACGCTATACTATAAAAACAGCACCGTCTTTCGGCTGAGACGTTAAACCGAGGTCCTGACTCTCTGTGGTCATTAAAAATCTTTCTCATAAAAAGAGTAGAGGTATAACCCCAGTGTCCTGGTGAATTTTCCCCACTGGCCCTAGAATAATAATAATAATTATTATTATTATTATTACTACTACTACTACTACTACTATTATTATTATTGTTATTATGGTTATTATTGTTACTACTACTACTATGGCCAAAAGTATGTGGACAACAGAGTATTGAACAGCCCATTCCAAAACCATGGCCATTAATAATGAGTTTGGGGAAGACCCTCATGGGTGTTATGGTCAGGTGTCCACATACTTTTAGCCAGAGTGTACTGTATATCATCAGACAGGATGGCTCAAAGTAAAAAGCATAATAACTCATGTATTGGATTAACTGTTAGGCAACTGTAAACTGCAGAAATTGTTGAATTTAGGATTTCGGTTTTGCCGATTAATCGGCACAGATAACTGATTGCTGGAACTATCGGTTATCGGCAAAAATAATTCACACCGATAGTTTTTCCCGGTTGCGTCCATTGCGGGAGCAGCTGAGAAGGGTCTGCTGTCATTATACAGTACGAGAGCAGCCTCTAGAGGTGAAATAAAAACTATCACAACCAATTTTGTTACTTGAAGTGTTTTTCTTTTTAGATGTCTCGATTTTTACTTGTTATTTGGAGTGTTACTTTTTGGTTCAGTTTGGATGCATCTTATTTACTTAAATATTTATTCATAGTTAATATATCAACATTTATACATTTATTTCATTTTTAAAAAGCACATTTTCATGGTATAGTCAGTACCCTTTACTTTTGTAATGAAGTTCAGCAATATATTTACTTTGAGTGTTAGTTTTTAAAATTGATACCGAATGAAAACATATCCGTTGATTAATCCGTTATCGGCAGGTACTCCCCAACTTGGTTATCGGTATCTGTAAAGTCCATCATCAGTTGACCTCTACTCATAAGCAACTAGCTGAGTATGAGCTTGTGATAAAAATGCTACAAAATGAATGTCTGCAGTCCAGTCCATACCATGTTCCACATAAAACTGTATAAATGTTGTGAAGGATATTATACATTATGACCGACATGAAAGGAAACTATCAAAACACCAACATGTCTGCCCAAATAGGACCACAAAATACTTATTTAGAAAAAATATATATATATATTATTATTATTATCATCATCATCATCATCATCATCATCATCATCAGAATAAACAGCTTCCATACTGAAGAAAATTAAATGATGCACAGCACATCCTCTCCTGCACTGTCATTGAACAACCTGTCTTTTGTTAACAGTCAGACAAAATACTCGGAGTTATAAAAAACAAAAAGCACATTTCAAAAATTTCTCATATTGTTAACCTAATTTCTCCCCCTTGGATCCAGCCAGACGTTGTTTTTTTTAATAGTACATAGACTAACTGATCATCCATGTGCTACCTTTGAGTTGTGTGGATCAAGAGAATGTTGGTTCTGGCAGGTGCGAACTGAAACAAGATGAGCACCAAGCAACATCAACTAACAGTAAGTAGCAGCCAAACTGGACATTTTTTTTGTTAATCACTAGACCTTCCTTGTTTTTTTTGTTTGTTTTAAACTGACCAGAGATTCCAGTCCCACTTTCTTGTTTTCTACTGGCTCACAAGACTGGAGCTCATAAATTTACAGGTCAAAGCTGACTTAGATTAAAGTCAATGCAAAGCACAAGTAACTGCTACTAGAAACAAATGCATCTTTCATGTTCCACGTCTTTATCCCTTCACTGAAATGGCCTTTTAGTTTAGTCTGACCACTGCTTTAACAGAGTAAGTAGAACAGCATAGGTCTCTCATATCGCTGCAATCCCTAGATGTTGGCACTGCTAAACAAGCTTAACAGATGTGGGTGTTTGAGACGTACCTTGCGCCTTTCCTCGGCCGCTTCCAGTTTCTTCTGGATTTCCTCCAGTGACCAATCCTTTTTCTTCTGAGGAGAGAGGGGGAAGTCTCCTTTTGCCTCTGGGGCAGGATCGCTCAGAATGACCTCAAAGGCCTGGCCTGAAGCCCGCTTGTCAAGCTCCTTCACTTTAATATCTAAAAATAAAGAATAAAAGAAAAGAAAAAAAAAATGCTTCTTTAAAACGCTACAAAATGATAGGGTCAAGTAAAGCAAAGCCAAGACGGAAGGAAATTAATCTCCTTACCACTAGAGGCCATTGTATCAGAAGATGGCTGAGATGAATCGTACACCTGAGAGGAAAGAGGAGGGAAACATCAAAATCTCAGCAGGATCACTTTAAGTGTACAGCACTTTTTGTTAGGGGTGTTGAAATGAATCGTTTCTACGATACTTCGCAATTCGGACGTGGACGATTCTGCATCAATGCAGTAAGAGACCATCATCGATTATAGCCTACTGACGTTTCTCTGACGTAAAATGGCGGAGGGAGGCGAAACACAAAAGTGAGTAACAAAAAAAAAAAAAGTGAAATAAATAAAAAAGCACCCATTATTTTAAAAGCTGACGTCTGGGCATATATTTGGCTTTTATGAACACACTGGACAAGGCACATGCTGTGTGTAAAGTCTGTCACACACAAATAAAAAAAAAAAATGTAATGAATACCACTAACTTAAGAAACCACGTTAGCCATTTTCACCCTGAGATGCTAACACCTGCCAGTGCCAAGGCGGACCCAGCTCAGCCAAAAAAATAGACCAGACGATATCAACTTTAATGTTGAAAACTGAGGATCGTGATAATCAAATCGAATCGTTGACATGGTGACCGTAATCGAATTGAATCGTGAGACCAGTGAAGATTCACACCCATTCTCACTGTGCCCTCCTGTGGAAACTTGAGAAAGGAATAGAAAAACAAACAAACAAAAAAAAAAAGTTGCATGTGCTTGTGGGATAGGTGTAAGTGGTTGATGATTCTAGCTTTTAATTTTTTCCCCCCAAAACAGAGCTTACAGAGGAAAAACTGAAACTTGTGGAAGATTAGCTGTAAACACCAGAAAGAGACAGACAGGGAGAGAGAAAGCAACAGATAGAGCCAGAGAAAACACACAGAGAGAGAGAGAGAGAGCCCTGTCTTGAGGTGCACTGAAATTTGGCGCGCGAGGGTGAGGGGAAAAAGAAAAAGAAAGAAGAAAAAAAAAAAACAGGTGAAAAGGCGCGCTCGCGCATGTTTGCTTCCGCCCGAAAGCGTCTCACACACACACACACACACAAAAAACACAAAGGGGGGGGGGAAATGAGCACGCGCGCGACAAGCAATGGGGAGGGGAATTCCGTAAGCACAAAATTCTCCTTAACTGGCGTGTATTTTTATCTAAAAATTGAGTGCATTTAGTTGACAGTGCAAAGTGTGAAACACACAAACACCACCAGGGAAGAGCCACATGGAGAACAGCTGCAGACAAAGCGAGAGAGAGAGAGAGAGAGAGAGACACAGACAGGCGGTGGCGCGTGCTCCAACTCCGCCTCACACACCCAAGCTCTTGATCCCCGACTGGGTCAAGTTCATCCTGAAAATAGAGACTACACAAAAGAATAGCCTCCGAACCGCAGGTCCAAGTGATAGTTTGCATCAAAATGCATAAACGCGTGGAAGCAAATGAGCACAATAAAGCACTTCTGCACTCTATAAATGTAGACCAAATCTGAATTCATCAGCTAGATAAGTAGTTAAAAGATGTACGACGACACCATTTCCGAAATTATTTCAGCAGGACGCTTTCTGTGATCGCAAACCGTCGACTAACGCAGAAACCCAAAAGCACAGAGGTTTGATTAACTCCGAGCAAACAAAAGAGAACAAGATGCTGGATGGTAAACAAATATTTTGATTGTTTTATCCATGGTGAAAAAAAAAAAGGTCGGAGCTAGAAATCTCAACATGACCCCCCAACCCCCAAAAAAACAGACCAACTAAGCGGCACGAGAGCTAAAAATGTGTTTATTTATACACATATCTACCCAATGATGTAATAGTGCACTGCGTGCATCCCATCAGCCTCACTCAACATAAAAACAAACCTCGGTCAGACTTTTATTTTTAAATTAAAAATGCACAAACTTTTGGTTTATTATTATTATTATTATTTTTGTTCCTATTAATCAATTTTCTTAATCTTCCACACGCGCACCCACCTTATGAGTCCCTCACACCGTCCCTTTCGCGCCGACTTCTTGCTCCACGCGACGTTAGTTCGCGCATAAGAAGACCAAATCTAACGTCGTCATCCCAGATCACCTTTCCTATTGGCTACTTGTGTTGACGCCCCGGGCTTTTGGGAAATGTAGTTCTTCAGCGCCCCATACAAGTCCAAACAAGATCAAAACGACCACCAAAGACCTCCTTTGCAAGTATTACTGGCTCTTTTCAGGGGAAAGTAGCTAATGCATGCTCAAAAAAAAAAAAAGTCACTTGAAACTCCTCGTGTGACGTCATGGACTAATTTGCATATTCAGTTATTCGTATTGCTCATTTGCATATATCACAACGTGTTACATGAAGAAGGAAGACACAGAATAGAATAGTTTTTTTTTTCAGAGTTAATAGTTTATATATATATATATATATATATATATATATATATATATATATATATATATATATATATATATAAGAATAGTTAATGGCAACACACACTAATTATCCAGCTAGCAGGTAATGTTGCCTTTCTGTAAACCGTATATTGTTGATAATGGAGATGGTGCTCACTTGGTTGGTTAATACAATTGTTCAAAAATGCCTTCCTCAGATATAGAAGATCTTTGGATAAATTGTCAATTGTAGTCATGTAAAAAATAAATAAATAAATAAATAAATAAGTTATTTGTAAAGTTGTTTGTGTACCATTTACCTAAATGAATTATCTCTACAGTAGCAGCACCCAAGTCAGTGTACTCGCTCCACCATGTGTGCATGTGAAACACACACCCAGAGATAATGGCTCTGCCTTACAAAAAAAAAAAAAAAAAGAATAAAAAAAGGAAATGAAGTTAAAAGATTAACATCAACTTTATGCTGTCTTATGAATGTGTACAGTCCCCTCTGAAAGTATTGGAACAGCAAGGCCATTTCTATTATTTTTACTATACAAAGACATTTGGGTTTGAGATCAGAAGATGGATATGAGACAATAGATCAGAATTACAGCTCTGATTTCCGAATATTTCTATCTAGACGTGTTAAACAACTTAGAACATGGCACCTTTGGTGGCAGACCACCCAATTTTTTAGGTGAGCAAAAGTATAGGAACAGAATGGAACTGTTTTGGATCATTGTCTTGCTGCATGATGAAGTTCCTCCCGATTAGATTGCATGCATTTCTCTGTAAACTGGAAGACAGATTGTTTCTATAGACTTCTGAATTCATTCTGCTGCTACCGTCATGAGTTACATCGTCAATAAAGATCAGCGAGCCTGTTCCAGAAGCATCCACGCAAGCCCAAGCCATGACACTACCTCCACCATGCTTGACTGATGAGCTTCTATGTTATGGATCATGAGCAGATCCTTTCTTTCTCCATACTTTGGCCTTTCCTTCACTTTGGTAGAGGTTAATCTTGGTTCCAGAACGTTTGTGGCTCATCTCTTTATTTCTTTGCAGATTCCAATCTGGCTTTCTGATTCTTAGTGCTGATGAGTGCACTTGAAGTCTTCTTCGAACAGTGGATTGTGATACCTTCACCCCTGCCCTGTGGAGGCTGTTGGTGATGTCACTGACTGTTGTTTTGGGTTTTTTCTTCACAGCTCTCATAATGTTTCTGTCATCAACTGCTGTTGTTTTCCTTGGCTGACCTGTTCCATGTCTGGTTGTTTCTTTCTTTTTCAGGACATTCCAAATTGTTATATTGGCTATGCTCAAATCAAGTCAAGTGGTCAAGTGGCTTTTCATTGTCATTCCGATCATATACAGCTTGTACAGTACACAGTAAACGAAATAACGTTCCTCCAGGACCGTGCTGCTACATAAAAACAATACACTAACCACATGAGACGACAGAACTATATAAGACCTACACATTTTTACATAAAGTGCACATGCAAACGTGTGCTAACAACACAGACAGTACAGTAACTACTAAAACAGGACACTAGGCACAGTAAGTGACAGTGTAGTGCTGACCAGTACACAGTTCTTGTATGGAAATGTCCAATATAACAGTAGTGCAAAAGATAGGTGCAAAAGAGTAACAATATATAATTTAAAAATGCTGTGAATGTAAACATAACATGCTATGACTTAGTATTCAGCAGACTGGCTTATACCAAATATAGACATAGCAGTTATTGTGGTAGCAGCCAGGTAAAGTGTATAATAGTGACAAGAATTTAAATATGATATTTCTATAAATACAGTAGCAGCAAAAGAAGTAATACAGTCAATACAATAATGTGCAATATATTGCAATGGGAGTGGGTTGGTGTTCAGTTCAGAGTGTGTGCGTGTGTGCATGCATGCGTGTGTGTGCGTGTGTCAGTCCAGTCTCTGAGTATTGAGGAGTCTGATGGCTTGGGGGAAGAAACTGTTGCAAATGTCCAAATGCGGTACCTTCCGGACTGACTGAGGTCTCCCAGTCAGGAAGTCCAGGATCCAGTTGCAGAGGGAGGTGTTCAAGCCCAGCAGGTTCAGCTTTCCAATCAGGTGCTGAGAAATGATTGTGTTGAATGCTGAACTGAAGTCTATGAACAGCATTCGAACGTAGGTGTCCTTTTTGTCCAGGTGCTTGAGGGCCATATATAGGGTGGTGGGGATGGCATCATCTGTTGAGCGGTTGGGGTGAAACGCAAACTGCAGGGGGTCTAGTGAGGGGGGCAGCAGGGTCTTGTGCAATGGCTCTGATAGGTTTTCCCACTTTTCTCAGCTTCAAAATGGCTTGCTTTTCTCCCATAGACAGCTCTCTAGTCTTCATGTTGGTTTATCCTTTTTTAACAACAAATGCCATCTTCACAGGCAAAGCCTAGGGTTTTCAAACCAAAAGTAGACATTCAGAGCTATTGATTCTTTAAATCTTTAAACAATCAATTTAACAGGGCACACCTGGGCAGCAAGAAACAACTATTAGTCACTGCTCCAATATTTTTGATCATAGGAAAAAATGGGTGGGTTCAAACAAAAGGTGCCATGTTCTAAGTTGTTTAACACATGTAGATGTAAATATGAGGAAATGAAAGCTGTAATTCTGATCTATCATCTCATTCATCTTTTGATCTCAAATATATAAGTAATTATATACAGTATAATAATGATTATGATCATGATGATGATTATTATTATTATTTAAACTTGATAAATGACTTAAATAATTTCATTATCTTGAACATTTGGCATGTGTTATAATAATCACCCTAAACTATAGAGATGCAACTTTGCTCATCATTATCAAGCCATGCAGCTATTGTGCATGTTTTGGTGACAGTAACACACACAGGTGGGTTTCTTTCAGTCTCGTGGGGTAATGTACACAGTGTAAACCCTGTGCTTACTTTGAATGGACTGGTATTGACGTGACCTCTGCTTCCTGATCTAATATCATTCTTGCCATGACTCTCTTAACCGTCTTAAAGTCTTTACATCATTAAGGTTTAAATAACAGCTAATTTGATTGCTCCTGATGTACTCTCAGGCTGAGAGCAAGCAGAACAATATAGGGTAGGACAGATGTGGGGGGATGGTTCTTCTACCACGTGCTGAATCAGACTACCTACCTCTGAGACCATGATGTCATCAGCAAGACGGTGGGGCACTACTAAGAGGAAGACAAAAGGATGAATAGGAGGAGAGGATGGAGGAAATACTGTATACTAAATGCCTTAAATTATACTTCATCACTCCTGTTGAAATAAAATTACAATAAAACAGCTAAATATACAGCTTTGCACTAGCAAGACTCTAACTGTATGACGCATTTATAAATAAGAAATCATTTCTTTGTAGTTAGAGGAGGGTTCCAAAAGATGGGGTTTGTTTTTTATATGCTAGCCTGGAAATTTCACTTAGAATTTCAATATGTCTAAGCATTAACTATACAAGTGAATAATCATTACAAATAATCAATAAGAAAGAATGAAAAGCATGAAATTGTGTGTTACATGGCTTATGTGATGTCTCATTGAGACAGACAGTTAGATCACATTAAAATACTGGTTTTATAACATTTAGATTTACTGCTCCTTTTCTCTATCTGTCTAATGGTATCTCTTTTGGAAAAATTTCACATGTGGTTAAGTAATAAATATGTCATCATGTGAAAAACATATGAAGGTATATTTCAAATGATTATAGCCTGAAAATGTAAACCCACGTGAAAAAATACTATAGTATTTTAGAGTAAATATACTATAGAAAATGTAGTAGAATTCCTGTAGTAAATACCGTAGTGTTTTTAAGCCTTCCTCTAGTAAAGTTGTGGTAACTGTACTATACAGTATCTCACAAAAGTGAGTACACCCCTCATATTTTTGTAAATGTTTTATTATATCTTTTCATGGGACAACACTGAAGAAATGACACTTTGCTACAATGTAAAGTAGTGAGTGTACAGCTTGTATAACAGTGTAAATTTGCTGTCCCCTCAAAATAACTCAACACACAGCCATTCATGTCTAAACCGCTGGCAACAAAAGTGAGTACACCCCTAAGTGAAAATGTCCAAATTGGGCCCAAAGTGTCAATATTTTGTGTGGCCACAATTATTTTCCAGCACTGCCTTAACCCTGTTGGACATGGAGTTCACCAGAGCTTCACAGGTTGCCACTGGAGTTCTCTTCCACTCCTCCATGACGACATCACAGAGCTGGTGGATGTTAGAGACCTTGTGCTCCTCCACCTTCCGTTTGAGGATGCCCCACAGATGCTCAATAGGGTTAAGGTCTGGAGACATGCTTGGCCAGTCCATCACCTTTACCCTCAGCTTCTTTAGCAAGGCAGTGGTCATCATGGAGGTGTGTTTGGGGTCGTTATCATGTTGGAATACTGCCCTGCAGCCCAGTTTCCGAAGGGAGGGGATCATGCTCTGCTTCAGTATGTCACAGTACATGTCACAGTACACTCCCCAGTGCCGGCAGCACTCATGCAGCCCCAGACCATGACACTCCCACCACCATGCTTGACTGTAGGCAAGACAGATTTGTCTTTGTACTCCTCACCTGGTTGCCGCCCCACACGCTTGACACCATCTGAACCAAATAAGTTCATCTTGGTCTCATCAGACCACAGGACATGGTTCCAGTAATCCATGTCCTTAGTCTGCTTGTCTTCAGCAAACTGTTTGTGGGCTTTCTTGTGCATCATCTTTAGAAGAGGCTTCCTTCTGGGACGACAGCCATGCAGACCAATTTGATGCAGTGTGCGGCGTATGGTCTGAGCACTGACAGGCAGACCCCCCACCCCTTCAACCTCTGCAGCAATGCTGGCAGCACTCATACGTCTATTCTGCAAAGCCAACCTCTGGATATGATGCTGAGCACGTGCACTCAACTTCTTTGGTCGACCATGGCGAGGCCTGTTCTGAGTGGAACCTGTCCTGTTAAACCGCTGTATGGTCTTGGCCACCGTGCTGCAGCTCAGTTTCAGGGTGTTGGCAATCTTCTTATAGCCTAGACCATCTTTATGTAGAGCAACAGTTATTTTTTTCAGATCCTCAGAGAGTTCTTTGCCATGAGGTGCCATGTTGAACTTCCAGTGACCAGTATGAGAGAGTGTGAGAGCGATAACACCAAACTTAACACACCTGCTCCCCATTCACACCTGAGACCTTGTAACACTAACAGGTCCCTGACACCGGGGAGGGAAAATGGCTAATTGGGCCCAATTTGGACATTTTCACTTAGGGGTGTATTCACTTTTGTTGCCAGTGGTTTAGACATTAATGGCTGTGTGTTGAGTTATTTTGAGGGGACAACAAATTTACACTATTATACAAGCTGTACACTCACTACTTTACATTGTAGCAAAGTGTCATTTTGTCAGTGTTGTCCCATGAAAAGATATAATAAAATATTTGCAAAAATGTGATGGGTGTACTCACTTTTGTGAGATACTGTATATAAATTACCGTCATTACTGTAGTACGGTATAGTACAACTGTACTATACTGTACTACAATATGTGTGACAACCTTCACAGCACAGGTGAATGTTGTAAACCTTTGTAGTACATTATAATGAACACTAGAACACACTGTAGTATCCCATAATATTCTATAGTCACTAATATTTAAAACACTGTTTATCAATTCACTATAGTCATTTCTAAATGCTGTAGTATACATTAACAAAGTGTAGTAAATACTATAATATACTACAGTATACCACAATCTACTACAGTTTACTGTAGTAAATTCTAAAGTATACTACAGTATTTACTACAGTTTATCAATTCACTATAGTTAATACTACAGTATGCTGTAGTATATATTAACAAAGTGTAGTAAATACTATAATATACTACAATTTACTACAGTTTACCATAGTAAATCCTAAAGTATACTGCAGTGTTTTTTCATGTGGGATATCATCTGAAAAAAAGATCTGATCATATTTGAAAAATAATTGTTCACAGGAGAACATTGCATCTGAACAAATAAAACCACATACCCTACATGTGAAAAATTTACAATGAACAAATCATGTGTAAAAATAATACATAAAAAAATGAATCATGTACAAATCATGCAAAAATAAACGAGTCGTTTAAAAATCACATTAAAAAAATGAATCGTGTAAAAATCACACGAAAAATAAATTAAGCTTTTCATTTTTTCTTTTCATTAAAGCTTGCGTAAAATCATGTAAAAATAAATTAAGCATGTAAAAGTTGCATGAAAAGAAATTAATAATGTACAAATCATGTGAAAATGAATCAATCATGTGTAAATAAATGGATCATAAAAAATTAATCACATGATTTTACATAAAAAATACAAATCAGTCATATTAAAAATAAATTAGTCATGTAAAAACCATGTGAAAATCATGAATTGTGTAAACATCACGTGTAAAAATCACGTGGGAATAAATTAATCATGTGTACACTGCATAAAAATAACATCTTAGCAAGTGGAAATACCTTGAATATAGTCAAATTTACCTAGTATTTCTTATGATAAGATTAGAATAAACCAAATATAAGATTATTAAACCTATTTCAAGCCATTTGTACTCATTTATTTCTAGAAATAACAAAATTATCTGCCAAAAAAACAAGAAAACTACAAGCTTAAAATGAGTAATGTCCAGAAATATGTTTAATAATCTTATAAATTTGACTATATTCAAGATATTTTCACTTGCTAAGATGATTGTTTTGCAGTGTAAATGTCATGAGAAGAAAATGAATTGTGTAAAAATCACGTGGCAATAAATGAATCATGAAATATTGTGCAAGGATGATCTGATGTGTAGAGTCTAAACGCCTCCTCGTATGTACAGTAACTTCTTTCTTTTGCTCCAACTCTTTCGCTCTTTCTCCTTTTCTTCTTCCACTCACCCTCATACTCCTGGTGCAGTGTCTCACGGTGAACTCCACGTGAATGCTCCATGTTTTTTGAACAGTAAAACAGTAGCGCACACATATATACATAGACGTTATTTTCCCTCTTTGACTGTTTCAATTGACAGTATCATTTCTAAGGAGTGTGTAATTGTCCACTCCTGGGGAGGGTAACAGTGGTCTTGAATTTCCTCCATTTGTACACAATCTTGTCTGACTGTGGTGGATCGGTGGAGTCCAAACTCTTTAGAGATGGTTTTGTAACCTTTTCCAGCCTGATGAGCATCAACAACTCTTTTTCTGAGGTCCTCAGAAATCTCCTTTGTTCATGCCATGATACACTTCCACAAACATGTGTTGTGAAGATCAGACTTTGATAGATTCTTTAAATAAAACACGGCGCTCACTCACACCTGACTGTCGTCCCATTGATTGAAAGCACCTGACTCTAAATTTCATTTTCAAATTAACTGCTAATCCTAGAGGTTCACATACTTTTGCCACTCACAGATATGTAATATTGGACCATTTTCCTCAATAAATAAATAAGTACAAGTACAATATTTTTGTCTCATTTGTTTAATTGGGTTCTCTTTGTCTTCTTTTAGGACTTGTGTGAAAATCCGATGATGTTTTAGGTCATATTTATGCAGAAATGTAGAAAATTCTAAAATGTTCACAAACTTTCAAGCACCACTGTACCTTGCCTCATACTACCTGTAACTGCTCTCTCTCTCTCTTGAACATACTACACCACTTCTTCTCTCTTTGGCTTGCCTTTTCTGCTTTTCCTGTTTCATATGCCATGCTACATCACTGCTGGACCTCCTGTTTTATGGAATGAATTAAGTAATGGTTTCCAAATTAAAGTCCAAGGAAGGGCTATAAACTTTTAAACACACGTTAACGGAAAAATCCGCCCTGAACAACTCGTGTATTAATCTTTATCATTAACACAGACATTTTTAATTTTAAAAAATGTAAGCAACACTAACCTTGTTGCATCAAAAAGCATGACAAACATTTATCCTGACATAACATACAGTATAATTATCACACAGTAGTGCAGTAGGGTTTGTCTAAATGCCTGCAGCACTAAAGCACAACTTACTGGTCTTTCTTTTGCTTAAGCTTTAATGACAGCTTTGACTTATGACGCATCGCTTCATGAAAATTCAGAAGGTGTGTTTGAGATTCCATGGGTTTCTAAGTTAAGTCTGTACAATTCCTTTTGACTGGTGATTTTCTCACAAGTTCATACACTGCAATGACATCTTAGCAAGCGAAACTATATAATTATAAAATCAATTTCTACACATTTTACTAATTTCAAGCTTGGAATAGTTTTGTTCCATTAGCAGACAATTTAATTGTAAACATTTATCTAGAAAGAAGTAAAGCCAGACTGGAATTTGCAAAGAAATACAGAGATGAGCCACAAAAGTTCTGGAACCAAGATTACCCTCTACCAAAGTGATGGAAAGGCCAAAGTGTGGAGAAAGAAAGGATCTGCTCGTGATCCAAAACATACAAACTCATCTGTGAAACATGGTGGAGGTAGTGCCACGGCTTGGACTTGCATGGTGGCTTCTGGAACAGGCTCGCTAATCTTTATTGATGATGTAACTCATGATGGTAGCAGCAGAATGAATTCAGAAGTTTACAGGAACATTTTGTCTGCTTATTTACAGAGAAATGCATCCAAATGAATCGGGAGGAACTTCATCATGCAGCAAGACAGTGATCCAAAACACACTGCCAACTCAACCAAGGACTTTATCAGGGGGAAAAAGTGGAAGGTTTTAGACTGGTAAAGTCAATCACCAGACCTTAACCCAATTGAGCATGCATGCAATGGCAAAGAATAAGAAAAGGAAGAAAAAAAGTACAGTCACACACAATTTCCTTCATATTTACTGATATTTTATTGTGGAAAATTAAAAGGTATGGCGGAACTTGTGCTTCATGCTGACCATAAATGATAACAGTAGAAAGTACGGTATGACCTTTTTTTTCCTGTGCATGTTCTTTGTCTCTGCTTTTATCAAATGGTTATGTTATGAATGACTACGGGAATTTGGCCTATGTGTTACCTCATATTTATACCCCTGTGAAACAATAAGTCATGCTTGAACAATTTCCTGTTCCTAGTCACCCAGGTGTACTAAAAATAATGTAAAATATCAATGGGAATATACTTCAAATATATTCTTCTCATATGAATTCACAGGTTTTTTTTGATAAACCTGTGTTTTGTTTGCAATTATTTTATATCAATGAGAGCAGAGTATTTTTGTGAATTTTTTGAGCAAAAGATCAAAAGCTTAAACAATACAAAGGGTGCCAATGATAGTGGAGGGCATTGTATGTACAGTAGGCTGAAAGGACAGGCCTCCATCTAGTGTTCAGAAAAGGGAAATTCCTTATTAGGTCACAATGCAAACCATATTGATTTTGCAAAACCATAATGATTATTAAATGATCATTAAAATGATGTCGCAGCATCCCATCCCTGTAAACACTGGAATTAAACTCGTTATTCTAATACATGAATGTGCTGTTAAATTTATTTCCAGAGGCTCTCGCATTACTATAAGCACTTAAATTGCATCTTAAACATTAATCTAAAATATGTGATAGTAAACACAGAAATTACATGAAAAGACATGTGACACCATTTAAGGTGGCTGAATGAGCGAAGGACTTTCTGAGTAAGATGTATTTTTGTATGATTAACCTTTTTTTTTTTTTTTTTTTAAATACTCATGGATACTTTGGAAAGTCAAGACTCAGTGTTTTGGGATTTTGCCATGAAGTCATAAACAAGTCCTTTTTCAAGCTGAACAAAAAACAGCGAACACAATTTATAATATCCCGGCAAATCTTGTTTTTGTACTCCCTTTCCTTACGATTTACTCACTGCCAATTCTTATCCACTGGCTGGCTCCCTCCAAGAGATTCCTTCCAAATGAGGAAGGCTTTGTCTGAGGCTCATAAGCAGCTGAACACGCATGGAGGAGAGCACCATCTATCCCTTTATTTATAGAGCTGTCAGACACCAGTGATTGCCTACTTTCACACTGATCTTTATACAGGCGCGTAAAGAAGGCATCGTGCAAGGGTGAAATCAACACATTTAGCCATAATAACGCAAGGAACTATTTGACAGGCAAACAATTACACTGTAACAATTATTTTATTAACAGCACCAGTTTTCATTTGTATAAACAGTCCTGGTAACCGAGTTGATTGCAAAAGGATCTATTTGCAATGACTATGAAGCAAACGAATCAGTTATAAAATCTGTGCATTTATTATGGCTTAAATCTACCAAATAGGCAAAGTCAGATTCACATACAGTAAAAAAAAAAAAATAAATAAATAAATAAAAATACAGGCCTGTTCTTCATACATGGATTACTGAGTTGTCTAGATCGGATTGTTCATGATTTGACACGATCCTGAATTTGTCAGTTCTTCCAAGCTGTTGTTGGACTCGTTACCAAGACAAGGAGTCCATAACTCAATCACAGAATACAGAAAATTGCATGATGTATTTCTAAATATATTTCAGTCCTTGAATTAATTTTTTTTAAAAATAGTAAAATGTCTTATCTGTAGTAATGTCTAGTGATAGACTTTTTCAATTAGCCTACATTTTTACTTACAGTGTTAGCACGAGGGGTGGGGTGGGGTGTTGCCATTGCCACCAACAGCATAATTGTAGGAGGACTGTTACATGCCTAATTAAAATGTTGGTTTTATATCAGTCCGTTCAAAAAGGAGACTGAACAATGCCTACTTAAATTTAATTGTGCCAGAGATTTCTTTAGACGAGCGTAAATGATCCGACATCTGGTTACACTTTCCTTAGTTCAAGAACTTGTAATAGCAATTCCGAGCCCTTAATAAATTTTGCAAAAGACGTGCACTTCTGTCTGATTTGCCTTAGCTAATAGTTAACTCGCTGATCATGGTTTCAAGTCTCAATTTATCTGGCATATTTGCTGGGAGTGTGCAGTTATCTCAAACAATTCAATATGGCTATGTTAATAAGTTTCACAGGTGAATTTAAAGATCAGAATTAACCCATTTGGAATGATCACAATTGGTAGATCTGGCATAGTACTTATTATCGCTGAATGATATATGAAGACTATTATATAACTTAATATGAATTCATTTAGTGAGGAATGACAATAAATAATTAATTTTTTTTTTTAAAATCTTCATGTAGCCAGTGCTTTTGTGAAGTTCAGACACATACAGTATAATCCCAAATTCAGCAGGTGCATTTTAACTGTTCAGAAATGTTAATGTAAATTAAAACATATCTTATCTGTATACAACTATGTACTTTATACATGATGTCTGAAAAGGCAGGAACCAATGAGAGTAAAATTACATATATGTACTTAATTCTGTATTTATTATTCACAACATATGCTCTATGAGTTCAACCTTATACATTTTTTCAGTCACTACATCACGTTTTGCGGATTTTGTTTAACATATTTGGATCAAAATATTTGCTGAACATATGACACTGAAGGTACATAGGCACACTTTAATGATTGTATGTTTTTCTTCTTCTTATTATTATTATTATTATTATACTTCCTATGGGAGTCTATGGCAGTCTATGGCCATAGAATGCTTTGTACGCTTATTATGAAATTTGGCACAGTGATAAAGGACTGTCTCAGGTATAGTACCTTCACAGCAATTTTGGTGTGCACCACTCAAGCCCTCTAGTGCTCTTCCACTTTCCTCTTTGGGTCAAGCCGAGTTCAACGGACACCATGATGTTAATTTCCGCCATTTTTAATATTTTGTTCTTCTTCTCCTACAAACTTTGTTCCATCATCACCAAATCTGAATCACAGCATCGTAAGACCATCTTGAAAAAAAAGTTGCTTCTCAGATATGAGATATGATGCACGGTTGGTCCATAATGCTCCAAACGATTTTGACAGTGAAGTCGCCAAACAGGACATGAGGACATATCATATCAACAGTGTAACGTATATTGACCACACTTTGTAGATGAGTAAATGACCTTGTCCTAAGGGACTCCAAGAAGTTTTGTCTAAAATCCCCTCTAGGTGGTTGCTATAATCACCAGGATAAAGTGGTTATTAAACATGAATGAATACATGAATTACCACTGTACAAAGATAGAAATATACTGGGGGGGCACTTTTTTTGAGGCACATCAAACTCAAGCCCATGTGGTGTTTTACACGTCATCTATGTTTGTTTGTTTTTTCTGACGTAGCTAGCTCTTGCACTAGGCTGATTCGATTCATTATTAAACATTTTTAGTAATTAATAAAGTTATTTTCTGTCTGAAAACTAAATATATTATATGTGCCCATAACTGATAATTGAACGCTGGAGTTGCCAAAAGAGATCTTTCTCCTGGCAGTAACATATATGGAAATACGGCTGAGACACACGACCGTGGACAGAGCTCATTACGTGACACATTTGTTGTGAATATGGAAAAAGAGTCAGAGTAATAGTACCCAAGAGCTTCCAAATGACATTATTTGCTGTCCATAATGTGCTCGGCCAAGCAGTTGCTTTAATGCTGGTCTAGTGGCCATTGGCAAAATGTTACAATGGCAAGTCAAATATGACAAATGACAAAGACAAATATTACAATGCACTTTGTTTAAATGCTCAACTGGAATCTATCATTTCTACAATGCCTTTCTTTCACATAATACACTAGACTCTTATATTAACCATGTCTATATCATCCTCTCTAAAACAAATCATTCTGACTTGGCAGAGATAAAGGGACACAACTTTTGACATTGTACTAGGGATACCTCTAGTATTCAGAAGATTTACAAGAAAACAGTCTCCATTCACAATCCATTCGTCTTATCTTAAAAGTCAATCTTATCATCTTGTCATTTTTCCACAGACTGTCATATATACATATAAGACAACCCCATTCTCATACTGTCCTATATATACCTCTGTTTTGGAACATCTTGAACTTTCCCAAATATTCTTCCTGCCAATACATGATGACACCCAGGCCCAATCCCAGTAGCACAGCTACTGATAAATCATATTACACCTCCTCAATGTCTCCCAATTTCTGCCTGCCTAATTGTTCCTCTGTCTTTTCTTCTCCTACTGCCATTATCCCTGTTACTGCAGGGCTTCTCGTAGTGGAGACTGGGAGGTGTTTAGGATTCATCCTTTCCCTCAGAGCTCTCTGCAGGCAGACAGGCCTCCTCTGACGTTGGTGACTGAACTCCTCCTGGCCCATCTGCTAAACGTGAGAGAGAGAGAGAGATAGAGAGAGAATTACATTATTATACAATATACTACATTACATCATTGTTAGTGTTAGGGTTTACCAATAATTACTCAATATATTCTCCCCTATTTTCTCACCTGCAAATTCCCACCAACCAGCCAGCTCTCCCCCATCATACGACAGTTACCAACTGGGGAGAGTTACGTGTTTCCTCTAAGACGTGATGCCTTGTGCTATTTACCCTTTTCTGCATACATGAGCTCAGAGATGTCCATGATTGGCTAGTGTGGCTGTGATTGACAGGGGAGAGAGTATGCCATCCCTCCCATCCAGATACCACAACCAATTTACTTCCTCAGGATTCAAAATTGTGGTCTTCCAATTACAGGGCAAATGCTTTTCTGTTGAGCCACTTGGGAGCCAATCCTTCAATGTTTTGTACATGGTCCTTATGGATATTTTTTTCACCCTACCCCCAATATTTGAAATAGTTCAGACCATCTTAATGTTTATTGGATTAATGCCAGAAGAACTAACACTTCAATAAAACACCAATCCAGTATTTTTTTTTGTCTGATAATACAAAATCCATAGTGGATCCAAAATGTCAAAAAGCTCAATAATATTCCCCAGGGGTAGGTTGCCTACATATATTCCTGAAGGAGAGAATATAAAAGAGACCTTAGGTAGGAATTATTACATGGTAGAGAGGAGAAGGGGATGTGGTGGGTGCGAAAACTCTGTCACAATTAAAGAATGACAAAGTTTATAGGTGGTTAGACTGGAGGAAGGTGGAGTTGTGGGCATGGTCATTCTCCCAAACGTCAGTATTCATTTTCATAATTCACTATTATATTTCACAATCCATAGATCCATAGAAAGCACTTTGGATTTGTGTGATGCATTGCAGTGATCGTGATGCTAGTTCTAGGGTCCACATGTCCCCTTTGAGGGAAGGGTCACTGCAAATCAATACAAATTCTTAAGACTGATCACAGGTCATGAGGGGTCACTGAATGGTTAGATGAATATGAAAAAGTTGTAAATCGTATTCATATCCTTTGTACTCACGAGAGCCCAGCCCATTTGAACACCTATGGAAGATTTTGGACTGATGTCTTAGGCAGTGCTCTCCACCACCATCATCAAAACACCAATTAACAGAATATCTTTTGGAAGAATGGTGCTCATCGCTCTAGTACTATTCCAGAGACTTGTAGAGTTTATGCCATGGCACACTGAGGCTGTTCTGGTTGCTTGTGGTGGGCCAACACTCTACCAAGGCACTATGCTGGTGTTTTCCTTTAAATGGTTACCCATCTGTATATGGCATATATGATGCTGGGCCTCTGTCATTCAAGTCAATGATACACCCAGCACCATTGACAGACAAGGGCATATGCTAATGAGCCATCTGATAGATCCATGTGGGGAGCAAAAGGGACTGATGAACTGGTGTTGAGGACAGGTGGGTCAACATGGCCACAGGAGCTGGAAAATGTACTTCTGCAATGGAACTGTTTCTGAGGGGGCCTAGAGGCAAGGACAAACTCCTTAAGACTGAGCTAGAAGGAAATAACCTTGGTTAAAAACCAAGGCTCAGCAGGGGGAGCACTGGAAACATTCTTAATAATTAGTTCATTATGAGTAAGTGTTTAGCAAGGATAGCACTCTAATTGTGGTTGGGATCAGTATAGATTTATCTGCCAGTATGGCTTCCTTTGAGTGTGGGTAAAGAGGAAGGCTGGTCATGCTGGGTGGCTGATTGATGACGATGAATCAGGAGCTTGTTATCAAACTGAGAAATTGGTGAGTGATGATGGCTGGAAAGCTCTCCATCTGATGAGTTTGTTTTTAGTGGAACGAAAGTGTTTGCATTTGGGCCAGTCAGCACAAAGCCCCATCCCATCAGTGAGATGTGGGAATTTATAGGAAATTAATTAAGAAGAAGCTGGAGATTCAGGAGGGCTCTTTGAGTGGGGGAAGGAAAAAAAAAAAAAACCCCACTGCCAAATCATTGGAAATGTTAATTTTACATCCAAAATGACAAACACAAACACACGCACTTCTCTTCAGACTGACCTGTGAGAGACAGCTCAGTCAATTTTAGGGGGAGGTCAGATGGGTTAACCCCTGCTGGAGAGCCTAAAATGTCAGGCAGAGCATTGCGTCGTCCAGACCTTCCTGACGAGGAAAAGTCCAACACCGGCTGCACCTCTGTCATCTCAACTCTGCCTAGAGAGAGAGCGAGAGAGAGCGAGAGAGAGCGAGAGAGAGAGAGAGAGAGAGAGAACGAACTGCTCGAGTTATTATTAGTATATTTAATGGATGTATTTATGTGTACATATGGCAGGGCTCTTGTTCTGTACAGACACATCAATATTATAATATTGTATAAATATTGTATAATATTAGGTAATGTATATTATTGTACACAGTTCAATCACTTTTATTGCCATAGACCAAGTAACATGCCATAGAACAAAATGAAACAGAATGGCAATTACATAAGGAAATTTGAATTGCTCTCAGATCCTAATGGGTGCTTTATTAAAGGCAGATGTTTTTAATCTCTGTCCAGTTATGATTAGCATTAACATTATTTGTAAAGGGGCTCTGTGGTTTCAGGCTTTCGAGGGGTGCACATGTGTATGCAAAGCCTACAAAATCTTATCAATTGACAAACTGTTGAGAGAGCCCTCTGCTATGCACACTAAAATGCTGATCAAAACCATTCTAGATGCTGGCTAGAATGCTAGAATTAGCTTGTCTATTCAGTGTGGCACTTTTATATCAAGAAATAAAATTTTATCAGATATAAGAAAGGTTGGCATTTGTCCGTCAAAAAATGATTATTATGATTTGAATACACCATACAGGGGCAGATTGGGACTGAAAAGTGGTCCTGGACTTTCTAGCACAGAGTGGCCCATGGTACCCGGTATTTATTTATTTATTTATTTATTTATTATATAGGCTACCATTGGATAAAGTATACAATAGTGATGATCTTAAAAGGAGGACAAATGAGCGTCCGGAACAAGGCTGTGCCAGTAGACAGGTATTTTAAAGCCGGACTGTCCGACCTAAAATCGGACAGATGGCCACCCTACTTAACATTTTTATTTTAAACAGTTGGCAAATATTGCTGTATTCAGCCTTGTCATGTTCAGCTCCTTACATCTTACCTTGCGTCATTCAAGCGTTAAAAAGCGCAGTGCTGAATTACTGCTTGGGCTCGACTTCTGTAAACATTAAACCCCGCCTTCTTTGATTTCATTGGCCATCTCATTTTACAAAATAAAAATAATATATAAATAAGTGGTCCAATGCGGGTTGCAAGACTGTTTTTAATTCTGAATGATTACCTCTATGTATTGGCATTGCAAAATCACCAGTTATTTTATTTATTTATTTTTTATTTTACTTGGTTTAACCACAACAGCCATCTTTATGTTGTGGCATACAACAAATTTTGGTTATACAGCTGTTTATGGAAACCTCAATATCTCGGCTCAGGACCCGAAAGTGAGAAATTTTTTTCCTCACCCCCATAAAAAAAAAAGAACCTCACATTTCTCAAACCTGAAATGTTCTGCATGCACAAGAAAAAAAAAATTAAAAAATTAATACTTAGACTCAAACCCTTCCCATTATAAATTGACCCTAAAAGTGGAATTGTGAGCAATCTTGAGCATTACAATTGGACTTAAGTTCTAAATCTAAGGTACTATAATGTGTAAAATGTTTATATACATATGTCCACATACCTGCTCTAGAGATCAGTTCTTGTTCCAAGGAGCTCGGACCATCCTGAGCCGAGATATTGAGGTTTCCGTTAACAGCTGTATAACCAAAATTTGTTGTGTGCCATGACGCAAAGATGGCCGTCGTAGTCAAACCAAATAAAATAAAATAAAAATTGGTAGTTTTTCAATGTTAATTAATTCATCTGCTGCTTTTCTTACGAAAAAAAAACCCCATCTATTATTTTAGAGTATTTTGGAGCATGTTCCAGCGTACTCCAATGTTAAACGTGGGGCTCCTACACAAAATAAAGTAAAGGTTGGCAGGTCTGATACAGGCTTTTGAATATTTATTTTTTTGTCTTTTCCATCTCACACCTCACCAGCACCCCCTATGTTAAGCCTATAGATGCTGGTCCATCCATCCATTTTCTGTACCAGTTAACCTACACAATGTCGCGGGGAACCTGGAACCTATCCTAGGGAACTCCGGGCACAAGGCGGGGGACACCCTGGACAGGGTGCCAACCCATTGCAGGGCACAATCACACACACATTCACACACTACAGACAATTTAGAGATGCCAATCAGCCTACAACGAATGTCTTTGGATTGGGGGAGGAAACAGGAGTGCCCGGAGGAAACCCCCGAAGCACGGGGAGAACATGCAAACTCCGCTCACACAGGGCGGAGGGAGGAATCAAACCCCCAACCCCGGAGGTGCGAAGCAAGCATGCTAACCAGATTAATCCAAGAAAATTATTTCTAACATTTCTCAATTCACTAAACATTTAATCATAAAATTTCATGATTCACTTGTAACCTATTCCTTTGTTTGATTTCAGAGTCTTATAGTATTGAAAGTGAGGTAAGTTAAACAAAAACCGCTAATATACGGTGTTTAAAAACAGTTCATGTTACATATGTAATATACTGTATGTTACACAGCACTTAAAAGTAACATACAGACATTTCAAATTTAATTTCATGCTTGAAATTTGTTTTTTAGAACAAACACAATACAGAAGTTATAAAATCAACATTTTAAACGTAAATAATTCACTTTACATAATTTCATTACATCATACGGAGGCAATAGTTCATTACTGGATAAATGTACTGTATATACAGTGTAATATATTTGAAAAGTTTCCAAAGAGATTTTTACTTGTGTTTTCCATCCACCAGAGGGAGTGTGTGTAATAAAGCCAGATCACAGGTTCCCTTTAGGATTGTTTCATTCTTGTGAAGAAATGGTGTTGGATGATTGGGTGAAACTGCTTGCTCTTAAACACACGTGCTTTATGCGATCTGTCCCTGCCTGTTCTTATCTTTAGCACTCACTCCATCCCTAGTATTTAGTTTGCCGACTCTTTCTTTGTCCCTAGGCATCTTTGCTCTACAGCATTTCTTTGCATGTGCCTAAAACTTTTGCACAGTACTGTACTTCACTGTCTGTTCATGTACAGCTTTGAGTCTGGATTGTTTTTCTGCCTTTTTACTAGCTTGGGATAAAAGTAGCAAATGAATCGTTGTAAATGGAAATGATGCATACTGTACATTACCTAAAGACACATACACACATACAAATCTTTAAACAAAGCATGGAAAGGCAGCTATTGTGAAAACAGTGTCCGTAGTCATGGAGACGGTGAATGCTGGGTATTAAGGTTTCAAATGGAATGACTGGCAAGCATCAATATGATGACAAGCGTCTTTATAACAAGGAATGAATGTGTGTATCAACTTTATATACAAACCGTACTAACTACAGGTACTTGGAAACGCTTTCACACGAGCGGAGACGAGAGAAAGGGAGATTAAGTCAGGGAGAACTGCTGTTTCTATGGTAACAGATAAAAAATAACTTATGGCACCACTGTATTCTTTCTCATAATTCTTCCGTTTGTAACAACAAATCCTTTAAACACTGCATTGTTTAAAGAACAAAAAAAAAGCACTTTAAAGACACATATCCTGAAAAACGTTCACACCTTGTCCCTTTTCTGCTAATAGTAACACTTAAAATGTTTCTTCAGGTAAGAAATTAACAGCTTTTTGTGCTCTACACTAAAAATGTGCCTTATGGTTATAAAATAAAGCTACTATACTTAAATAATGGGCTTGGGATACTGTCTGTGTATCTGTTCTATCTGTTCATCCTTTTTGCAACTATAAACACCTTATTTTTTTCTTTTTGTCCCAGTCAACAGTTCAAACCAAACTGCTCACTTGCAGGCAGAAGAGCTGGCGTATGTGTCCGTCCTATTTTTAGCCGATTGCTTGGGGCGTTCCAGGAAGCATAGCTCGGCTCCGCGTGTCAGATCTTCTCTTTGTCTCGCCTGTCCAAGACAACAAACTGCAATTAGCATGCTGTTATTAGTCTAGCGCTGTTTGGGTGACAGATCAGGGCCAAGGCGAGCATTACACTGTATCCGATTGGGCTGTTTGTATGCTCTCAACTGATCTGTGTATCTTCTACTTACAACATTTCAGTCTGTTGTACTGTAAGTCAGGCATTCAAGACAGCTTCACAGGATTTCTGGAACGCTGACTCTTTCAATGGTTCAACAGTTATTTTGGAAAATAACTTTAACCTTTAAAATACATATTTTAGGGCAATTATTTATTGGATGAATGCTTAATTCTTTGTTACATGTATATACAGTATATTTGAATTCCTTGAATCTGATGGATCAGAAGGTGTTGATGAATTTTCAGCAGCTCTGACAATAGTGCTGGTTACAGAGCAACACAGGTTCATATTAATGCACTCATTCTGATACGTTATTGTTCTATAGTAACAGATAATTCACAGGAAATTGCATGGAAGATGCTTCACATAATTTAAGATTAATAATAAATGGATTAAAAACCATGCTGTTATTTAAGAAAGAAACCCATATAATAATTGACGATGAAGCATTCCATAAGATGTTTATTTAACATTTATGGAAGGAGTCTCCAGTGTCCAGTGTCCAGGTCCGGAGGGTCTTTAGAACGGAGCGCTTTACACTTTCTGGTTTCTCTGTAACGTCTTATTAACTTCAAAAATGACAACAAACAAGAGAGGCTGGTGATAAACGACTGTTTATAGCTGCTATACTGTAATAGATAACAGGAACTAACTTGTCTCATGGATGTTCCACAACACTGAATGTAACTATGAACGGTTTAAAATAATGACGTCATTCATTAATAAATTAAAAATTGCAATCACTGGCAAATTTGCTAGGGTATAAAAGGAATAAAATACATGCTGTTGTTGGAAAATAATCAACTTTGAAGGGTGATGGTTATTTTCCTATAACAGCACCTCCATGTTTTATTTCTTACGTAAGAACCTTTTAACAATTGTTCTATATGGTACCAAAACAAAAACAAAATTGCTGTTCTATAACTGTCTCATGGCACGTCAGTAGCCAAGGCAGCGCTTCCTTACAAACTTCATTACCCATCAGCCCCTGCACATCACGAGATCGCGTGCACCCGAGTCACGTCTAATCTAATGAGCAGTAGTATAAGTTCTGACATTTGTAGCACTCCTTGTCTAGTGTTTGTCACGTTCACTTCATGCTCTTACAGAGTTACAAAGTTATATACACATGTAGTCAGTTCTTTCCATTAGCTTTTTCTCTTTCTGTCTGTCTATATTTGCTCTCCTGTGTGTGCTTCAAAAAATGAAATCTGAATATTGTAGTACAGACCTTCTCAAACCTTTAGCAGCCAGGGACAACTTTATCTATAAACCTAAATACCACGAAACCCCTCAGCACAGATTCATGAATGTAATCCACTTATTCAAATGCTAAATGTGTTATTTAAATGTATAAAGTAACTTTTTTTTTTTTTTTTTTGCCATTTTATTTCTGAAATGTCCAAAAATAGAATACGCTGAGTGCATTATTTGTCAATTATTGAGGTTTGGATAAAATCCATTCAATTCAAGTGACTAGTCAAATAGAAAATGAACTATAGGAACTGGGTAATAAAGATAACTTGGACAGATGTGCATTGTGATTTCCACCACTGTAAAAAATAAATAAATTAATTAATTAATTAAAATAAATCACAGACCCCTGCCTATGCTTTACAGACCCCCAGGGGTCCCCAGATCCCACTTTGACAACCGCTGTTGTAGAAGCTTTACCTTTTGGAGTCAGTGCTTCTCTCTCTCTCTCTCTCTCTCTCTCTCTAGCTTCCATGGTAACCAGTCTATTATGATCTGTGTGGGTTTTTTTATTTATTTATTTATTTTTTCAAATCTTATAGGTTGTGCTCATTGAGTTCCTTTCTTAAGACTAATTTTATGTTACATGATCTACCATTAATGCTGATGATTCAGATAATAACGGGTTTTAAAATGTCACATTTTAAATGTTGAGAACAACCCTTTCCAAAGCAATTATTGTTTTTAAACCAGTGAAGTCGGAGAGATGTAGAAGGTTTGCACTGAGAGAGAGGAGAAAAAGGGGGAAAGGGAGAGCAAAAAATAAATAAATAAATAAAAATCCAGACCTTTTAGAGATTTCACTCAAAACGTCCTGCTTGATGTCAACCAGGTTAAAAGAACACCTTTCTACAATACGAAGCACACAGAGAGAAGTAAACTGTCTTTAACTTGGGTTAAACAACAGTCTGCATAGAAATTGTATTGAGAATTAAGAAATTAAAATGATATAAATGTTTGGACATTGATAAAGTTATTGTTATTTTAGCTGCCTATTGGAGTTGAAATTAAATAACGAATATGACCTTAAAGTGCAGGCTTTAAGCCTTAATTTGATTAACATACAAATGGTGTAGGAATTACAGCACTTTATATATGTGCCCCACTCCCCCTTTTTTTTAAAGGACCAAAAAGTAACTGGTCAAATCATAAATTAAATTGTCATTTTTAATGCTTAGTTGCAAATCCTTTGCAATTCATGACTGCCTGAAGTCTGGAACCCATGGACATCACCAAACGCTGGGTTTCTTCCCTGCTGATGCTCTGCCAGGCCTTTACTGTAGCTGTCGTCAGTTCCTGCTTGTTCTTGTGGTGTTTTGTGTTCGCTTTTGCCTTCAGCAAGTGAACTGCAGCTCAATTGGATTCAGGTCAGGTGCCTGACTTGGTCATTGCAGAACATCTGCAGGGTGAAGTGCCACTCAATGAGTTTTGAAGCACTTGACTGACTCTGACCAAATAATATAACCTTATACACTTCAGAATTCACCCTTGCTGCTTTTGTCAGCAGTCACATCATTAATAAACAATTAAATACAAGAGAACCAGTTCCATTGGCAGCCATACACACCCATGCCATAAGATGAGGTAGATCATGAGCAGTTCCTTTCCTTCTTCAGACTTTTCTCTTCCCACCGTCCTGGTAAAAGTTGACCTTTGTCTCATCTGTCCATAGGATGTTGTTCCAGAACTGTACAGGCTTTTTTTTTTTTTTTTTTAAGATGTTTTTGGCAAACTCTAATCCATGCTTTCTGTTTTTGAGGCTCACCAATAGATTACATCCTGTGTTAAACCCTCTGTATTTACTCTGGTGAAGGTTTCTCTTGATTGTTGACTTTGACACAGATACATCTACCTCCTGGAGGGTGTTCTTGATCTGACCAACTGTTGTGAATGGGGCTTTCCTTCAACAGGGAAAGTTGTTTTCTGTGGTCTTCCAGGCCTTTTGTTGTTCCTGACCACACCAGTGCATTATTTTTCTTTTTAAGAATTTACCGAATAGTTGATTTGCCCACACCTAATGTTTCTGCTATCTCTATGATGGGTTTGATTTGATTTTTCAGCCTAATGATGGTTTGCTTCACTGGCAGTGACAGCTATTTGGACTTCATATTAAGAGTTAACTCTAGACCTTTTATCTGTTTAATTGTAAGTGAATAAATAAGGGAATAACACCCCTTTGCCATGGAACAGCTGAGCAGCCAACTGTCCAACTACATATAAAACGTTCTGTAATTCATACCGTTCGCACAATCTGGATGTAAATATCCTCATATTAAAGCTGATATACAATATACTGTTGTGGACAGCTAAAACAAACAGTAACTTTGTAAATGTCCAAATATTTATGGACCTGACTGTACATTTTTTTCATTCCACATTGAGGGAGTTGTGATTAATGTAATATAGTGCCTCGATAATTTAGAAAAACTAACTCTTAACAACATCTTCAATTATACAGAAGTGATGCACACTATATGCAGAGTTTCTTAACTGGAGAGACTGTTTCAAGGTTAAGATACTCCCATGACTAACTGATTCAGCTCACTGAGGCGTTGATCATTAGTTGCAGAGCTGAAACCAGCTGGAGTTAGAAAACCTTGAAACTATTAGCAGTCGATGCCAAGAATTAAAGCAAGGTCGTGATAACGGAGTGAAGATTTGAATTTAACCCCCCCAAATTTACATATAAGTAGACACATTAATATAAACCTCAATTGATAGGCTTCAACTCGTATAATTGGGATCAGGTACTGTAAATTTATACACGGATTAAGTGTGTCAAGTGTAAATAGCTTATTTATTTTAACTGCACACAAAAATTTAATGAATGTTTCATGAAACTCGTCATTTCATACGAACGACTTGAAAGAAAGCAAATCGATAAGACATCCTTAAGACAAATCAGACTGGCCATTTTAATTGCGGGTGTCGTTAAATGTAAACCAGTTGTGCTGTGAAAACACCTGGTGATTTAAGTGTGCAATGAAATGGCTATTCGGATGGGACTAGTTTTATATGGGGAGATGAGGTAATGTGATCATTACCAGAGCTTCTGTGTGATTTTAATCCCGTGTGAACTGGTCACGTCAGTTATTTTTCCGGACTGTGCGTTCCCGAGCTGGTGAGGATTACAGAGTCTTTTACATCCTATAAAATGGCCTGTAAAAATAACCCCAGTTTAAACTAATCCCGTGCGAATGTACTCTCTGTATTTTTTTAGGTAGTCGATTCGTTGTCGACATTTAAGTCCAGTCACCAAACACCACTTTGACAGAGGGACATTCATCGCAAACTTCCCGATAAATCTCCTCCCAAGCGGAATGATTACGTACCATTTGTCCAAACAGCGATTGAAAACGTCGTTCTCCCCAAACAGAAACTAAACATAAAGTTTCAGCTCTTGTCCAGGTGTGACTTTTCTTTTGCTTCATCGGTGCCATGTTGAACGATCAAACACCGAGGTGCAGCGACATGTTGCGTCTGACGCACTGGGCTGCTGTGATGGCATGTAAACTATGAAGACACACCCATCTCAGCAATTTCTACAGAAATCTCTTATCCTGTGCGAATTAACGATAAATATCACAGACGTCCGTAGTAACAGTTACTCTACAGCCGAATGTCCTGAAAACTAATCCGGTCCGAATAAGGCTTAAGAATAAAGAAAATCAGCGTTACCTACATCTGTAAACTTGGCGGGAAAAACAAAACGCAAACATTTACACACGACTTTACTAAAAGAGGCCCACTGCTTGCAAAGCATTTCCTATAACCTTCTGTACTGATTCTTCTAAAAGGAATACTAGCAATTCATCAAGACAATGAGACATGAGATACATTCATACACACACACACACACACACACACACACACACATTACTGGGAATGAAGTGCTTTCAATGTCACTATATAGGAAAGTAAGTGTCGGGTAATAAAGAAAAGATTACACCCATTTAGAGGTGTCCTTGAACACAACCCATAGCAGATTAGCATATTTACAGCCAGCAACAAAGGCCATCTGGTTCGGAGTGCTGGCATGTCTCTTGGCATGACAGGAGCATAGAAAGCAGGGCAGCAGGCTTTACTTGCCCTGTGGCATGAACCACTTTCTTGTTACTGAATGAGAGCTGGAGAAGAGGGAACAGCAGGAATAAGAGAAAATGTGAGAGCGCCATAGAGGGCTCAAATAATTTCAATACTCATGACATTGGCATATAGAGGCATGCAGGCAACCATAAAATGCAGATACCAAAATATTATGATATGTCAGAGTAGGAAAAAAAGATTGCTCCATTGTCTCTCGCATGTGCCTAGTAGACCACAGTAGAATATTTCACTGAATAGCACTCTGAGCCCTCCAAAATTACTGTCCAAGCCAGACAGTGTAAGAAGAAAACAGGCTGTATTTCAGCAACTTTAAACCATTAAACCATAAACCATTGCAACTTCATTAGCAGATCCACAGTTGCAGCTTATTGCAACCAATGACTAACATCCATCCATCCATTTTCTATACCGCTTATCCTTACTGGGTTGCGGGGAACCTGGAACCTATCCCAGGGAGCATGGGGTACAGGCAGGGGACACCCTGGACGGGGTGCCAGTCCATCGCAGGACACAATCACACACACACATTACAGACACTTTTGAACATGCCAGTCAGCCTGCCATGCATGTCTTTGGACTGGGGGAGGAAACTGGGGTACCCGGAGGAAACCCCCGAAGCACAGGGAGAACAAGCAAACTCCGCACACACTTAGCAGTGGCAGGAATCAATCCCTTGATCCTGGACGTGTGAGGCAAAGATGCTAACCATTAAGCCACGTGCCCCGTGACTTTAACAATTTATGTAAATTATTTAGCCAAAATCAGCTCATGAAGAAAGGAAAGTGTTCTTACAGGCTTTCATGGATTTTTTTACATTTTTATTTCATTTATCCACTCTGGACAACAAAAAATGGAATGTTTAAAGACGACTGGACAGAGAAGTACGCATTTATTCTCCGCTGCAAAACATATCTGTTCAGAGTCCATGGCACTAATCAATAGTCATAGTGCGTTCACACTAATAAGCAACATAGTGGCAGGTGACATTCATTTTCTATACAGGGTGTCCCAAAAGTCTCCATGCATAGGCCAAATGTACACTTTTTAGCAAAATGTCTTCCAAAATGTTTCATACTTAGTATATTATATATATATTTTTTTCAGATAGCCTTTAAAAATGCCTTTGATAAAAAGCAGAACGTATTGAAATCGTTCTCATGACTGGATCAGGAAGCTGAAGTTGCAAGGTTGGATGCGATGGACTTGAACAGGAAACGTGGTGAGCACATCACAAACCACACTGTTGCCAAACTTATTAACAAATTCAAAAAGAAAAAGTTGCGAACCAGCCGAGAAGAAGTGGACGTCCACAAACATCCACTGACGAAGACACAAGCCATGATTTCAGCAACGGTGGCAAGTGACAGAGTGACATGTGACATGCAAGCTTTCTTCTATTTCCCGTCCACTAACTTGAGAGCAGAAAACTTTTAATGGCTCAGATGCATATAAGCACTATTAAAACTTCAAAAACATTTTTTTTTTAGCACCTAACCAGTCACTTTTGAAATGTTACGCTATCAATCACAGCCAGGACATTAGTGACAACAAACTGAGTGGGCTGTTATGGTCCGGTCTGCTGGTTTTCATGCCAGATGAAAACGACAGCCCTGGTGTCAACACACATCTCTCAGGCTAATATGGAAGAAAATAACTGGTTAGACCAGAGCCTTAAGAACAAAGTGTCATTAGCACTATTTGGACAGGATTGATTAAATTCACACGAGGACCTCTTTGGTCCTCAGATAATCGTAGTCCTGTCCGGATAGGTATGTTTGTGATATTACAAGCAGATGCCGCCTCTTACATTGGAAACAAAAAGTTTTCTGACCCATGCTACTTGTCTTATTTACTTCCCTAATTGTAGAAAAAAAAAAAGAAAGAAAGAAAATAAAATCAGTCAGAAGAACTAATTAAAAGGCTTGTTATAATGTCAGCTACAGGTATAAAGTTACTTCTATCCACATAAGCCATAATATCAGCCATAATATTAGCAATAGAAATAAATGAATGAGCAGCTATATCACTTAATGCTGCCAAATAAATTACTATGATCACACAAAACCATGTGACAGAAACTTGCTAGAAACAGTGACAGAAACAGTCCTGAATTAATCTGATTGCTGTGAGGACGTTTTTTTTGTTGTTGTTTTTTTTTTTTACTGAGGACACGTGTAAAATGTTATTACAGACATCACCCAGTGATCCCATCTGGCTACTGACAGCACCAACAGACAAGGACATCTACGTCGAGAGACCTTAAGGGGCATGAACTAAAAAGTTATACCGTGATATTATTCAAGAAACAGACTTGTGTAACAGCAAAGAGTGAGAGATAATAGTGTGTACTGCAGTAAGACACTAATACAGTGGTTGTATGAGGTAGAAGGATGTTGAAAATACAGACTTCCTGTTGCCCACAAGTTACAAAAACTACACACTTCAAGAATGGACTACTTTTTCCCCCAGGTTCTCTCTTTATGTGTGATGTTCATCCTCAGGTATGACAGTTTTTTTAACACCTTGCAATAACCTGACAATTGTTAATTGAACACAGTTTTAGGCGCCCTATTTTTTTTAGTACAAACTTTATTATAGATTTTTTTTATTTTATGACTTCTACATTATCAAGTCAGTACAAAAAACATTTTAGATTCCCAAACATTAGTTTTCTAGCACAAAATTAAATGTTATTAAATGTTATTAAATGAAATATAGAAAAATGTTTGTATGTCATTAAAGAAAGCGGCATAATACGTAAGAGACACTTTTCAGACAGTAAACACAATGAAGGCTGCTGGGTTTCGCTGCAAAAATAAGAAGCGAGTGCGAAAGTCAAAGTGTCCAGAAGAACTGTGTCTGGTTCTGTAAGATGCTCAATAAAACTTACCAGCTCATTTCCTTATAAAACTGTGCAAATTGTACCGGAGACTATTTTTATTTTTATTTTTTTGTCACACCAAATATTGACTTTGTTTCATTTACTACGGTTTACTGCTCTTTATGGTATTTTTTTCATGTAGAAACGTTTAATTTCATTATTTTTAAATTTGCTCTACAGTATTTCTTTGCGTGTGCCTAAAACTTTTGCACAGTACTGTACATCAGACTCGGCAGTCAGAAGGAATTCTAAGCTTTGAGGTGTTTATTTTCCCAGTCTTTAGACTCTTGTTGGTTTGCCCATTTATTAGTGGTTTTACAGTCCTTCTTCATCAACTATGGTCATTTTGCCATAATGTTTTTAAAGTGCAACTGTGGTAATTTTACATACTTATTTGTGTTTGTACAGCTGTTTGCTACTCAAGCAGTTAAGAGTAATTTGCCCATTGACTATTGTTTTTACAGTGCTATTCCAAAACTGATGGCAAATTCGGCCTTTTCTTAGTGTTTTACAGTGCTTCAGCAATTATCACAACTTCATCTATTGGTTACTACAGTCCTAATCCTGCAGTTATGATCATTTGTCATTTGTTAGCACTTGTATAGAGCTACTACCAACAATTATGGTAAGTTTGCCCATTTCCGAGTGTTTTTACAGTGCTACTAAAGAAAAGACTGTAATTTGTATTTCCTGCTGTTTTACCCCATCATTGCTACTTCAGCAATTATGGTAATATGCCCATTTGTTAGTGTATTTACAGTTCTTGTGCTGCTCCAACAGTTACAATAATTTGTAACTGTTTTTGTAATTTGTAACTAATTTGCTCAGGCATCAGTTTTACAAACTAATCATATTTGATTTTGTATGGATGTTCTTTAAAAAAATAAATAAATAAAAAAATTCCACTAACCACCCTCAACAAGATGGTTTAAAATGACTTCATTACTTAAACATATTTAATATTAAGTGGCCACATTTAATACATTTTAGTTAAAATAACACTTATCTATTTATTATTTCCCTAACATTTAAACAGCTTGGTGGTATTACTTTGCAGTGTGTCTGAACGTATTAGAAGTCATTTATTAGCATATCAGAAGTACTCACCTTTTACACTGCCCTCCACTAATATTGGCACCCTTGGTAAATATGAGCAAAGAAGGCTGTGAAAAAATTGTCTTTATTGTTTAACCTTTTGATCTTTTGTTTAAAAAAAAATAATAACAAAAATACTCTGCTCTCATGGATATCAAACAATTGCAAATACAACACAGGTTTATCAAAAAAAAAAAAAAAAGCCTTTTGTTAAATATAGGTGTGCAACAATTATTGGCACCCTTTCTCCAGCTGTGATCCTTGGAGATTTTTTGGACACTCGAACCATCCTTTTCAGAGCGTTTTGAGACAATATAGACACACGTCCAATTCCAGGTTGATTCATAACATTTCCAGTTGACTGGAACTTCTTAATTATTGCCCTGATGGTGGAAATGGGCATTTTCAATGCTTGTGCTATTTTCTTATAGCCACTTCCCATTTTGTGAAGCTCAACAACCTTTTGCTGCACATCACAGCTATATTCCTTTGTCTTACCCATTGTTATGAATGACTAAGGGAATTTGGCCTATGTGTTACCTCATATTTATACCCCTGTGAAACAGGAAGTCATGGTTGAACAATTTCCTGTTCCTAGTCACCCAGGTGTGCTAAAAAATTTAAAATATCAATGGGAATACACTTCAAATTTATTTTTCTCATATCAATTCATAGGGGTGCCAATAATTGTTGCACACCTATAATTAACAAGGTTTTTTTTTTTTTTTGGATAAACCTGTGTTGTGTTTGCAGTTGTTTGATATCCATGAGAACAGAGTATTTTTATGAATTTTTTGAACAAAAGATCAAAAGTTTAAACAATAAAGACAATTTTTCACAGCCTTCTTTGCTCATATTTACCAAGGGTGCCAATATTAGTGGAGGGCAGTGTACGTATTATGTGGGAGGGTCTGCGAGGATCAGTCAGAATATGATGGGTTCCAAGGCTGATAAAAGCTGTTGAGAACCACTTAATTAGACAATAACTCCTAGACTATACTCCACATCAAGCAAATGGAGTTCATTTGTGATGCATAAAAAACAAAATGAGCAGTAAGGCTCATACCTACTCATTCATGGCAATCAGATATGTCTCTGAGTAAAGGAAGTCCATTGTACAATCCCTGGCAAAAATGATGGAATCACCACACTTAGAGGATCGTTCACCCAGCTTCTTTACTTTGTAGCAAATAAACAAATCACAGATATGACACAAAACAATTTTTGTTTAATAGCTGAACGTTCTGGCTTTGTGAAACATACCTCAAACAAGTTAAATGAAATTGTTTTAATTAATGGCATATTTTTCCCCCGATCAAGTAGAAGAAAAAATCATGGAAAAAATTAGTCTGCGGTTAAAAGACCTTAAAAGAGGTCTTAACTTTGGACTTTTTGAAAGGAAACATGGCCCCAACAAGAGAGTTGTCAATTGAAACAATGGAAAGGATTATAAAACTCCTTCAAGAAGGAAATCCAACACGGAGTGTGGCAAAAGATGTTGGTTGTTCCCAGTCAGCTGTGTCTAAAATTTGGTGCAAGTATAAACAAAATGGGAAGGTTATAAAAGGAAAACATACGAGTAAACCAAAAGACGGCAAATGACAGGATAGAAAGCAAAAGCAATATGCCTTTAAAATAGAAAATGCACAGCAAAACAAATGAAAAACAAATGGGTGGAAACAGGAGTCAATGTTTGTGACAGAACTGTAAGAAGTTAAATGAAATGGGATTTACATACAGAAAAGCCAAACAAAACCCAGCACTAATGCCTAAACAGAAGAAAACAAGGGCTAAAGAGAAGTGATCATGGAGTGTGGATTATTGGATGAAAGTGATATTCACTGATGAATCATGACTCTGCATCGGCCAAGGAGATGATGCTGGAACTTTTGTCTGGCGTCGTTCTAATGAAACATATAAAGATGACTCTGTGAAGAAAACAATCAAATTTCCCCACATTATGATATGGGGCTGCATGTCAGGTAAAGGACCAGGGGAGACCTCAATGCACAGGTGTACATTAAAATTTTGGACAATTTTCTCATTCCATCGATAGAGAATAGGTTTGGTGATGATGAAGTCATTGTTCAGGATGATAATGCATCTTGCCACAGAGCAAAGAGTGTTAAAGCTTTTCTTCAGGAAAGGCAGGTCAGCTCAATGACATGGCCACCAAACAGTCCGGATCTCAATCCGATTGAAAATTTATGGTGGGAAATGTAAAAAAAATAAATAAATAAAATTGGTCCATGACAAGGCTCCATCCTGCAAAACTGATCTGTCAACCGCTATTCGAGAAAGTTGGGACCAGCTTGATGTGGAATATTGTTTTTCATTACTGAAGTCCATTCCTCAAAGAATTAAGGCCGTCATAAAAGCGAAAAAATCTTTCTTTTTTTTTTCTTGATAATTCCATAATTTTTTCCTCAACATTGAGTGATTCCATAATTTTTTCCTCTACTTGATCTGGAAAAAACATGTTATTAATTAAAATAATTTCATGTAATTTGTTTGAGGTACGCTTCATTAAGCCGGAATGTTCAGCTATTAAACAAATATTGTTTTGCGTCATATCTGTGATTTGTTTATTTGCTACAAATTGAAAAAGCTGGGTGAAAATCCTCCAAGTCTGGTGATTCCATCATTTTTGCCAGGGGTTGTGGTCAGCAGACTGATATATTAAACTCAGTCAAGGCAGTCATACTGAGATCAAGACTGCACGTGAAACATGAGCCAGTGTTCAGCACGTGTGTCATGTGCTGCAACATTCATACACATGCTAATGCACAATTTAATATACATCACTCGTCACGTGCACAATTTAACTACACACTATAAATACCCTGTGCAGGTGACAGCAAGAATTACAGGCGCTGTATGGTATACAGGGCGCGTGCTGTGTAAGATTTGCACTTACCGAGCGGTGAGGTTACAGTCCTCGTGCGAAGGAAAACGTCTCTGTTTGTGTTTTAATCGGTTATCATGTTGACCGGGAAACACGCGCACAGGTCGTGTGAAATGTCTGACTCTGACTCAAGCGCAAATTCGAGACCGCTTTTCTAGTGTAGACTCCAGTGTATCACGCATATCCACGCAATCTCACGCACAATTCGTAAGCATTCTCAGACATCCCAGGTTGCCATTCCTTCATCAATGAAAGCCTATAAAAATTAAATCCGAACCAAGAATTTGCATTCGATAGACTAAAGTGAGAAAAAGCATGCAGTGTGTAATCCATGCTCAGTCTGTCAGGGTTCTGTGGCGGAATCATGACGCGCGAGCCCCCCCCCCAAACAAAAAAAAAAAAAGCACATGGTTCTATATAACATTTACCTTGCAAAACTGTGTGAGCTTACATCTCATATTTGGCACTCCATATTGTGCATCTGTGCTTCAATTTAAAAAAAAAGGAAAGGAAATGGAATTAGTAATCACTTCTGAGTGATCAGAGTTTCAGGGGAAAGTAGCTCATGTTCAAACAATCGCTAGAAGTCCCCAGATGACATCACAACCTAATTTGCATATACATTGAATCCTCGTGATCAGAAAAGAGTTTCATCAGAATAGAAAATAACAGATTATTATTTATATAAAACTATTTTTTTTTGTGTTACAGAAAGAAATCGTCTTTGAGCACCGAACCACAAACTTTTTATGCGTTTACAACATAGAATCAAACCAACTATTTACGTACACACTCAGAAAGGATGTGTTAATATCCTACACACTTTTTGTGTTATTACTATTTCAACACATGTTGTGTTAATTCCTCCAATAAATGTGTTTAAAAAATTCACACGAGTGACCAACACAACATTGTTGTAAATTATTGTCCAATCGAGTTGCCGACTGCACTGCCGACGTCATCGTTCAAATCTAAACTCAAAGTTTAGAAAGTGAATGTTCGTTGCATTGACCTTTTGATTGTGACAGCGGAGTCGGAGTCCTGAGGCGAGGAAACGAAATGACCAATGGTTGAGTTTGTGATATTTAGGCAGAGAGCTGTCAAAAATGTATTCATTGGAAAACAGTAACTCGGCAAGTGATAATTTGAAACTTTACCTATCACGTCCATCCACCACTTCTTCGGCCAGCCTCGGAGTCGCTTGCCTGGTGGACTGAGGCGATGGGCGGTTCTCGCCACCCAGTCGGCGTCGCTTCGGACGACATGCCCGTACCACCGCAGCCACGCCTCTCGCATCTTGTCGGTGATCGGAGCCACTCCCATTCGCTTCCTGATGTTGGTGTTCATGAAGTGGTCGTGGAGGGTGAGGCCCAGGGACCAGCGGAGCATGCACATCTCCATTGCATGGAGGGCGTTTTTGTGCCTCATGGTCGCGGGCCAGCACTCACAGCCGTACAGGGCAACGGGGTGGATGATGGTCTTGTAGATCTTGGCCTTGAGCCGGTCGGGCATGCGTCGGTCGCACAGGGCGCCGGTGACTTGTCTCCATTTCGCCCAGGCAGCCGCTATGCGCGTTCAGACATCGGGTGTGAGGTCACCATCGCTGCTGATGACCAATCCCGGGTACTTGAACTCGGTGGCCTTTTTCAGATCTTCGCCGTTGATGGTGGTGTTGCCGTCGGATTGCGGGCCGCATTCCATGTACTCCGTCTTCTTCAGGTTGAGTCACACACCGTAGTCGTCCAGTCGTGTTTGCCACTGCTGCACATGAGTCTGCAGCGGCCTCCGGGACTCGGTTGCATCAAAGACGTCGTCGGCGAACAGGAGCATCTATGGATGAGGTGACTGAAGGTTGGCCATCGTGGTGTCCATGCAGAGTATGAACAGAAGGGGCGAGAGGGCCGGACCTTGATGGACGGTGATGGTGAAGGGCAGCGACGTGCTGACTGGGCATCTGACAGTGCTGGTGACGTTCCGGTACAGAAGCTTCACCCAGCCGACATATGCTTCAGGGACGCCGTGCGATCGGAGCGAGTGCCAAATGAGGTGGTGGGGGATGCGGTCGAAAGCCTTCTCCAGGTCCAAGAATGCCATGTGCACCGGCTTGATCTTCTCCCGATGCTTTTCCAGGAGCAGGCGGACGGCGTGAATGGTGTTGGTGGTCCCACTTCCTTTGACGAATCTGCACTGGTTCGGTTTGATGGTGACGATGTCCCGGAGCCATCTGTCGAGTATCCGCTTGAAGATCTTCATGGCGTGGCACAGGAGGCGGATTGGGCGATAATTGGAGCACTCGGCTACCTCGCCTTTCCCTTTCCAGATCGGCACCATTGTACTGGTTGTCCAGGCATCGGGGGGGTTGTCCTTGCTCGATGATGCGGTTGAACAGGGCCACAAGAGTGGCAGAACCCTGTCGTCCAAGCGGTTTCCACACCTCAGCGGATGTCGTCGGGGCCAGTCGATTTGCCGTTCTTCATTTTCTTCACGGCGATCTCGACTTCGCATGCAGTGATCGGAGGGACGGGTCCAGGGATCGGCAGGCTAGGTGGGATCGGCGGATGTGGAAACTCCTCGTTGCAAATGCAGGCGAAGTATTCGCTCCAGCGTTGTAGGATGGCGGGCGGGTCTCGCAGGACTCGGTGGTTGCCGTCCTTGATGTGTTTGACATGGCCGATATCCTGCGCAGAGTGGTGGCGGGCGCTGGCCAGGTGATAGATGCTTTTGGCACCTGCAGGCGTGTCCAGCTCCTCATACAGGCGATCGTATGCTTTCGCCACGGCCCGCTTTGCTGCGGCTTTCCTGGCTCTGTATTGCTGGAAGTCGGATGCCAATCAGGATTGATGCCAGGTCTTCAGCGCCGCCGTCTTCATTCCACCACCAAATTTGCTTATCGAGGAATCGCCGGCCCGGTTTCGTCTTTCCCAAGACAGTCGTCGCAGCAAAGTGGAGGCGGCTGATGAGGGCGTCCCAGATGTCCGATGCCGGTTTGCCGGGATCGATGTTGTCCACGGGGCCCAAGGCGTTCAGGAACTATTGTTTGTGGTCGGGTAGACGCCACCACTTGATCTTCTCCACGGCCGTTGTTCTGGCGATCCTTCGCTGTCCGAGGTTGAATTGAGCGTCCAGGGCGAGCAGCTGATGTTGGGGGGCGATGTTGGTGGATGGGATAACCTTCGCGTCGGTCACGAGCTTCAGGTCTCACCTTCGGACAAGCCAATAGTCGATCTGTGTCTCGCAGCCACCGCTGGCGTACGTGATCAGGTGGGTCGGCCTATTCTTGAAGAACGTATTGGCCACAGCGAGATCGTGCAGTTCGGCAAGATCGAGGGTGCGCCTCCATGAGATCGCTCGTAGCCACCTCGCTCTGCGCCAACATGGCCATTCAGGTCGCCACCAATGAGGATGTGCTCGTCAGCTCCGATCGACTGGAGGTGGACGTCGAGGGTTTCCCAGAATTCGTCTTTCTCGACTTCGGGTCGGTTTGCCTGCGGCGCGTAGCATGAGACGACTCGAAGAATGGTTGGGCTGGCATCGATCTTGATGGATATCAGACGATCGGAAATTCTGAAGACATCGGTGACCTTGTCCTGCAGGCGTTTGCTGACAATGATCCCGATGCCGCTTTGGGGCTCCTGTCCGTTGTAGAATAGCTTGTAGCCATCGCCAATGTTTCTCGCCTTGGCTCCTTTCCACTGGGTCTCTTGTACGCACGCGATGTCGATGCGGCGGGTCTTGAGGGTGTTGGCGAGCTCGCGGGTTCGTCCGGTTCTTTAGCCCACTCCGTCCTCGAGTGGGTAGCCCTTTCCCATTTCTTACATCGCTCTGGCGAGGGTGACGCGCGTCGCCTCCGGGGAACTCCCTCATTGTCATGGCCGGTTTGAATTGACGTTGCAGATTATGGTGCGACTGTGGAATACTTTGACCGACACGTCACTCCGTCTGACGCCGAAGACCAGGGTCGCCATTTGCCAAGTATCGTTGCCGATCCTTGTTGCCCAGTCGGTGCCGTGGGGAGGAGGCAATTGGATTTGTACTGGCCAATGTTCACAATGTTAACGTGACAAAATGAGAGGATGGGGGTTACAGTAGGTTGTAATGCTTTCCACTCTTTACCATCTCTGTAGTGTTGATTGACTTAATTAGGTTGTGCAAAAAAATTGGCGGGGAGGTGCTAAAGGCTGGAAAATAAATATTTGCAAGCTAGCTAGGTTTTCCTGGTGAGGCTACATCAGCATTTTGTTCATTGGGAGAGTGGAGGTCACATTTCCAAAATTACACAATTTGGGATTCTGTAACGCAATTTCTCAATGAAGCCCAAAGGAATTTGTCCATATTTTGTAGCTAACAACTAATCAACACACTTTTTGCTCTTTTACAGTTTTTCAAATGAAATTAAATAGAGCGGGACTCTAATCTTCCCAGACCACTGAAATGTCATCTGAATTTCATGCAATTGTTTCTTTATTTTGTGAGCATTTTAGTAGAATTTTAGCATACAAACAAATTGCATTTTAGGATAATTTTAGGGGGAAAAAGTATAAAGAACACATTATGTTATGTATGTTTTTATTTATTTATTTACCCATCTTTGTGTGGAAATATTTAACACGCAGCATGTGTTAAATGTACTAACACCCCGATTGTGTTGAAAGCAACACAAAATGTGTTGTCCTTAACTAGACACGCAGGTGTGTTAAAAAAAATAACACATCATGTGTTAATTTAACACATCTGTTTTAAGAGTGTATTTACAAAATACTGTAATTTCTATTAAGAATGCAGACTAAATGAAGCAGTGGTAGTGAGTAGTTGGGAACTAGACATGAAGGAAATGGTTACGGATGGTTGCTATTTTCACTTATCTAAGAAGAGAATTTAACACGGAGAAGAAGAAGTGTGCGAACAATGGTGATCACTGATCTAGTCAGGATTTATTCTGGATATGACTTACCTCACATCTGGAAACTTGGAACCTCGCATTACATCATTTTTTACCTTCATGCATTCGAGCTGTGGGAAAAAATCATGACACCTCCATGATTGTCATTTGTTGATACAAGTTAGCCAGCTAACTGTGATGAGTGATGCACATTTTCCTCTGTATAGTTAATGTTATAGATTTAACAAGCTAATATGTCTGTATGTTGATTGTTCTAAAGCAAATATGAGTATATACTGTACAGTATCACTCATTTAAAGGAACGAAGTGCTGCTTCGTTTACTATTCATGCTGTGCGCAGCCGAGTTGAGGGGTTGTTTTCTGTGTTGTTGTTTTTTTTCCAGTTGAAGTTGAATGCAGCAATACACAGTGGTGGTGAGTCAATTGAACCTGTTGACTGAACTCGTATAACGTATACAAAGTGCACAACAATATCTTACATCTGCTCAAAAGGTCACTAGGCTCTTTTTTTATTTTTTAAATAAAGTCACTAAAGGGGTCTTAAAAGTCAAGAAATCTGCTAAGTTGGCAGCCTTGCCTTGCAGCAGGAGAACAACAAGGACCCAAATTACATCCCTCGTCAAACCCACTAGTACAACCTACACTCACCGTAAATTACTACAAACAAAGAACTTATTTTTCTGGAAGATTACAAGACAGTCATCTACATATACTATTCTATACAATAGATGTACTAAAAAGTAAGAGAAGTAAAAAAAAACAAAAAAAAAAAAACAAAAACCACACAAACACACACACACACACACACACACACACACACACACACATATATATATATATATATACACATACATACAGTACTGTGCAAATGTTTTAGGCACATGCAAAGATGCCTGCAAAATAATGAAATGAAATGTTTCTACATAAAAAAAAAAAAAATATCATAAGCAGCAGTAAATGAAACAAAGTCAACATTTGGTGTGACCAAAAAAACAAACAAAAAAATTGTCTCAGCTACAATGTGTGCAGTTTTATAAGGAAATGAGCTGGTAAGTTTTATTGAGCATCTTGCAGAACCAGACACAGTTCTTCTGGACACTTTGACTTTCGCACTCACTTCTTATTTTTGCAGCGAAACCCAGCAGCCTTCACTGTGTTTTGTTTTTTTTTTTTTTTTGTCTGAAAAGTGTCTCTTATGTAATATACTGCTTTCTTTAATGACATACAAACATTTTTCTGTAACATTTAATTTTGTGCTAGAAAACTATAGTTTGGGAACTATATATATATATATATATGACTGTTGCACCTTATGGACCTTTCTGTATCAGTGAAAGCGCGTTAAGGTCCATTCTGATTGGTCCACTTTAAAGCTCTGAGTATTTCTGACCAATCACTGCCGCTTTGTTGAGTTTTACTTCATCTGTTGTTGAATCGAGTAAACTTCCGTACTTCCTGCTGTTTGACGCATTAAAAATGGGCGCTTGTATGGCTTTGTGCTCTCTGGCAAGCTGCGTAAGTAGCTTTTAAAACACCTATTTACCATTTTTACTCGATACACATACCCGGTGTCAGGTATTGTACCGTGTGGATATTACTTTTGATACAGTTTTCTTCGGGTGTTTGTTACAGTATCATTAGCTCACTGTTTCCGGGTTCTCTTTAGTTACATGAAGGAATTTACGGCGAGATTTTTCTTTCTTTCAGTTTTTAATCACAGTGTAGGCCTGGGTCAAGTCAGAAAAGGTGAAAATGTTCACTGTTTGAATAATGCTACATCTGAATCTGGTTAAGTGCGTAGCTTTCTTTGATTTATAGCATGGCATATGACCGTGACGTAATTTCTCAAGATAATAAGGTATACATTTGTTTTTGTTCAAGTCTAAATACGCGACAGCAGAATCTCTGGTATGGCATTTCAAGCTTTTCTAGGTTCCTGTAAACTTTTTTTTCATGTCACATGAGCTCAGTTGGTGAGAGATATTGACTTTAGAGCCAGCCCACTTCCCATAGTACACGTTGGCTGGATAACAATAAACATACTTTATGCAAATTTATGAATTCTTTGGTGATCTGAATCAGTGTTGAACCATTTCTCCTGCAGGCATCCTGTCTGTGTGGCTCTGCTCCGTGCCTGTTATCGGGATGTTGCCCTTCCACTTTCAACTCCACCATCACTCGCCTGGCTTTCTCCTTCTTCCTACTGCTCGGCACCCTCGTGTCCATCATCATGATCCTGCCTGGAATGGAGACTCACCTGGAACAGGTACACACCCCTATTTATTCCTGAGTAGACAGGGAGTTAAAGGTGATCCACTGTTTAATGAAAACTGCTTGAGGTAGATTGTGTGTACTACTACTACTACGACTAATAATCATAATGATATTAATTCATTCATTCATGTTTAGTAACCACTCCATACCTGTCAGGGTCATAGTAGACCCAGAGCCTATCCAAGGATCTGCGGTCTGTAGTGAAAGCTCCGCCTACTGATGTCAGGTGCCCTTGTTCGAGACTAGCAAGGTTTCAGGGCTGATTCGGCTCCAGGAATTGGGCACTGGCCCAGAGATTTTGTGTGGAAAAGCGCAGCCCGGTTCGAGATTGGGCTCCGGCTCCGGCTCCGTCTCCAGCCCTGGTGGAAAAGTGCTGTGGGTGTGAGGTGGGAATATACCCAAGATTGGATGCTAGTCCATCACAGGACACCATGCACACCGGCATTCACACAGTCATTAATGCCTAGGGCAATTTAGCCTAGCCAGTTCACCTACTGGAATGTTTTCGGGAGGTGGGAGAAAACCTGAGAACAAGGGGGAAACCCATGGGGAGAACATGCACAGAACCTCATGCACAGAACCTCAGCACAGACAGTAACCCAAGGATCAAACCAGGGACCCTGGAGCTGTTATTATTATTATTATTATTATTATTGTTGTTATTATTATTATTATTAGCATGTTGTTGTGCCTGCTATCCAGTTTGATTGCTTTGTTAAAGATTAATGTCACTTTGTACAACCTTCAGATTGCATTTTTAAATAAACGCCTGCCGGAAATGACACAGGCCAAAGCTTCTTACGTTTAAAACCTGAAACCATAAAACCATAATGTCTCCATAAAAAGCCTTCAGCTGTGTGCCTTTGTTTAATTCTGATCACCATTCATGGTCCACAGATACCTGGATTTTGTGAAAAAGGAATGTCCATACCCGGCTTTGAAGGAAAGGTAAATTGTGAGGTTATTGTTGGCTATAAGTCCGTGTACAGGATGTGTTTTGCTTTGGCCTGCTTTTTCTTCCTCTTCTCCATCATCATGATCCGAGTGCGCAGCAGCAAGGACCCACGGGCCTCCATTCAGAACGGGTATGTTGCTCAATTTTAGTCTGGATTGCACAATTACATGTCAACACTAATTCATAAACAGTGTTCATTTTGGAAAGAAAAAAAAAAACTAATACCAGGATATACAATATACAGTATATTACAATATTCAAGTATTCCAGTGTATTACAATTCAACTAATGCTGCTGTCCTCTAATCACAGTCAAGTTTGTTTTTGTTTTTTCTTTTTAAAGAAAAATCTATTTAGAATTGATGTATTTGCATGCATTATTCCACGCCTGCTCACATATGTCTGTGCATTGTGTGTCCTTCAGATTCTGGTTTTTTAAGTTCCTAATACTGGTTGGAATAACTGTAGGAGCTTTCTTCATCCCAGATGGCACATTTAACACAGGTCCAACTTTTTTCAATTGTAAAATTCAAATTTTCATCGTTGCCCAATTTTTAACCAGTGAGTAACAACACACACACAAACAACAGAGTTTAACATAGTTCATTGTGTTCTTGCAGTTTGGTACTATTTTGGCGCCGTTGGCTCCTTTATCTTCATCCTGATGCAGCTGATTTTGCTGGTGGACTTTGCTCACTCATGGAACCAGAGTTGGGTGGAAAATGCTGAGAATGGTAACAGCAAGTGCTGGTATGCAGGTAAGATCACCCCAGAGTACTGGCATGTCAGTCTGATGTTGCTTTCTGGTCCTACTGACAAACGATAGGCTGATGGTTAACATCACACAGATGTGGATAATCGCGTTTTACGTACTAGTTCTTTTCAACCAAGCCACATTACTGTCCCAGAAAAGAACAGCTTTCACTTTGTGCCAGGTCAAGGGTCTCAGGACTGCACGTAGATGACTGCATGTGCCACTGCCAGTCATTACCACAGATAATTGTCATCAAGATAGCCATGAGGCCACAGGATTTTGTGAATGCGCTGTTGAAACATTGTAAATTGGCGGAACATAACAGCAATTGTGCTGTCGTCGGGAGATAGTGAGTTTGAATCCCGATGATGCCACAGCCATCCATGGCTGGGACTCTAGAGAGCAAAATTGTCAATCAAAGTGACACCAGTCAATCAGGGGCATCTGCGAGCACATGTATGCAGAAGAGGGCAAATAGCGCTTTCCTCCAAGTGCCCTGTGACACAGCAATTCAAAAAGATGTGTTTGCATCATGTGACATGGGAGAGCTAGGCAGTGGACAGGTATTGGCAAATCAAATTAGAGTGAAAACGGGGGAAAAAGAAACTGTTTGGAAAAGGTTGTTTTTGTGGGATGCTTGAGTCAAAAGGGATCTGATCATGGTCAAGTCTAATGTCAAATAAAATGAGCCCTACCCACCCAATAGAGCAGTACATCATGCTAGGCTTTGGATTCGTATTGCTTTTAGAAACTGCGTTGACTTTTCCAGTGAGGCAGAAGTGGACCAACTCCTCTCTCTTGGGAACTGCTCCAGTTACTGTAAGACTTTCCTGTGGGATTTCTTGATTACCCCCATGTCTAGCATAGCTTGGAGGTCTTCTTAAGCATCTCTTTTTTTTGTGTGTGTGTGTGTGTTTGGGCAACCACTCACGGAGGAGCTTAATGTGGTGTTCTGTGAAGTTACTGTGATCAACACCTCTGCTCTCTGAGATGGCGAGATTCACACAAGTAAATGAACGTGAACACTTGGATTGGACTGTGCATTATTGCATTCTAAATTTACTCAAAATGTGGCAGTGGACATTTATAGTGGGAGTTTCCATTTGACTTATAATCACAGAGCATGTAAACAGATGGTGCAGGCACATTTTGTATAGTTATCAGTCCTAGAAAACATCTATACACATTCTATATATTTTAAAAGGGTTTGAAGGCAAACCAGATTGTCTTAAATTTGATCGTTAACTAATAACAAAAATGAATCAGTTACACGTTTTCTGTGGAAAAAAAGTTTAATTAATTAAAAAAATAATTTTTCATGTTTAGGATTACAGAATTGCACTCTGTATAAATTTGATATCCTTCCCATGTAGGATAGTTGCAGGACATATTCTGCATATAATCTTGAAAGAACTTACTACATACACTACATGACAAGTATATTCCCTACCTAAAGAAACATCACAGTCCAGATAGATTTTCTTGGACATATAATTTAGTTCTTTGAGTTGAACATGCTGCATAGTTCATCATACTCAAATGCTGTACAGTGAGGGGAAGAAAGTATTTGATCCCCTGCTGATTTTGTACGTTTGCCCACTGACAAAGAAATGATCAGTCTATGATTTTAATGGTAGGTGTATTTTAACAGTGAGAGACAGAATCACAACAAAAAAATCTAGAAAAACACATTTCAAAAAAGTTATAAATTTATTTGCATTTTAATGAGTGAAATAAGTATTTGATCCCCCATCAATCAGCAAGATTTCTGGCTCCCAGGTGTCTTTTGCACAGGTAATGAGCTGATATTAGGAGCACTCTCTTAAAGGGAGTGTTGCTAATCTCAGTTTGTTGCCTGTAAAAAGACACCTGTCCACAGAAGCAATCAATCAATCAGATTCCAAACTCTCCACCATGACCAAGACCAAAGAGTTGTCCAAGGATGTCAAGGACAAGATTGTAGACCTACACAAGGCTGGAATGGGCTACAAGAACATCGCCAAGCAGCTTGGTGAGAAGGTGACAACAGTTGGTGCGATTATTCGCAAATGGAAGAAACACAAAATAACTCAGTCTCCCTCGGTCTGGGGCTCCATGCAAGATCTCACCTCGTGGAGTTTCAATGATCATGAGAATGGTGAGGAATCAGCCCAGAACTACACGGGAGGATCTTGTTAATGATCTCAAGGCAGCTGGGACCATAGTCACCAAGAAAACTATTGGTAACACACTACGCCGTGAAGGACTGAAATCCTGCAGCGCCCGCAAGGTCCCCCTGCTCAAGAAAGCACATGTACAGGCCCGTCTGAAGTTTGCCTGAATGATTCAGAGGAGAACTGGGTGAAAGTGTTGTGGTCAGGTGTGGTCAGATCTCTTTGGCATCAACTCAACACTCAACTCGCCGTGTTTGGAGGAGGAGGAATGCTGCTTATGACCACAAGAACACCATCCCCACCGTCAAACATGGAGGTGGGAACATTATGCTTTGTGGGGTGTTTTTCTGCTAAGGGGACAGGACAACTGCACCGCATCAAAGGGACGATGGACGGGGCCATGTACCGTCAAATCTTGGGTGAGAACCTCCTTCCCTCAGCCAGGGCATTGAAAATGGGTCGTGGATGGATATTCCATCAACAATGGAACAATGACCCAAAACACACAGCCAAGGCAACAAAGGAGTGGCTCAAGAAGAAGCACATTAAGGTCCTGGAGTGGCCTAGCCAGTCTCCAGACCTTAATCCCATAGAAAATCTGTGGAGGGAGCTGAAGGTTCGAGTTGCCAAACGTCAGCCTCGAGACCTTAATGACTTCGAGAGGATCTGCAAAGAGGAGTGGGACAAAATCCCTCCTGAGTTGTGTGCAAACCTGGTGGCCAACTACAAGAAACGTCTGACCTCTGTGATTGCCAACAAGGGTTTTGCCACCAAGTACTAAGTCGAAGGGGTCAAATACTTATTTCACTCATTAAAATGCAAATCAATTTATAACTTTTTTGCGTTTTTCTGGATTTTTTGTTGTTATTCTGTCTCTCACTGTTAAAATACGCCTACCATTAAAATTATAGACTGATCATTTCTTTGTCAGTGGGCAAACGTACAAAATTAGTAGGGGATTTTGAAAAAAGATCAAAAGGTTACTACACAATAAAGACAATTTTTTCACAGCCTTCTTTGCTCATATTTACCAAGGGCGCCAATATTAGTGGAGGGCACTGTAAAGGGTGAGTGCAGTGTGTCTGAACGCATTAGAAGTCATTTATTAGCATATCAGAAGTAAAGTAATACCACCAAGCTGTTTAAATGTTAGGGAAATAATAAATAGATAAGTGTTATTTTAACTAAAATGTATTAAATGTGGCCAATTAATATTAAATATGTTTAAGTAATGAAGAAATTTTAAACCGTCATGTTGAGGATTGGTTAGATGCATTATTTTTGGTTTTTTTTAAGAAAAGCCATACAAAATCAAATGTGATTACTTTGTAAAACTGATGCCTGAGAAATTGTTCGTCCTGATCTAACCCATGCACTGAAAAGGCATAGGACTATTCTGATGTGTACTCTGTCGCCCCCTTGAGTGCAGAGGCATATAGTCACAAGAGTAGTACTGTGAGTATGTTGCGTGGTTGTGTGAAGTATGCTTCCGGCCTTGGATTCTACAGGGGACCAGAGTGAGTTGTCTGATCTTATTTGACTTACCTCTGGTCCAAGCTCCTTCCTCCTTAGGCCTGTCACAATAACTAATTTAATTGGATGATATATTGTCCAGGAAATAATTACCAGAAATTGTCATTTTAAGACCATTTTATGCCGCTGATATAATGGTAACGTAATAACATAGTTCTTGTCTTCTGACGAAAATATTATTTAAATGTAGTCAATATTTCGTCGTGTCACATTTATTCATTTTAGTCATTTTACTCTGACTAAAATGGCATTGAGTATTAGTCAACGGCATTTTAGTTGATGAGAAAATGCAAAAAATAAACCAGATATTCACACATTTTATATATTAACTTAAATATGTATAAAAACACGTGAAAACATTAGCGTGTACACTACTGTGATACAATATAGTGAATTCTTTATGCTTTAGTTATTCATTGTCAGTGTTTTAGTGCATTGTTACAGAAAGAGAGTATTCACAGCGTGACTTACCATTCTACCTAGCGCCTTACTTAAGTTCAGGTTCACTTGTGCATTCACGCCATTTTGTGCAGGAGCGAGTTGTTACATTAGGTTTATGTTGTGTAAATGTCTGATTAATCTCATATGTGTATAGGATGCGTTTGGGTGAGTCAATTAACCCGCTAGTCACTGCTCAGCTTCCGCTTAAGCTGCTCAATCCCCGACATTATTGACTACGACTGGATTATCTGAAACACTAGAACTACTCTTTCTAAATTTTTCTTCTTCAAAAAACATTGTTAGTGCATTGTTAATATCTTGCGTGTCATTTTTTTCCCCCAACAGTATGTTTTAATTAAAACCGCTGCTAGTGCATCTTAAATTCGAATGCACACATTTGAATGCGCATTTTTATCTTAAATTTGATGAATATTCCAAGTTCAATTTCAATTTTTATTTGACAGCCCTAGAGCAGACGAGAGGACAGAAGCAGTGCGAATGGGTAAAATGTTAGTGTGTCAGGAATCTCCCCCTCGCACCGGGCGCTGCGTGCAGTTCAGTGTTTTGCCGCCTGACTTAGCCGAGTCTTTTGTTTCATGCTGTTATTCTCCAAGTTATTGATCTAGTTTTGTTTTCTCATTTGTGTATTTTGGATTATCCCCGCTTTTGCGGTTCGCTGATCGCCTGACCTGTGCCCGTGTTCTGTTTACTGATTTTGAGTCACAGTTTGGATTTGTCTACCTGCTTCTCGAGTAAAATGCTTAAACTGCATTTGCATCCATCTCTACTCGCCGAACAGGACATGGTGACATTCATTCTTATGTAAACAAACACGCATGTAAACACAATGGAAAATATCGAGGTTAGCAAAAATGACGTTACGTCGTAATGCACGATACGTCGATAATGTAATTATCGTGACAGGCCTATTCCTTTCTTCCTCCAGAACAAGGACCACCTCTCTCCAGGATTTTAAGAGATTAAGGTGGTATATGTGGAGTGCATTGTCTATACCTGTTTGTCTTACCTCATATTCGACCTTAGAACACCCTTGGCACTTGATGGATAATGCAGAGCTTGATATGGGGCTTAAATAACTGCATTATGTGACCCAATGTGTCCCCAATTGTCCTATGAGGTCCATATGAGTTCTTTCAAAGAGACTACTATTATGGGAAGTGATGCCTTCGGGTTGATTGGAGGGTTCACAAGTTGACATTCACGGCATAATGCACACCACCTGTGTACAACGTTGCGAATACCCTGCCAATAGAAACGGGCCATTAGATGATTCATTTGACCTAGCCTTCCCTAAATGTCCAACCATCTGATTATGTTGAGTCACATGGTAAAGGTTTTATTAAAACCTTCATCACACTGAGTAATGTAGTTGTAAAAATTTGTCAGCTCTTATTGTTGTGCCACAGCGTTACAAACCACGATGTTCCTGTGTTTTCTCTGCAGCTCTGTTATCCTTTACATTTGTCCACTATGCGTGCGCCTTTGCTGCAATGGTGATGTTTTACGTGTACTACACACAGCCGGATGACTGCACTGAACACAAAGTTTTCATCAGCCTGAACTTTATCTTCTGCATCATTGTGTCTGTCGTCTCAATTCTCCCTAAAGTACAGGTAGTACTCTCTCTCTCTCCTAATCTCTCTGTCTCATAAAAGGAACATTAACGTACTATATAAATAAGTTGGTGATGAAACACAATGGGTCATGCTGTTGTAGGAAAATAAACAATGGCGGGGTGGGGTGATGGTCAGACATGAAGCAGTGTTAGTCTTACTAACCCAAAGAGAATTATTTTCCGATAACAGTACATCCCAGAAAAACCTGTCCATAGAAAAGCTTTTGAGGTAGCAGTAGGTTGGTATGTTCTCTCTGCTGTTTTGAGTTTTGATATAATGGCCATATAATTGAGATATTATTCATGTGTTTTCTTTTTCTGCATGTGTGAACAGGAAGCTCAGCCTGGCTCAGGTCTGCTGCAGTCCTCTCTCATCTCTCTGTATACCATGTATCTCACCTGGTCTGCTATGAGCAACAACCCCAGTGAGTCACACTTGCACCTACTTATAACTACTTTGTTACATTTTATATGGTATGTACAAATACATTGTATAAATACAATGTGTACACTTTGACAATAAGATCACTTTAAGCCCTGGAGGGGTTTTATTTACAAAGAAAACTGGGATTATGAAAGGGATAGCCTTGGGGTAGGGACGCAGGGATTGGTGGGTTGTTTACGTTTACATTTATGGCATTTGGCAGACGCCCTTATCCAGAGCGACTTACATTTATCTCTGGGCACTTGAGGGTTAAGGGCCTTGCTCAAGGGTCCAGCAATGGCAGCTTGGTGGTGCTGAGATTTGAACTCATGACCTTCCAATCAGAAGTCCAACGTCTTAACCACTACCACTTGTTTGATCAGTGCTGGCTTTTATGATAGGTGAGATGAATTTTAGGGTTCAGATCGTGCAGATCACTAATACAGGCTGCTATTCAGGAGTGCCTAAAGGTCATTAAGATCCTCAGATGCTCATGTATTTTATGCACTTTTTGTTTTGTTGTTTAGGACATAGATATCTGCTATCTAGATGCCGCATGAGCTGCTGCTGCTGCCTGCTTGCATTCATCAGCGATCCCACAACAATACCAGTGAGAATGCAAGGCTATGCAGCTCTATCCTGATAAAATTGGCTGTAACTCGTTTTTATGTTCCACTGATTATTTACAAAATTTGTTAGACAGTTTTTGTTTTACAAATTTTGTAAGTCACCACCAAGAGGATGGCGTCTAGATTTCCAATATGCTTTTACGTTGCTAGCCGTGGTGCTGAACCCACAGTCGTGCCACTCGCTGTGTGGTGGTACCCCTGCAGGAACTTACAGCATGTACTTCAAACCAATTTGTTTGTACTGACTTTCAGAACAGTTCGAAATTGCTTGAACTGACGTCATCAGAAATCCCTATTAATATTTGTCTAAGGGCTCTAATCAACTGGATATGTGGAATGTTGTTTTGTGTTGAACACAAAATGCATTTTGTACATTGATTACAAAGAAGGAGAGGAGAATAAAAGTGAAATAACCATATTTGCCACACAAATACAAACAGGAATTCTCTTGGTACACATGCTAAAATCCGTTACTAAGCAGACAGTAATGGTTGCTGGGTTTAGAGCTATTTTGGATGTGCTGTAACTGGGCAGAGTAAATAAGAAGCTTCTTATTTGGGAATTGTTTAAACTTGGAGGCAGGTGCTGATATACAGGCATGCAGTTATTCCACTGAAGAAAAAAAAAAAAAACAGGCATATGAAGAGACCGTGGGTTGCAAATGAAAATTGTTTTACTGATTTATTTATGGAGGAGTTTAAATTTCCAAATTTAATGGTTTAAATTTCTCACAAAGCAGTATCCTTTCTTGTCTTGATATTTAGACCGGAAATGTAACCCCAGCCTGCTACAGCTGGTTACCAACAACCCCACCACCACCACTGCCCCTACCCCCACCATCCCCCCTGGGCAAGTCCAGTGGTGGGATGCACAAGGAATAGTAGGATTGATCATCTTCCTCTTTTGCACACTGTATGCCAGGTGAGCATGTTTTAGAAGCTTAAAATTTAAAGCACTAAAATTCATGTGTAGTTAATGTAAGTTTATTATTGAGTGCAATTTCTGACCTTAAAACAATTGATAATACACTGCAAGCACAAAATGGCTGTGTTGTACGATTTAAATGACTGTTTAATAAAATACAGTTAGCAACATAATAGATAGAGGTAGCGTGTCTACATTTTATTTGTTGTTTAACTAAATTTTAACAAGAACTCTTCTATCAAACACTCTTGCAAGTATTGACCACTTCTTTAATTTATAATGGGGGGAAAAGCACTTGGGCTGGAGTTGTAGATGCCTGTGAAGAGGCGTTATAGTCGTTTAAACATAGGGAGAATACGGATAGGTGGTGTGTGCAAGAACAAAAAGGGGGATATATCGGCTAGCTAGAGAGAAGGTGGGCTTTTCTTTGCAAAATCCAGTTATTCGGTGAAAGTACTTAATGGAGGGAGATAATAGTTAAAACCTTCAACTGGCAGCTCTTTGTTAGAAACGGGTGTCAAAACTTTGTACAGACTACAAAATAACATTAGAAATTAGACATTAGACCTGTGTTATGGTCCCAATGGAGACAAAGCACCATGTGCTCGAGTCCTGTTTCTGTATCATTGGTTTGTTTTCCTATTGTGTGCACCTGTTTTTTTGTCCTGATTACTTTGTCCTGCTGCTGGTAAGTCTTCTGTAATGTGCAAGTGAATGATGCAGGACACAAGTTTCAGTGCTCTTGTGGGCAATCGAGGAATCGTAGTAAGTTTCCTTAACAGGGGTCAAAACACTGGTTAAGGTCAAAACCAGGACATAGGAAGTCTAAACTTGGACTTAAAGATACATATAATGCATGAGAAAACTTCTCACAAACGCCACGAGAACAGCAGGGTATACATACATAAACTAATCAAGTTCTAACACAGAATAGGTGCACACCATCGGGACAGGACTAGAACAAAAACCAAATCAAACATGAGCACATGGTGAAGGGGAAATCTGTGACAACCATAAAACAAATACCTTTTAAAATCAATCATCAGAAGTTTGGATGTTTTGTTGATTAATGGAGTCAACATGGTTAGGACTTTTTTTTTTTTTTTTCCCAAATAAAATTCACGTATTTATTATTATACCCTTCAACACATTTCTCGCAGCATCCGATCATCCAATAACTCTCAGGTGAATAAGTTGATGCAGACGGAGGAGAGGCAGGAGTTGGCGGTGGACAAGGAGGCAAAAGTGGGGGAGGATGGAGTGAGACGTGCTGTGGATAATGAAGAGGATGGAGTGACCTACAGTTACTCTTTCTTCCACTTCTGCCTCATCCTGGCTTCTCTTTACATCATGATGACCCTCACCAACTGGTATCAGTGAGTATCAAATCCAGTCTGAGAGCTGGTTTAAAGTGTTACTCCAAGTGTTTAGCTAAGCATAAGAGAACAACTTAAAAAAGCTTTTCTGTATTTTATGGACTATAAGAAATGTTTTGCCCTCGAGTAGGTATTCTTATTCAATAAAGCAGCATACAGTATAGTAAAGAAAGAAGGAAAGCCTTCTATGAGCAGATGTACATAAATACTACAAGATTTTGTACATAAACACTATAGCATAAATTAGCGCGATTGGAGCCCTAACCTGGGACAGCTGGAAATCTGTCCAGAATTGGACCCATAAACATATTACCACTCTGCACAGTAACAGTGAGGAAGGTAAAGAAGACCTCAGAGATGTAGTTAATTCGGTTTCCCAAAGCATATCACACAGTGCTGCTTGTAGGTCTAATCATAATCCACAATCTTTTTTGTTTATTAACACCATCAGCATGTTTAGAATAGCCTCCATATGTAATGTAGGTTACAGTGGTGAAAAATGATGCTATTTTGCATTCCAATGAGTAGTGGGTTATTTTATACTAAAACCTGGTTGCCTCTGCCAGGAAGTTAAAACTTGGGCATAAATAGAGCTTTCAGCAAGGCAGTGATCCCAGACCTACTGTACTGTGCAAAAGTTTTAGGAACCCTATTTTTTATTTAGTACAAACTTTGTTGTAGATTTTTTTTTATTTTATGACTTCTACATTATCAAGTCAGTACAAGAAACATTTTATATCCCCCAAAATTAGTTTTCTATGTTTTCTAGCACAAAATAAAATATTACAGAAAAATGTTTGTATGTCATTAAAGAAAGCATATTATGTAAGAGACACATTTTTCAGACAAAAAACACAATGAAGGCTGCTGGGTTTCGCTGCAGAAATAAGAAGCGAGTGCGAAAGTCAAAGTGTCCAGAAGAACTGTGTCTGGTTCTGCAAGATGCTCAATAAAACTTACCAGCTCATTTCCTTATAAAACTGCACAAATTGTACCAGAGACTATTATTTAATTTAATTTTTTTTTTTTAAATGTAGAAACATTTAATTTCATTATTTTGAAGGCATCTTTGCTCTACAGCATTTCGTTGCGTGTGCCTAAAACTTTTGCACAGTACTGTACATTTCTCGTAAAGAGTAGGGATATCACCCCGGTGTCCTGGCAAAATTGCCCCATTGGCCCTTGTCTATCATGGCCCCCTAATAATCTCCATCCCTGAATTGGCTACATCACTCTCCTCTCCACCAATAGCTGGGGTGTGGTTGGCATTCTGGCACACTATGGCTGCTGTTGCATCATCCAGGTGGACATTGGTGGTGGTTGAGGAGATTTCCCCCCTATACTATATAAAGCGCTTTGAGTGTCTAGAAAAGCGCTGTATAAATGTAAAAAAATATTATTATTATTATTATTATTATTAATTTTTCAGTTCTCTGGAAGCTTCACCAAATGCCAACTGTGGATGTAGCAATGATTTTGAACCAAGTGTTTTTCGTGAAAATATGTCTTAATTTGATAACATTTTCTGAGAGTTTGGTAGATGCGCTACTCTAGACGTTAGTGGAAGAGTATGGGACAGGGCATTACTGTTAATCTGGAGTAAAAACATCATTGAAAATACTATAGTCATGTGATCAGAAATGAATGTAATGGTAGCAGCGACAAGCAGACAAACAAGTGACGTGTAATTACTTCTTCATACAGATGTACTTACAGGCATATATTTTTAAGGCCTGACTGAGAGTCCAAGCTAAAGATTTTGGCTTAGGAAAAACTGTACAGCACAGAAACACTAATATAACAAACAAACAAACAAAAAATTGACCACACCACTTTAGGCTTCGACTGAAAAATTTCTGACCCCTCAACTTGGATTTCCTACTCTGAAAGTAGGGAAGGTGTCCTCAACCCAGAGCTCAGCCTATGACATCATGTCAACATGGCCGCTCAACAATAAATAAAATGGCTTCACTTATTAAATCTATAACACTGACAAAACATGCGTTCATGAAGGCGTCCATGTTTTTTTTTCACCAAGTTTTGAGCTTGAAAATTACGTAATTCCGAGTTCAGTCTTCCCGGTTCCAAGACGATGCAGCATAATCCGACCACAAAGCAATGACACGCAGACACACAAAAAATTACTGAATACTTAAAAATACTTTGTAATGTAAAATCGTAACCAAGTTATGTAAAGGTATGATTTTTAGCTGTGTCTCATTTTTCCTCTTTTTTTTTTTTGTCTCTCTTGTATTTCTCTTTCATTTTTTGTTTGTGAAAGGCCTCAGACAGACTACAAGTCCATGCAGAGCACCATGCCTGCAGTGTGGGTGAAGATCAGCTCGAGCTGGCTGGCCTTGGCGCTATACCTCTGGACTCTTGTGGCTCCTCTGATCCTCAACAACCGAGACTTCAGCTAAACAGCAAAGAAATCATTCCACCGCAGGTTTTCGTCCGTTTGACCTTATCCATGTGGTAAACTAACTAACTAAACCAACTAAAACTTACACCTAGCATCTTTCTTGCTTTTGGGAGAAAAAAAAAAAACTGTTTCTAGGAAGGAAATTCATAACTATGCTATACCAGAATCAAACACATAATCTGATCCTAAATTGTACACTACAGGCCTACTTTTCGATGAGGAGAATCAACTGACGGGGACATTTGGCTCAATATTAGCCGTATCGTGAGATTTTTTTTTTCTAGGACAATGAGAAAATACATCCAAAGCAGAATCCAAGGAAGTCAAAAATCAATAAACTGATTTCCTCCCTTACCTCAAACGTGCTGCCTAATGTTCACTAAACTCTGAGTCTTTTATTATTAAAAAGTCTGTAAAGCGCCGAGAAGGAATCTATGCTTATTATACAAAACATCCTGTAATTTTAGCATGCATCACATGCAAGAGCTGAAACAATCATGCTGTACAGAGTTAAATTTTCAATTTTCATTGTATTCACTCAGCTCAGTAATGTCAAATCAGACCTGCTGTATGGTGTTAGTAAAATCTTCTGTTGATTTTTAAGAGATGTTTTTTGTAGTACACTTTAACCAAAGAGAAAGCAAGTGCTTTTATACTGAACTTTTGACTTTGAAGGAACAAAAATGTGGGTTTTGAACTGATTTTACTTGTATTTTGCACATTTTATCCTGCAGAAAATATTATTAAAGCTTGAGGTTATTCATGTTAAGCTGCATTACTTGTGTTTTTCTTTCATCTTCTGCACTTTGTCACATGACCATCGCAGCCCAGTTCAGAATCACAGAAAATCGCCACTTACTCATTCTCACTTACACGATAACACAAACACCTACTTGGCAAGAGCTGCTTTGGGGAATTTGATTTTCCCCCTCGTAAGACTGGCATGGGCTGGGGTGAACACAAGACCCACATTCATACCACTGTACTGTTCAGGAGAGATTAAGAGAGAGCAAGAAGAAGGAATCGGCCCTTCTGGTAAATTTATTTATTTTTTTGATTGCAGTAGAGACTTTTCAAACAGCTCCTTTTTAGGTTTATATGGAACGCCACTTTTTTTTGGCCGCAGTTTTGATCCTCTGTTTCTTACCATGTCATGTCTCTTTTTTTTTTTTTTTTTTTTTTTTGTCCTGTCATTATAGAGACATTCCCTCTGCTGCCACGATTCAACAAACCGCTCTTGGTTTAATTTTCTTTTACATTTTGCCTTCGCCACTACTGTAATTGTAGATGTCCTGTGAGTTTTCTGTAGTCATATGCCATCCTACTATTGGTGGTTTTTAAATGAGTGTCTTACCAGTGGTCTCACATGCTGAGATTTTAATTGAAATTTTCTCCTTGGCTGTCTTTGGTCACAGTGGCAGTAAATCTGCCATCACATTACGCGTTCTAAGACGACCGATCTCAATTCCCAACCAAAGAATTTCCTTAATGACGTGCCATTGTGCATGGGACGGCAAAATCTGGCTGAAAATTGTACAGTGTAAAGCCAGCTTATGAGTGCCTAGACCTATTCCAGTGTAGAATTTAATACAATAACGAAGCTGATGGGGAAGATACTGTACTGATACTGTAGCGCCGTGCGCAAAACTGTTTTGAGTTGCCTAATGATATTAAAGCGGTTTTAAAGAGCACAAAAACCCAGACCATCCGATTTTACTCGCACCCTTATGGGCATCTGGCTTAGATAACAAGAAGTGGAACAGAGCCATCAGAATGAATACGGGAAAAGGTTTCAATATAGTTTAATCGTAACACAATCCTTAAAAGGGTGACCGATGAGCAGCAGGGGGAAGAAATCCCATATCGCAGACAGAACTTTGAATGGTAGTGGCAGTGTGAGAGTAGTCAAGAGAGCAATACCTAAAACACTGGTAGTTTCACTCAAAAAAAAAACAAAAAACAAAAAAAAAATTAAATTCATTTCAAATGCATTTAAATTCACAAATTTTCACAAATTACTTGTTTGTAATTTAAAATGGTTGTTCTTGTAACAGGGAATAATCATCAGATTATCAGTGGTAGCTCAGTGGTTAAGACGTTGGGCTACTGATCGGAAGGTTGTGAGTTCAAATCCCAGCACTACCAAGCTGCCACTGTTGAGCCCTTGTGCAAGGCCCTTAACCCTCAATTGCTCAGATGTATCAATGAAATTAATGTAAGTCGCCCTGAATAAGGCCAACTGCCATAAATGTAAAATTAGATTAGCACCAGAGGCAGGGTATGAATTACAGGGGGGTTTGACCTAAATAAAGCTTGAAAAATAGTTTGCGTTGCTCAGTCTATCTGCAAAGAAAATGTCACCGTAAATTTGACGACCCCTAAAATGGGGGTGAGCGCGCCCAGTAGGCTAAATGCGGGAAATATCACGCAATCGGGCACTCGATCGTCCGAATGCAATGGAGATAGCACGGGAGATACCATAAGTGTTTGCAAGACACGTTTTCTTGGGAAAATAAACGTCGTAATCTAAATATAGTTGTATCTCCAGCATAAATTTCCCACACACTTCGTCAAAATGAAATATTCATGGTGAAATGATTAAGATGAAGTTCACCTGTTGTCTTGAGGTCACTTTAAGTCTTGAGCGTGAATGAAGCAAGCTGATAAAATCCAGTCAATTAAAACGGCACACGACTCCGAGTTTGAACAAATAATTTACGACCACAAAAATGTCAATTAGACCATATACGCTATTCACAGCGTGTATTTTAATAGTGCTGGCGCCTATTCTCACGCGTGAACGTGACAGTAGGCTGTGTGTGCACGTTCTCTCATCATCCATTCAGTGCTGAAATGGTTAGGAATGATTCAGTATAATTCTGACACACTGAGACGGCGTATCATACAAAAACTGTGGCGTTTTTAAACGTATTCTTTTTGTTCTTCTTTTCTAAATTGTTCGATGCCAACGCCATGCCATTGTGTAAGACGCAACCCTTTAGTCACGACTCACAGATGTCTGTTTTATCTGTGTATAGTTTAGGTCGGTAATAAATTGTAACTTAATGCAGTGACCTTTTGACATATACGTAACCGAGGCCTTTTTGCACTCAGATTTAATTTAACACCGGTGATGTCACGAGTAAGAGAAAGGGAACAGACATAAGGCAGATTTTACTGGCAAGAAAAGACAAGTAAGTTGAGGAAATTACATACTACATTTTTTTAAGGGATTAATGGCACTATTCGTCACGTAAAGCTGAACAGCGTTTTATGAATTATAGCGTTGTGTTCGTGCTGTGTTTGCTGCATTGAGGATGTATCCTTAAAACAGTACATGAACACAACACTTTCACTGCTGTAATTCACAGAGGTTCACTGAAGCACGCATCTGCATTACATGAACTAGTTAATCTGGGCAAACTGAAAAAGCTGACCCCCCCCGAAAGTCAATGTGACACACTGACTAGAGGAGAAAGTCGGTAGAGTAACAAGATGTTAAGTTGTTCCTCACAGTTTTGAAAAATCAATTAAAAAATGCCAAGTGATTTGTTATAGCTGTTCTCATTTATAAGCCAATTAACTGATTATTTGTTGATTAATTCACATGAATAATTGATTTAAAATATTAAGGATTTGTTTCAGCTTTAAGGTTTTTTTGTTTTTTACAAAGTAGTTTTTTTTTTCTATAACAGACTACATTAAGTATTTAAAATCTTATTTCATTACATTAGCAGTTTCAGGATCTCAAATACTGAAATTCTGACTGCTTCTCATCAGCAATGAAACACATGTGAGCGTGTCACCTTTATCAGTAAGCCATGCATATCAGGGATTGTTGGGTTTTTTTTGTCTGCAGATTAAATATTAATGTCTTAGTTGTAGCTTGTATCTCCACCTCCCAAGATCTCCCCATCTGTGCAATTCCCTTTCCCTTACATATCATCTTGTATAGCGCACATCACTTTCTATGTCTATCTCAGTCTCTCTGTCCATCTCTCACTCTGTGGAAGCCTGGTATTCACCACTCTTACCGAGTGTCCATGGTGGTGTCCCCCTTCACACCCAGCAGGAATCAAGCAGGCAAGTGTAATTTTGTTATGTAACCACTGACTTTACTACAACTTGGACCACGATGGGGGCGTGGGGGGGGGGGTGTTTGTCACTTGCATAAGCAATCCTGTCTGTTCGGGGACAGAGGACACTGCAGGGTATTGTGGAACAGGTTGTACTAAGTCGATTTGTGTTTTTTTTGAAAGCATCTCCACCGGGAAAGGCTCAAAAAGGGAAACCCAGGCGGGACAGCTCCTTCACACACAGCATAAGGACCAACCCCAGTTCCTATGACACTGAGGAATGGAATCATGGGAATTCAGGTGGGAAAACCGCACCCACGCACCACGGTGATGACGGAAATAATGCGTCTCAGTGGTGTTCATTACACGTTTTAGCGCTTGCTGGCCGATCACTTGATCAACAAAATGGCTGGCACACGAGGGAGAGACTCTAAAGGGATCTTGCTATAAAAAGTAAAACATTTTATTTGGGGTGTCACCAAATGTAGACCACTGAAACGGTGATATTGAATGCATCAGTGTAAAGATATGAATTTGGCAGACACCATTATCCAAAGTCAGGCAAATACAATCCAAGCATACATCAATGATAAATCCAACTTTAATTTAATTTCACGAACAATGCAAGGATCCACAACGATTCAACGATGCACAATAAGAAACAAAGGATCACAATATTTTGTAGTGCAAACCATCATGTATTACAGCAAAGACCGGGGGGGTATTGCTTTCAAAGGTCTTGATAAACTAACATGACTGATGAATGGCAATCAATTAATCAAACAATTGGTCATGTTTTGTTTCGTTGTGGTGCTCTATGTTAACTCTTCTGATTAGTGAGATGGACATTGTTTTTGTCTTTGACTGTTCTTAAACACAATGTCTTCTTGGTTCACTAATCAGACCAGAAATTGTAAATAAGAGCAAAATCTTTCAAAGTCTGAAAACTCCCAACTTTCTGACCTGATGTCTCTAGTCCAGTAACTAGTCTCTGGTGCTATTAATTAAGTAAATAATTTAAATAAATGCATGTGATTGGATAAGCTGTAACAGAGGATCTGCTAGAGAATCCTGAGTTAAGTCATGTTTAGAAAACTGGTCACTAAACTACAGCCAGGTTTTCTTTCTTCAACACCATAATACGTTTGTTGGTTCGGTCCATTGAATAACTTTGTTGCGTCAGCATCCAACCTGCAGTCCATCCTTTAAGGACCCCTGGGATAGAGGAAACGTCAGTGCGTCCCGGGGAGCTAAACGATTATCAAAGTTGCATAGAAACAAGTGCCCATAATGGCTTATGAACAAATCAGAGTTTCATTCAGGAAAATGTCATATGATGTCAGAACGAGTGTGCCGGGCCCTCTGGGGTTCCCCTGTGCGCGAGGAAACATTATGAAGTGCTCTAATGGGTCCCCTTCCAGTGAAGAAAATGAGATGTAGTGCTCTATAGGCTTCTCTACATGCAAGAAAATGAGACGTGCCCTCTAGGTGCTCCTACATGCCAGGTAATGTGCCCACTAGGGGCCCCAGTGCATGTAGCAGGTGCCCTTTTTATTTTTTCACCCCTGCCCATTACACATCCTGTTTCCGCCCCTGATCCAAAATGATGGCTCTGCTTTGTTTGGATGGAATATTATGTCTTATGACACAAAGCTGAGTACAACTCTGAGGCAACAGATTTAATAAGAGATGACTGTATGTGCTGTACGTGGGTGCAATTAGGTGTGTATGCATGATAGTGTGAAGTGTTAATTAAAGGAAAAGTCCACGCCGAAACTATATGTTTATATTGAACTATTTGTCATGTGCTTAGTGATTTTGGTGCTGATTTGTTGGTTGATACTGTATTTTTGCTATTCCTGTGAGAAGTTACAGTAGCAGTTGTCTCAGGGAGACATTACTAGGGAAGGCAGTTACAATAGCTCCTAAGAACAAAAGCTTCTTTTCTTATCATTGGGTCAGTGACGTTCAATGTCATATCAATGAGAAATCCAATGTAGAAGCAGCGGAGACTTGAAAATTTGGACGTCAGGTTCCAGAATGCAGTGCAGCTATACGTCATGTACAGTGACACTATTTTACGGCAGAGACTCGGCTTCGCTAGTTAGCGATCTACAGTGGTGATGATGGTGGTATTAGCATGAAAGGTGAAGTTTTGTAAGCTGATCCGTTTGTGCAGAGTGTACAGATGAGGAGGTGAGAGAGCTGGATTATAGCGCTCTCTTTAAGTAGAGATGAAGCAAGGGCTAATCCCTTTGTCGCCACCGTCAGCGAGTAGTCAGATGGCATTAATAACCAAATTAACCAAAGTAAAAAAATAAAATAAAATGTTGAGGAAAGACGTTTAAACAAAACAAAAAAAAACAACAACGGTCAACTTAGAAGTTAATCATAAAATAAATATCACAATATCAAATCAGTGAGAAGATGAACAAGGAAATTAAGTCGATTTGGCTGTTAGAAAGTGAGTTACTATCTATTTTACATTAGATGTAGAATGAATTTCCATGTAAGTAGTTCATAGAAGAATTATGTTAGCTAATAATAAAATAACATTAACTCAGCCCACTTCACTGCATGAAGTTTTCACATTATTGGCTTACTGGTTTTCCTCTCTACTCTACTAATTTTTCCCTTTACTACTTATATAAACCAAACTTAATCACTTTATAACCAGGAATATTGAAGGTCTTGATATACTTTCAGCATAACAAAGTTTGTGAGGGTTAGAGGCTCACATACTCTTTGTGGTTTTGTTTTGGCTGTCGTATAACGAATGCTCCAATCACAGGCTTTGTCACGTAGCGTGTTTTTCCACAGAGTTTGCCCAGCTGCCATGTGCGCAAAGCCGATTGAAGCCTACACACAATGTCTGTGGTTGTTTGTTTTCTCTGCAATTATATCATATTGTTCTCCAAAGCCACACAAATGTTTCCGCAAGAAGTAAGGCCTTTAGCCACTCCCATCATTGGCACTGCAAATCACATTCGGCTACACAGTGAGATAGAGGTAAAGTGCTAGATGTAATTGAAAACCACAGATTGATGGATAAGTTTGAATATAAACATGCCTGATGACTTTATATCATTTATATAAACTATTGGGTATTTTGTGTTTTATCAGCCTCATACAGTGGGGGGAAAAAAGTATTTGATCCCCTGCTGATTTTGTACGTTTGCCCACTGACAAAGAAATGATCAGTCTATAATTTTAATGGTAGGTGTATTTTAACAGTGAGAGACAGAATAACAACAAAAAATTCCAGAAAAACACATTTCAAAAAAGTTATAAATTGATTTGCATTTTAATGAGTGAAATAAGTATTTGACCCCTTCGACTTAGTACTTGGTGGCAAAACCCTTGTTGGCAATCACAGAGGTCAGACGTTTCTTGTAGTTGGCCACCAGGTTTGCACACATCTCAGGAGGGATTTTGTCCCACTCCTCTTTGCAGATCCTTTCCAAGTCATTAAGGTCTCAAGGCTGACGTTTGGCAACTCGAACCTTCAGCTCCCTCCACAGATTTTCTATGGGATTAAGGTCTGGAGACTGGCTAGGCCACTCCAGGACCTTAATGTGCTTCTTCTTGAGCCACTCCTTTGTTGCCTTGGCTGTGTGTTTTGGGTCATTGTCATGCTGGAATACCCATCCACGACCCATTTTCAATGCCCTGGCTGAGGGAAGGAGGTTCTCACCCAAGATTTGACGGTACATGGCCCCGTCCATCGTCCCTTTGATGCGGTGCAGTTGTCCTGTCCCCTTAGCAGAAAAACACCCCCAAAGCATAATGTTCCCACCTCCATGTTTGACGGTGGGGATGGTGTTCTTGGGGTCATAGACAGCATTCCTCCTCCTCCAAACACGGCGAGTTGAGTTGATGCCAAAGAGCTCGATTTTGGTCTCATCTGACCACAACACTTTCACCCAGTTCTCCTCTGAATCATTCAGGCAAACTTCAGACGGGCCTGTACATGTGCTTTCTTGAGCAGGGGGACCTTGCGGGCGCTGCAGGATTTCAGTCCTTCACGGCGTAGTGTGTTACCAGTTGTTTTCTTGGTGACTATGTTCCCAGCTGCCTTGAGATCATTAACAAGGTCCTCCTGTGTAGTTCTGGGCTGATTCCTCACCGTTCTCATGATCATTGAAACTCCACAAGGTGAGATCTTGCATGGAGCCCCAGACCGAGGGAGACTGACAGTTATTTTGTGTTTCTTCCATTTGCGACAGGTGTCTTTTATACAGGTAACAAGCTGAGATTAGGAGCACTCCCTTTAAGAGAGTGCTCCTAATCTCAGCTCGTTACCTGTGCAAAAGACACCTGGGAGCCAGAAATCTTGCTGATTGATAGGGGATCAAATACTTATTTCACTCATTAAAATGAGTGATTTTATCAATTCATATCTTTTTTGAAATGTGTTTTTCTGGATTTTTTGTTGTTATTCTGTCTCTCACTGTTAAAATACACCTACCATTAAAATTATAGACTGATCATTTCGTCAGTGTGCAAACGTACAAAATCAGCAGGGGATCACATACTTTTTTCCCTCACTGTATATGCTTTTCAGTAAATTTTTCTAAATGTATTCTGTAGGAAAAAAATCTAAAATGCAAATTCACTTTTTAAAATAAGAAGTTTATTTTTAGTTGACATTTTTACCTTGAAATTTCATTGCAAAACAATTCATTCATTCATTCATCTTTAGTAACTGCTTTATCCTGGTCAGGGACACGGTGTATCTGGAGTGTGTGTGCACACCAATTCACACACATATTCACAACTAGAGACAATTTATCTTAGCCAGTCCACCTACTTGCATTTTGTTGGATGGTGGGAAGAAACTGGAGAACCTGGAGGAAACCACATGAACATGGGGAGAAGATTCTAAGACTGTGCTTAGAATCAAATCCAGGACCCGGCAGGCACTCTGCCATTGTGTCACCACTCACTTATTAATAACCTTCCTTCTACCTTCTGTCTACCTTCTGTTTGTGTATTATATAAATATTAAATGTCTGTACTATTTACTGCTAATGTTATCTGATGTTAGTCACAATATCAGCTTTTCAATGTGCTGAAGACATTCTAATGTGTCAATGTTTATATACTGTAAAACTAGTGAGTAGAGTAGACATGTACTGTACTTGTTTTGTACTTACTTTTCGTTACTCTCATGGAGCATATATTGATCACCTACCACTAAGAACCACCCTCCGACCCCCATGATCACCATTGTTCCCAACAACCAATCACTGATTACCATTGTTTCTGACAACCAATCACTGATCACCACTGTTCTCCAACAACCAATCATGGATCACCATTGTTTCTGACAACCAATCACTGATCACCAATGTTCCCCAACAACCACTCACTGATCACCACTGCTCCCCAACAACTAATCACTGATCATCATCGTTTCCCAACAACCAATCACTGGTCACCATTGTTTGTCCCAGCCACACACTTTTCGGTTCTTGAGTTTAAACTATATTCTTGTTTATATTTCCAAGTAATTAAAAACAAAGCATTCCTTCCAGAATGTTTTTCCCTTCATGTCTACTTCCCGACTTCTCCCTACCACAGCTTCTTTTTGGAAATAATCGTATTTTGTAAATACTGTATGCGAATAGTTTGTTTGTGGTGCCATGACCAAAGACTTCTTTTTGTAAGAAATGTTTACAGAATTATTTTCTATTGTGATAAAACTCTATTCTATTCTATTCTGAGTGTCATCACAAACTCTTCCTTGCTCATGTTACATGTTTTGATATGCAAACGATTATGACGTTACAATAATTATCGCGATATAGTCTGTGACGTCACCGGGTGACTTCTAGCGACTTTTTCAGCATGCATCAGTTACTTTCTCCTGAAAAGAGTAACAGCAACACTGTGCCCATAGTACATATTACCGCTCATGCGGCATATAGTCACACTAGTCATACAACTAACAGTACAGCACTGACAGACGATCATACAGCGAAACGGTACACACTGTGAGAACTGGATTGACCTTACACACACACACTCGCGCGCACACAACATCGCACTGAACGCACTGACAGCCAGTGCACAGAGGGGGCGTGGTTTCCCCATGCCCGAGCAGGCCAGCAGAGCTGAGTGAGATTGCAGCTCTGCTTACTGTGCCAATAAAGAAGACAGGAGGTGGGAGGCATGGCCGACCATCCGCTACAACTGCTTCTCCGGACTCTGACCTACATGCAATAATGCACAGGCACCGCGAGGCAAACAGGACATCTCCAGGGAGCACAGCTGCGCTTTCAGGTACTGCTTTTGAATTACTGCTGCTTCATGTTTACTCTTAGTGTAAGGTGGCTCACACAATGTACTGCGGGTAGTTCTGACCGGACAGTCCCGCATAGTAGGTACCGAAGAGACACCCGTTCTTTGCCCTGAATGCATGCTGCTTTATTCACAACAGTACACTCACTAAATTAGATTGCAGTATTTGCTTTCAAGCGACTATTAAAGCACAACATCAGCACGAGCGGTTTTGGAATAAGGGGGCTGGGGGGGGGGGGGGGGGGGGTGATTGGGCTCAATGTGTAATCCAGAACTTCCTGAATGAAGCTGAGAGCAATCCTTAATCAGTTTGATGAATCTGGTTCTTTCTGATCATCAGCATTTGTGGTAACAGTATCACAATGGTTAGAAGCGCGTGAACGCGTTGTTTGAAAACAAAGGAATATCACAGTCATTTAATTTAAATGACCTAAACAGTGCATCATGGTGTGCATGGAGTGAGATGTGGAAGATGATGCTGATGGTGCCCCCCCCCAGGTAGGTGTTGCGGGATCCAGCCGCGGGGCACCATGGGGCTCCTCTCCGCATTGTTCGCGCGAGCCGAAATCATCAATAGCGTTACATAAGCGCGAGCGCGGCTGGGGTTCGGCTTAAAAAGCAGGGATTGATATATCGACACGGGCATATGGTTATGTCACGGCGTGCATTCGGTGTAGTACATGCGCGTGCATCACCGTTTATTTTGCAGCGTCTTTGTTAGACTACACGCACTTTTCGTTGGTTAGATTGAGCTGAGAACAGAAATTTGAGCTGCTTTCTTTCATGCAATCAATAATTCGTGTCTCTCAGTGCTGTGGATGTGTATGATGTTTAATACTGATGCTTCAGTTGTACACTGGTCGTGTGTCCTTACAAGAAAAAGCACACAGCCAATACTGATCCCTTGTACAGTAAAGGTACACACTGAAAAATTCCAGCTTGGTCTGACCAGCACACAACTTTGCCAGCTGGTGAAGTGATTTTCCAGGTTTCCAGACTGCACTAAATTGATCAATAAATGTTTGAGATTTTCGAATGACCTCACTGCATTAGTAGCGGTTACCCAGAAACTGTTTCCATCTACCAGCACTCGTATATATCTTCCAGTTTGACCAGCTTTGGCAACACACTCAGCTGGGAGGATGTTTGCTAGTGTAGGTTTAATATTGCTGCTTAAGTCATGCTGCTTTGTTGCCCCGTGGTGTCCTTTATACAGTCCGTACAGGATTTCACATTCATTTATTTATTTATTTATTTATTTATTTTTTGTTGATTGTTGCTGCCAAAAATGCTTGCTTTTGCTGTGGCTCTATTCAAAATTTGCGATGCAATTTGCAGAGTTTTTTCGCAAAATTGCACTTGCATGAAATCGGGCTTTGGCAGAATGTGTGTTGCAATGATGTCACATGCCCAAATCTGTGGTAATTTTTGAAAAATTACAAACTCCTCTGAATATTGCAGAGTTCGCTTGATTTTGTGTTAAATTTCTGTGACCGCAAAGTCCCTGAGGGACTGTTTACACCTAGGCTAGCACGCAGTCGATACTGTTGGTCAAACAATCCCCTGTAAAGGTACACTCTCAGAAGTCCTTGTCACTGGGGTTGACACTTCTGTACCTTTAACGTGTAACATTCACCTGGAAGCATGGCTATAATTTACCTTTAAAAATAAATGATTTAAGGTGCATTTTTAATTGGACCATAATTAGGCTTGTTTTTAGAGTAAGGCTTTAAACGTACACTACATGTTCCTTTATAGGTAAAAGATGTACACTAGAGCTACAAAAGGTGTACACTTGAGGGTACCACCTCAGTGACAAGGAAAGGTAAAGTTCAGTAGCTTTTTTTCTGAGAGTTTAGAAAAGACACAAGTGCATAGACAGGTCCAAGAGTTTCTTAGTTTTGCAGGATGAGTGTAAGCTGTCATCCAGAAGGAAAGTGAGACAGGGGGCAAGTCAGGACAAATAAGGCAGTAGTTCTGAAATCTTAGCAGAGGTTAACAGCGAGCTGAATGTGGTTGACATTTCTCATTTCCAGACTGAGATGATTAGCACGGTGTCAGATTAAGGTGCACAATATGGTGCTTTTGTAATATGACATACTGATGATGATTATTACTGGATTAAAAGAAACCATTTGTTATATGAACATAACGATAACCTTTATGAACAATCATTGGTACAGTTTATTTACAATACCTCGTAACGAATGAAGTGTACAAAAAAGAATCAGAATTTTCTGCTTTGTTAGATTTGTGTCTGATATATTTTTATAGCTGTTTTTATTTTACATTGACCTCATTTGGGTGACGCTTTCATCCAAATTGACTTACAACTGAGACAACTGAACGGTTGAGGGGTTAAGAGTCTTGCTCAAACTCACGACCTTCTGATCAGCAGCTCACTGAGCCACTACTGCCCCTTTGTAACATAGAAAACACATATTTCTTTTCTTTATATAGCCCCCCCCCCCCCAACACTGAGGGAAAAAAACCCCACAGGCGCCGCTAATTATTAAGTAGTGATCACATCAAATATTTGCCTTGCTATTTTCCTAAACAAAAATACTAGCTAACGTTATGTTTACATCCACTGCCAAAATCATAGCCACAAGATACATACATCGTTCGTATCAGGCGTTCAATTAATCTACATGCTACCAAGAAAATGAAAGTAAAATATAAGCCTTTTACACTTTTACATCAGTAGTACATGCATAAAGACCATTTTTATACTGTACCGATGCTCAGGTAAACCAGTGTCTGTGAATAAGTCAGTTGATCAACACTAAATATCTTTCACTAGTGAAACTGAACATGCATTTATGTTAAAATTTGTGTATCATATGTGTCCTAGGAGGTCACGCAGCACACTAGGGAGTATATGGCACACTGCAAATTGAGACATACCAGATCGGTCACTCATCGGTCATTAGTGCTGGCTCTAATACAGTGTTGCTCAGCATTAAAAGATGATGATGATGATGATCTGGCAAACGGAACCAACTGAGTCATTGCAGCCCATCCTCCTTTCATACAGTGGCATATTTAATCGAATAACTGGTCTTATGGATTTATGTTTTATGTTATTTATATTTATTTAGTTAATGCCATTAGTATGAAATGACAGGGTATAAACGTGCAGATGAATCGAGGTTTATATTAGTTAGTCTTCTTATGCGTAAATTTACACACCCTTAGTAGCACAAGTAGGATACAAACGTTTTTCCTGAAATTACAGGATGTTCATGAATACCACATTTCTTGTGTAAATATTAGCATGAATACATCTGAATAAATCTGTTCATATCCAGCTTGATACTGTATATGAGGCCCAGTGTTAACACATCTGATAAGAATTGTGCCCTGTAATGTTGAGCTGCCCTCCAATTTGTATTAAAAGGTTGCAGCTCCTTGTGTCACTCACATGGGAGATTACTGTTTCAGATGTTCTCAGACCCACCCATTTAATAGCATTATCTAATGCACATGCTGTCTAATAACTCGTGCTATACGTCCACACTAGAAGCCTCATTTTGCAAGTCACTACAAGATATTCCAGCTTTGCTTGACATCTAAGATGGTAGTTAAAATATTCAGTTTAAGAGAGACCCTGTCTGTATTGGGAATTGCCCAGTGGCTTCCACAAAAGCCAATTGCCATACAGGTGCATCTCAAAAAATTTGAATATCGTGGAAAAGTTCATTTTTTTCCCCCCGGAATTTAATTCAAAAAGTGGAACTTTCATATATTCTAGATTCATTACACATAAAGTGAAATATTTCAAGCCTTTTTTGTTTTAATATTGATGATTACAGCTTACAGCTCATGGAAATGAGATACTGGAAAAATCCAGTATCTCAAAAATATTAGAATAAAGAATTTATAATACAGCAGTCTCGACCTGAGAAGAGCTTTAATCGGCTAATTAACTCAAAACACCTTTTTACTCAAAACACCGTTGCAAAGTTGTCCAAAGTCCTCTTTTCAGATGAAAGTAAATTTTGCATTTCATTTGGAAATCAAGGTCCCAGAGTCTGGAGGAAGAGTGGAGAGGCACAGAATCCAAGTTGCTTGAAGTCCAGTGTGAAGTTTCTACAGTCAGTGATGATTTGGGGTGCCATGTCATCTGCTGGTGTTGGTCCACTGTGTTTTCTCGAGTCGAGAGTCGATGCAGCGTCTACCAGGAGATTTTAGAGCAGTTCATGCTTCCATCTGCTGACAAGCTTTATGGAGATGCTGATTTCCTTTTCCAGCAGGTCTTGGCTCCTGCCCACAGTGTCAAATCTACTAGTAACTGGTTTGCTGACCATGGTATTACTGTGCTTGATTGGCCAGCCAACTCGCCTGACCTGAATTTTGTCAAGAGGAAGATGAGAGACACCAGACTCAATGATACAGACGAGCTGAAGGCCGCTATCAAAGCAACCTGGGCTTCCATAACACCTCAGCAGTGCCACAGGCTGATTGCCTCCTTGCCACGCCACATTGATGCAGTAATTCGTGCAAAAGGAGCCCCGACCGAGTATTGAGTGCACAAATTAACATACTTTTCAGAAGGTCGATATTTCTGTATTATAAATTGTTTATTCAAATTTTTTGAGATGCACCTGTACCTGTATTTGTCTTGTGTTGTTTTGTCAGAGACCTCCCTATTGCACTTCAGATTTGGAAACATGACTTGTTATTGCATCCATCAAGCAAGAAAATGTTCCGCTCGATGAGAAGTTGCAAAAAAGCAAATGCCACACCTCACCTGAATAAACACTTCCACTCCGTGACTTAAGCTCTTTCAGGCATCTTCCTCAATCAATCCCTCTTTACTCACACTGCGTCTTTTAAAGATGATGACTACATAGCTCTTCTGTGTATGTTGGCCCGTAAGTACTAAACACATTAACAAACCAAAAACACAACAGTAAATGCAGAAGCACAACATCATTGACTCTAAGCAGAAAGGGTAGGCCTTTCTTGTTGCTGATTGGTTACAGCATGTGCCAGTCTGAGAGACCGCAGAAAATGAAGAGAAGACGTTTACAGTAAGAGGAAATCTGAGCCTAAATGAATCTACTGATGCTTTAATTTGTGCTTATTATACTCATAGCAAGGGCATTGAGTTGGTGGTTATTTTAGATATGCCGCCAACCTTACAAGGCATTAATATGAATATGTGAAGAATTAAAACCCTTCGAAAAGGAAGCTGGGTTATTCAGTAAAAAATATTTACTCCGCACTACAATAACATAACAAGCATGTGATGTATATTAAGGACCTACCCTCTACGTTTTTGAGTTAATGTTCATGTGCTTCCGGATTTGCGGTTATTTCTTATTTTTGCTGTTTTGTTATTGGGTTTGCTGCCATATTTCCAAATTTTCTGATGTGCTTTTGGTTTTATTGTTGTGTTTTCTGATTTGCTGTTGTGTATCATCTCCATATTTGCTGTTGTGTTTTTGGCTTTACTGTCATGTTTCTGAATGTGCTGTTGTGTTTTCTGATTGGCTGTTGTGTTTTTGGTTTCTTAACATGTTTTACACCATATCTGTGCCTTCCAAAATATTTCTAGAGGTAAATCACCATAAGTGGGTCTGTAATATATAGATGTCTCTATAAAGATACATACAGAAGATGTAATGAGAGCATTCAGAATGCATTCAGTCCCCTTATCACTTTTTCCCGTTAAGGGCTCAAAGATGATGCATCTCAATTTTATGTTTTTTTTTTTTTTTTTTCCAGATTGATGAGAATACAATGGAATTAATCCGTTATAAACTAAGACTGTTATGTAACATAATAAAGAAGAGTATTGGCGTTTGGAGTAAGGGTTTGAATAATTTCTGAATGCATTATATGTATGATTCTATAGTTAATTTATGTTTTTAGAAACTGGCTAAAACAGCAAGATCACATTGCCGCTACAACGACCCACCCACCCACACAACCACCCACCCACCCACCCACACACACACACACACACACACGCACGCACGCACACACCCACACACACACACACACACACACACACACGCACACACACACACGCACGCACAAGGTGAAAAGTGAATATGTAGGGCTACAAACCTAACTCTGAAAATTTTCAAATGACCCATATTTCACAATGAAGAAAATGATATGGTAGAGTATGATGATAGTGCAAAAAAAAAAACTGACTGAAGGTATTTTTATCTTCTTTCTTATAACTTGAAAAAGAACAAAACGTTTTTCCTTTTAAAACAGTCTTTGGTTTATACTCACTTTGGCTTTTGGCCAGCACTGTAGTATTCATCACTGAAACTGTAACATGTTTCAATGGACATGAATTTTAAAATATCCAATGACTGAAGTGTGGTCTTGTAATAGAACTATTTTTAGTTATGTAACCTAGAATTACCACTCTGTAACATTATTAGAAACACTGCCTAATAATCCTAAATATCTCAAACCCGACACTGATCCTTAACCATCATTCCCGTAACTCTGTGAAACCCAATACCCCTCTTTGTTAAGTGTGTTCTGCCAGGATACGATTTAACTTACAGTGCCTTTTTGCTCTGAGGTATTTAAGACAATCCTTCTGTAATCACCCTTAAAGTCTTTGCTGTTAGCCCAGGGGAATAAAGCCTTGATTGTAAAACTGATAGGCCCTGAGCCCAAACGGCACTCTGATTGAGTGTCATCAGAGCCAGAATGGAGTTTGATTTCTGCACACTTAATATGAGTAATACGAGCACAACTCTGTGGGAATTAAATCCGTTCCATGCCAATAAATAAGAGTGTTTTAACTTTCAGGTCCAAATTTGCTGGTTTCTTTTGGCACATATTAGAATGGTACTGGAGCTTTGAGATCATGACGCATCATGAAAATGCCATGATGAATTACAGACGGTGACTTTGCACAAGCTTAGAACTCTTTCCAGATTTTACAGCTGGTCCGTTTTAGGTTTCCAGTCCAGGTATAATGCAGCTGAGTAATCTGACTGATTTCTCAGTTGATGGCTGTAAAGTAGTAGTAATAAAAAAAATAATCAACAACAGCATTCATTCAGCAAAAACAACAACAACAACAACAACAACAACACCGACAACAACACTTTCTTTTAAGTCTCTGATCTCATCCTTTTTGTCTACCAACATTCATGAAACAGACAACAGACACGATAGATTCATTCATTTACCTTCAGTAAACGCTTTATCCTGGTCAGGGTCATCCTGGATCCAGAGTCTATCCCAGGAACATGGGACATGAGGCAGGAATACACTTTTTTTTGTTTTACACTTCAGATTTTTTTCATCGCCTTATCAAAAATATTTGTTACGTACATATTTATGAGGTAATTGCCTTGCATGTTAATGAAGGCTTTGTAGTATGAATGATAAGTGATAAATGACAGAACACGGGGTTAAACAATAAATGATGCTCATATTTGTAACCGAAAATACGCTAAACTCTGTGATCTTGGTAAACAACACAGAGTTTCCTACTGATCCAGAGAATGAGCTAGTATGATTTAATTTACTTGCATTTAACTTAAGCCAAGGCTACCTATTGGACCAGGGCAGCATTAGCAAACTTATTCAGATACCTGTACCTGGTACCTGGTAACACATAGTGTGAAAATAGCAATGCATACTTTATTCATTTGGGACTGCTGTAGTCATACTATCAGCAGACTGCCTCCAGCAATATGGTTAAACATTAGTTACAGATGTAACTGGGGTTACCTCAGATAACAGCCAGGGGCTGTGAGAATCACCTGGATACCTTCGTCTTTGCGTGCAAACAGTGATGTATGATGCAGTATTTGTAATAAATACCACTATCTTAAGGCCATGTTTCCCTGAACCTTCTCATGTCAGTGCTGGTACTGAATGACGAGGAACCCGAGCAGTTATCCAGGTTTCATAGAATCACATACATAACTAGCATTTTGTTACACCCGCCCTAACCCCCATGGGTGGTAGAAATGAGCTGGATAACGTATGCCAACGTGCCATGGAATAAAACTCACCTTAGGACTAATCAGAAAGGAGATCAGAGATGGTCACTGCACTCATCCCTGGGAGGGGTGATGTTAACCTTGTAGAGCCTCCTCTAAATAATACCCAAGAGAAAAAGATACTCTTGGTAGAGTGGCATATCATGATAGGAACTCAGTGTGAAGACTGTCTGTAGGCCATGGTGATGATGTCCCAGTGGACCAGCCTCTCTTAAGACAAGGGAGCCCCTTGTGTCTTTTCACCGTGACAAAAGAAGAATTGGTTGGAGGATTAGATGGCCACTGTCCAATGTAAATATCAACATAGGATGTGTACCAGGCACAGCATGGAGTGAAGGTTCACGTTCATGTTACATTTATAAAAATAAT